>CM040242.1:73568494-73893132 GCA_022545495.1 Chrysanthemum lavandulifolium | reverse complement strand
TTGGTCTAAATGTTTTAAATTTCCTTAAATGATGACAAATAGTTGATATTTATGGTCCAAAGTTGATGTATACACACATCATTCACTTATTTCATTTAGCGTGACTGTGTAATCGTTTATAGAGCTCTTTCTACAAGACTGGATCCTGAGTAGTTGAAGATCATGGGTAACGAAGATTATAAATGGGTGATTTGCCGATGCATTTTCTCCGTATGATGTCGCTATTTTTAATGATCCCTAAAAGGCTTCACACAAAAGCAATAAAATTTCACCTTGACTAGCTCGGGAGGCTTTTGGCGAATTTTCGAAGCAATCACACTAGAACCCTCATATGAAAGGGCTTATAATCGTTTAGCGGCATCATATCTCGGTAATTACACTTTATAATTATTTTCTTCTAAAAATACAAACAATATACCTTTTTCCGAACTTTAGTACAGATGCAGATTAGAGACTGTGACCAAACTATACTCAATTATAAGCACGCTGGGTTCAAGTCGATTTGTATCCGATTATAAAAGCTAATAAAAACAGATTCACAGGATGTAGAATCAACAAAGTATTGTCTTCCCTGTTCCCCAAGGAAAACCAATCCCAGGAAAGCTCTCACTTTCTGTGTCTGGCACATTTTGAAGACCTCCAATACGCGGATGCCGTTGAATTGCAGTGCTTTGCATCTATTAGGGCTATTAGTACCTACACCGAAAGTTACTTTTTGTATGATCTTTACTTTGTCAATTAGTATAAAGTTTTTGTGCTCTTAACTTTTATGTTGGCAATAATGCACAGATTGGTCCCTTCCAAGCAACAAATGGCGAGCGTGCTAAGTTCAAGGTGAAAGCCCGTTTAAATTTGCAAGGAATTGTCTCTATGGACTCTGCACAGGTGAGTTACTAAGTTTTTGGTTGAATTAAATATTTGGTTTGTTGGTGGGGCATTAGTGGGTGCCTTAGCAACTGGTGGGGTGGTTGTGGGTGTCGGGTGGTTTAGCAACCGGTGCGGTGCAGGTGGGGGTTTAGTCATTGGTACAAAGGTATATCTTCTTACGTGCAACGCTTAAGTTTGAGCATAGGAATAGCCAAATAGCAAAGGATGCGTTATCCTAAGAAATAACTAGCGATCGGTTTGATTAGTCGGTCAAAAGAAAGTTGAGGTGATTAGAGGATATTATTAGATATTGTAGGGCGTCTTTGTTTCCAATGGTGTTGGAAACCCGTCATCAGTTATGAGTTGCTTATACATCAATTTTTGGCTCAGAGAGAGTTTCGCTCAAGTAAGAGATACATTTTGAGGAATATGCATTTCTAGGCGATAGGCAATACGTATATGAGGAATTATCGATAATTGATACGAGTATGTTGTTAGTTTATATATGTTACTACTAATAAGCATTGATAATTTAATCTATAATACTCCATATTTGGTCATTTGTTTTGGTATAATCGCTAAACTGTAACATGTTGTGTAAAGGAAGTAGCTTTAATCAAGTTGTATTTAGTTTCGCCACTATGAAGAACTAGGATGAAAAGTGACTACTAAGTTTTTATATTTTAATATTTTAATATTTTATAGATATATAGATACCATATATGAAGTCAAGATTTGATGCCAAAGCTTCCGCTTGCTTTTAATGTGGTGATTTTAGTTATTGATGCGGGTGATTGGTTATGTTATTAGGTTCTTCGGTTGCTCATGGATTGTCAATTCGTGCTCATCCCGGACAAGGCATTGGCGGTTCCTTCACACGTTGAAGCCCGGTGTGTATAAAGATGCAAGTCACAAACCCGAGATGGTTTTGGCAAGAATCGAGTTTGAAGCCTTATGCGGGTTTATTAGCTCGAGGTAATCATTCGTATTTATTTCAACTTCATTATTAGTACGTATATATGTGAGCCAAAGAAAACTTATCGCTTGGTGCTTGCTTCTCGAATTTTTATTATTCCTTATATCCATAAGATGGATATACGTAATTTATGAACTTTGATATATTAAATATACCCTTATAAAATTGCATACTACCTCCTAAAGGACTTTTCTAGAAAGAAATGGAATCAATAAAATTAATTAAGGTCACCATTTTCTTAAACCGAAAAGGCCACATCAAGTTAAGCCTCGACTTATATTGCTATTATATATAGATTTTGAGAACAATTGCTATACAATTTATGGTTTATTATAAAAGGATACGGGAGGAAAAAGATTAAGGGGGTGTTTGGATTAGGTTACTTTATCGGGCTTACGGGTTCATGTGTATCTAGAAAATTTCAAATTCAAAGAACCGAAAGTTGGAGGTATCAAGAGACAATTAGGATGGTTAGGCGACAAGTCAGGTTTGGGTATGGCCATGCTAGGAAACTTGGCCATTTGGGGTTGATTACACGGGTAGACAAGACAGGTCCGACGTACCAACCAAAGGGTTGTCATAAGTTAGTTAAAAAATGGGTCATTTTAGTAAAAGGGTCCAAAGTCCTCTATGAATTAGTTTTGCATACATTTTATTACATACTTGGATTTATGAATAACTTAATCGGGTTAGGTTCAAATCTAAATCTATGTAGATGAATTCGTCATTGTTTCACTACGTATGTTTGTGTGAAGAACTCTACGCTTGAAGCTCCTACTAATGTTAATGGCACGTCTCGATGTTAAATTGGAACCTCGAATGTTTGATGCAAGGACGTTTCTTTCCCGCCTAAAAGATATTTGAGAACCATGAGGAGTACCTTTACTTGAAACTCGTGGAAGACATCATCTCTAATGGTGCTCTAAGGGTGACCGACCGGACCGGTACTTTGTAAAAATTTGGTTGCAGTGCATTGACTAATTATGTTATCTCGCTTGATAAGCTAATTATTGTTTTTTTTTTATTGCCAATAGATGTGATTCAATTTACGAAAATCTTTTCCACTCCTTACGACCAAGGTATCATTGCATATCTCTAAATAATATATTAACTTATTAGTTAAAGAAACTCCAAAAGAGTAATCTCTCGGACTTAATCACCAATGGTTTGACACATAGGTACGAGAATATATAGTCACATTCTTTTTAATTTAGTGACTTTTATGTCTCTTATATGTCGATACGGAAAGTTTTTTGGCGTGGTTTTGTAGAGGAACTTTTGTGGTTCATCAGCGGGTCAATAAGTGCGAAGGTAATCTTCTTAGTTTAACAATTCTCATGGGCACATAAATAGTGAAGTAATGCTGCTTTCTTCATTGATAAAAACATTTGAAGAGCTGATCTTTACATTGTTTATTTAACTTTTGCATCATTTTGCTAGAGTCCAAACACCTGCATTGCATCTATGACTTAATATGGTAGTATAGGTATTTGCTATTTCATTTACGCAGTAGCACATATATGCATAGGCATCCATAATAGGAATTTGTGTATTTGATGGTCTTACTTTGAGATAGGGCCAAAACAACAACAATCAATTACAAATTAATAAGCATGACACACAAACAAGCTAAAGCAACTTTGGGATGCCCCCAACCAATAACTCATACACTACATTAAAAATATACCCGAAAAAGACTTGAAGCCACAGACATTTTAAGGTCTCATGAAATCACGTTATATAAAGTGTTATCTCAAAGACACATGAAACTCGATTCTATAGTAGCTATTGTAGACGAAAATATGCAAATTAGTTATAATATAGAACTATAAAACAGAATTAGCAGCTACTAGAGGGTTTTAAATCCAAGTATCGCATATCAGTTATTCCTTTTTGAAGTATTTTGTAGACCCTTGATATTTCCCTTACACTTCTGGGGACAATGTTAGAGTTAAAAATACATAATTTCCCGGCGTCTTACTTGTCTGTTTAAAACAATTAGTCTGTCTTAATCTGAAATAATGTCTCAGTTAATTTTTTTGTAATTTGTTTTTTATTTTGTATGAAATTCCATCACCCTATGTATAGTCATAAGCTATGTTGGTATGTATATTTGAGTTCTTCATGACTTCAATCATCGTGTTTTACAAGATAAGGGCATTCATATCTGGATGGTAATGCATCCGAAGCTACCCGGATAGGCAAGTTCACACCTTTACATCTCAATTGGCATAATTATTTACATTTTGTCTAATATTTTTTATGTTCATTTACGTATTGGCTTGGTGGATAGGGAGAAGAAGGTAACTCAGACCGTATATGGGTTTCATGGAGACACTTTGGTGCATGGGAAGTGACCTAAATAAGTACATTGTTAGATTAAAAACTCAATAAAATACTTATAAACATTCTTATTTGCAGCTATACTAACATGCATGTTGGCTATACTGGTCAGCATTTGATCAATTGCTAGACGTTATTGACAAGATAAAGAACAATCGAGATGATCATCGAATACTTCTTTCAGCATGGAACCCTTCGGATCTCAAGCAGATTTGTGTTAATTTTCTAATCTATTTTAGTCAAGCTAAACATTATTCTGTAATGATTTTGGTAGAAGTAAAATTGATGTTCTTATATTAGCCACATATTTGGTCCCTTTTGTCCTAAATTTGAAGCGAATATAATACTAATTGCTCCTGCATTTACTAAGTCAGCTTTATGTATTGCTTTCAATTCCTGTATGCGAAATCATGGAAGAAACTCATGATAAAGAGTCGAGTTGTGTACCGAGTACAATTGAATCCAATTGCAAAGATAAGTACAAGTTTTAATGAAGAAGAAGAAGCACACACGGTCAAAGCAAGGATTTTCAAGCAACTTTGATGAAATTAAGCATTCACATGAAAATGCATTAGGAATTTCTCATGAGTCTTTAAAAGCACTTCTATCTCCTTACACTGATTATAACAGTGCCAACATAGAAGATACATAGTTACCTGCACTTTACAAGAAACAAAGATTCGAGAAGGGTCAGAGTTCCAAGACAACCACTACAACTAGAGAAGCTCGAGGGATGCATTGTCATTTTCAGAATGCCAAAAAGAAGAAAAACAATGTTGCTTTCACGATGGTGAATGGCCTGATTTCATTTGCTGGAATGACAGATGGTAGAAAACAGCAGCATACATACACCACATCCCATACCGCAGGTTTCCAATTTAGTGTGGCAACTAATAAGAAGACAAAAAAAAACCTATGTTTCCTTCTTTGTATCGTGGTCACCAGATAGGTATTTATTACTTACTTTAAAGTGACAATGATGATGAAAAATTAACTCCATGCCATTGATATATACTTCTTTATGTTTTTTATCATCTATCCTACCGATTTCTATTTTGATATCGAAAAAGAATCTATTTCATTAAACGCTTTTGCAGAGCAAACTCTCCATCAAGATTCACAATCCGTAAGTTCTCTACGCATGCTCTCCTATTGTTCTCTTTATTTTAAATGTTCAAGAACTTAAAATAATGTGCGTAATTTAAGTAAAATAAATGGCGTATGTTTGTTAAGTCATTTTCTATGTACATCATCTTATCGCTTTTTTGGATAAATGTGTCGATTACTATACATTTAAGTCGTGTTCCGCTCGATTAACGACCCTTTTTGTTGGTTAAGATTACGTTGTCGCTACTTATATGTCTACCATGGATGGCCGTGTTCAAACTAACTCTATGCGACTAAACTATCGAGCGTCTATTTCATTTAAAGATCATGGGTTTTAATTTTATTGCGACTATGAATGCATAATATTTTAACCAAAATGTTTATAGTCTCTTCTAGAGCCTTCCATGCAGCTTGTAGCTAGGGTCAGTGCCCTTTTGACATAACAATCGAGTTATATATGGAGTGTAGGACACACTCATTCTTTGGTTCATCATTTGTAATTTCACTTCCTTATTTAACTTATGTTTTAATTTAATTTACATTCCATTTATAATGATGCAACTACGAGTAGGGAACATTAGGATCACGTAACAATGCTTCTTAGGTGGAATTTTGTATACTTTTGGATTAATCATTGATAAAATCTCGCATTGCGCTCTAAAAGCGCATTTATGTACTTCTATTTTCCATCAAGTTATGATATTAGAGGTGTCAAGATGGGTAAGTTGGTGATAAATCAAAATGTGATTAACCTTAATCGGGTTAAATTTAGTATAGATGAAACCTATCTATGTTTGATTGAGTTGACCCAGAAATGTTTGTTGTCCATTAAATACGTTACATCTGATTCTTGAAACAATATAATTTATATGATAATTGGAATCTCTAACGAAACAAGTTTAGGAGCTTTGCCATCAAAGATAGTTTTATTTTATGACCGAATTTAGATAACCACATCTCGAATAACATCTATCTATAAGTAAATTGCTTTACAAGGCCGCTTTTGACACTCGGGTTGAAAGAAATAATTGATGATACCCAAAAGGCCCACATACTAATTAACATACCCATTCCTATTAAAAACATGTCCATGCCCTAAAGAATATATATATAAATATCATCATTATAGAAAATAAGAATCATTAATATATATTTTAATCTAACTCTCACGCATAACCTGGATCCAATTTGAGGATACTTAAATATAGTCCATCAAACACATAGTCAAACCGATAATCCGAGACAATAGTCGAGTGATCAATAACGCTTAAAGCATGAATAATTCGATACTCATTGAAAATAAAAGATGTTAAATATCAAGTAAGTAAGTATACTTAAAATACAACACCATATTCAAGGCTTATAACCCCAACCTTCCTCGATACTTGATGCATATTAATTAACGGTTAAACGGTTGGGCCAACAACGACCATTTTGGCATGTTAAATGAGTTGGGGTTTGATATTTATATATAAATAAAAGCATTAGCACAACGAAGTATCTCCTTACTAATTCCCATCCGATTGATTTAATTGCATTGTTGTGGTATTTTTATTCTTTTCCCCATCACATATTGTACAAGCAAACTGAAAAATTCAGTTATGGAGTTGGATATTCTTGGATAGATGGTTTGAAGGATCATGCAAACAAACAGGTCAGTCATTCTCAAAAGTCAAATTCTGATTCTCATAAGTAATGGGTCGAATTACCTCCTCTGAGACCATTCACGACAGAGTGGTGGTGTGTTTGTCTAATGACCGAACTGTTATTCATTAGAAATTATCAAGCAATTTCATTTTGTTCACAATGAAAATTATACATCAAGCCCGCCTTCGTTAAAAATAATTTTTCGTTTACTAACACCATCAAAATTAAAAAAAACAACAAACAAATTATTAAAAAAAAGATGCCCCACCAATCATCTTATAATATTCTATGACAATTTTTAAATAAGAGTCTTGGGAAATTCTTGAAGCTGTGGGTTGATTATGCATGGGCTCCTCCTTTGTGTGAGCACTGTAAGATCTTTGGACACTATGTTAATGACTGTGGGAAGAAAGAACGAAAAGTCGATCTTGGTAATACCATGTCTAATGCGGGTTCTAAGAGTAATGGGCGTAATATGGATAATGTCAAGGGTGAGGTGAGTGGCAAGATGTGGTTAACAAAAGAAATGGTAGAATTCATACGAATCTATATTTACGCTAACAAAACCAACAAACAAATAATTATAGTAATGCCACCCCATTGGTGGCAATACTAGTATATATATATATATATATAGAGAGAGATCGGATCATTTAAAAGTTGATCTCAAGAGAAAAGTGAGAAAGTGATCTCATCCATTAGATCTCCTCCTTCCCTCCTTTTTTTTCCTTCCCAACTCAAGGGGCTTCTTTGTTACTTTTTTCATTTGTCAAGGGCTGCTTTTGTAACTTTTAAATTTTCTTTAATACTACAATTAAAAACAACCTCATTATAGATTCAACGTGAGTGAGTGAGTTTTTTTTTTCACCGGCACATATACACATAAGATGAATTATCTTCTATTTTGATTTACCCTTTAACTGAACAAATTAGATATACAATGTGTTCTTTACAACATAGTCATTCCCAGGTCTTAAAGAAAAGCATTATAATCAACATTTTACACAACATAACACACTTTAAACCATCAAACTCAAGTCCGTTAGATCGTCCATCTTCCCGACTTCTTTTCTTGACACCGTTGCAGGATCTTGGGCCTTTTTTCGCCTCTCGCAATTTTGAGACCTCTTCATCATTTAAATGAGCTAATTTCCATGGTCGATCTTCACAGTGTTCACCGCTTAGTAATCAACGCCGCATACCTTCTTTGTAACTGCTCACTTCATCGTATCAAAACAGATTAGCGTAAAACGATTTAAATTAGGAATCCAAAACCCTTCACTCACAAATAATCCGTCAAGTGATCGCAAACTACTTTTGAATGCAGGAAATATGATTTGGGCAAGAACTGATTAGGAAAGCATATGAGGAATAAGCTAAAAGCTATCTAAAAGCTACCAGAAGCTACCATAGGATAAAAATAACCTAAAATATCTGAGAATAAGCTATTGAAACTGATTCGAATGCAATAAGCACAAGATCAAAGCATTTAAGCAATATAACAGGTCTTAACACCCCAATGCCAAACAGCCCTGATGGGGCTTCTTTAAGCTCAAGTTTAAGTGGCTTAGAAAAATCTTAAAATTAAACTAAAAATACCTTGAAGAAGAAAACCAACCAAAGTGCCTAAATCCAAAATTTCAGCTAATAAGGACTAAAAATAAGAAAATTAAAAATCAAAAACTAAAGGCTTATAAGGACTAATTTTAAACTAATGCAATGAGATAAAAGGAAATAAGGCAATGTGAAGACCTAATAAGCTTATTCCAACAAGCTCCTAAGTTGAGATCCGATCCGAAAATTACAACCTACCACTACTAACTACTAACTACTTAGGAAGCTAAAGTGTAAACAATAAGCTCAAGTCCATTATCATGAAATAATCTTAGAACAAATTGATATGGGAAAGATATGGAGATTAGTGCAAATAATTGCGCACCTAAATTAAGCTTAAACTAATAAGAATATAGGCTCTAAAAGCTAAAACAAATGAAGTTCAACCTACAAACTATTATAGAAACTAAAAATCTAACACTAATGATAACGGATTAAGCATATAAACAAATTAGTACTTATCTGTTTGGACATATAGTGGATGATGAGCAGGACACAAAATTAACGATCCACCAACTTTAACGCATAAGCAGCCTATCTAAATTATTTTTTTGGATTTTTTTCCTTTTGAGGCTAGTTACACTACTTGATGAAAAAGCTATTTTTGATTTTTAATAATTTTTAAAAATAATAAAAGTGAATTAAAATTGCTAGTTAAAAATGCTGAAAAATGTGTTTGGCGAAAAACTCAATGATAGATTTGAAATAAAACCTTCTAGCAGATGATGACCACTCTCTACGATCTCGTTGTCCTCCGAAACCATAATAAAATCAAGACAAGAGAGTCAATATTTTGTGAGGGCCACAACAAAATACAAGTAAGATGCACTATTACATACCTTTTCGATGCACTAATAATACACAATATATACCTTCGATGCTCTAATATAGAAATTTGAAATTCATACTGCCAGTACCATGGTTCCAACTGATTTGTTCAATAATCTTAAAAGTACACAACCTTAATCATCGCATAATACATATGATAGTAAACATAATATGGTAGGCGCAAACAGAAAAAGATAAAGTTATAACAAGTGAAGGTGCGGAAGGAGAGATACCTCTGTGGACTTTAGCGTTGTGATGAGATGTCAGTTGAAGCAGCTCTTTTAGAGTCGAACCTTTTTTGCTAACAGCTAGACCGTAATGAACCTACTTCTTACATATGGTATCGCCCCAGGTAGCTCAATTCTTGATAACTCCTTAAGATTTCCAATAGAATCTGGTATCACCCCTGAAAATTTTGTCTTGCTCAGAACTAAACTTCGAAGTGATCCGTTGATAGGAAAATCGGGTAAAGAACCATATAGATCCGTGTTAACCGATAAATCAATAATCAGAAACTTTCCAACGGAGGACCTTTTGGGAAATGTTCCGTTAAGTTACAAGAAGCAAGATTCATTCTTGTCAAATTCTTGAAAGTTGCAAAAATTAAACCGGAGAACTTAACGTGTTTAGAGGTAAACGAATTCACGAAGTGATCGCAATTCCCAGGGAGTCATCTAATGGGCCCGAAGTCGACAGCTAGACAAGCTTAAAACATCCAAATTAGGCAAAGATGATGACAAACCTTGGCTCCAATCGAAGTTTTGTGCGGAGATATTTACATTATCCAGATAAAGACCTCTTAGCCGTGTGAGGTTCCGAACAAGCGTGGATAGATTCGGTTTCTCAAGTCTCAATGAGCGAACTCCAAAGAGAAAGGCTCGAGAGATCAAGAATTTCTAACCGGTCACCGAGACAATTCTCCATGAACCCGACAAGTAAACCGCGACCGACAAGGTCAAATAAGACAAACTTGCAAAACCTCCAAATCTTGAACGAATCAGTGAAGTTGAAGTTATTTGCGAGAAGATTCAAACTTTGAAGATTCGTTAGATTGTAAAGAACACCCAAATCATCAATACCACCCGATATCGCTTCATTGCTTATGTCTAGACCAAGAACTCGACCACTACTGCCGCAAGTAACACCTCCCCATGTGCGGCAATCATGTGACATTAGTATTCCAAGCCAACTTATTTGAAATCGTGAGAACGGAGACTATCCTTCCGAATCGAGACTATCCTTCACCGGATCAAAAGCGATCACGATCATCTTGACACCACCAAAAACATCTAACAAAAACAGCAAAAAGGGTATGAAGAAAATGGAAAACAGATATAGGTTCTCATTGGAAACAAGATTCTAAGACACCCATATGATAATGAATATAATGCAAATTGCTATGTAATAAGTTTTGACGTGTAGAAAATTGTCTATGATTTTCACGAGACGTAAGAAGTAGGTTCATTGGGTCGCTAAGAGGCGACTTCTAAATTAGTGCTAAGAGACGACTTCTAACACATTGTATCCACAATTCTACATGCATATGAGCTTAGCAGCTAAAAGCTATCATTTTGTTTGTTGGATAGAACAATATGAACAAGGTAATGCATAAAACTTAAAAATTGAAGTGCAGATAAAAAAGCCTTATTTAAACCTATAAAATCTGATACACACAATTATGCGCCTATTCCATTACCTATAGAACACTAAACACCTATTTGGTTAAGCAAATGGTGCAAATATAAACGGGTAAATATACAAGGTCTTCCCTGTTACTTAATGTACATTGCCTGACCGAAGTATCCGTGTAACCATTTCCAAACCCTTTTACTTGAAGATGTTTACCTAGTAAGATTGGAATCCATTTTGGTCATAGATGCCCGAATATATACCTTTTCGATGCACTAATCACACCCATAGATGCCTTAATATCTACCTTTTCGATGCACTAATCACACCCATAGATGCCCTAATATCTACCTTTCGATGCACTAAAGATAAAAATGGACGCCCTACTATGACAAATGATGCACTAAAAGTAAAAACTGGTGCCTTAATGTGTTCATCGATGCACTAAACATTCAAACAGATGTACAAGTTTTCCTGATGTACTTAATGTGTTCATCGATGTACTTATCATAATAACATATGTCGTAATATTTGTTTTGATGCACTAAGAAAACAAGATGATGCCCTAAATTAGCATTATACTCTAATCATAAAAAGAGATGGCGTAACTCATTTTTTTTAATTACTAATTATACAAACAAATGCTGTAACAAGTTATGCGATGCCCTAATCATACTAGCAAATGTGCTAACGCTTATATTAGATGCGCTAATCAAACAAATTGATTTCATAACATATTACATGATTCACTAATCATACTAACAGATGCACTAGCGCTTACTTTAGATGCACTAATCAAACAAATAGAATCCCTAACTTATGACACGTTTCTCTAATCATACTAACAGATGCAATAACATGAATCGCGATGCACTTACTTATTCGGACAAACAAATGTTGTAACATATTATTAAAAGAGATGCACTAAATTGTAACTTTATACATACAAATGATTTAATATGTCATTTCATTCAACAATAACAATAGTTATTTTTATAATTCACACAAAGATGCACTAATATAACCTAAAAAATAAAGAGGTTGTAAACACTTACTGCTGTTATTTTTTATGATGATTTTTTTGAAGATCAAAATCAAATTAGGGTTTCTTGATCGGAGTTTTCGATTAGAGTATGTATGTTTTCTGATCGGAATATGTGTTTTGTGACCGGTGATGTTGTGACTGTTACTGGCGGCGACGTGGTGGTGTGACGGTTTCAGCGGCGACGGTGATGGTGTGACAGTTACGGAGGAGACGGTGGTGGTGTGACGGTTACGGTGGCGATGGTGGTGGTGTGACGGTTACGGAGGTGACGGTGGTGGTAACGGTGAGTGTGAGTGTGTTTGAATCGTGTGTGTTTGAATCATGTGTTTGTATCGAGATTAAAGACCGTACTTTATTTTCTTTTTCTTTGTTTTTACTTTTTTACCTCGAACTTTCAAGTGTTGTCATAATTTACCCTAAAACTATTTTTCTCACTTTTCTAACTAATTATACTTTTCTAGAACCGACTCTATATATATATATATATATATATATATATATATATATATATATATATATATATATATATATATATATATATATATATATATATATATATATATATATATATATATATATATAGTGTAAGGTTATTTTCGAACCGTAAAAGGTCGAGAATCTGAGAACCAATCTCAACCATTGATTTCTATGATCAAGGGTCACAAATGATCAATGGCATTAATGTAATTAAATAGAAGATGTGGTACATTTCTTAAATAATAAAAGGGCAATAAAGTAATTTGAAAATTTTGCACATCCCCTTCCCATAACATACGGGATTTTGAAATTCATAACAATTAAATGTTCATCTCTCCCAAAACAAAAACCTTAACCGCCCACTCCATAGCCTCCATCTATCTTCATAAACAAGTATAAGGAATTTGAATGGTCATAATTAGTTAGATGATTTTAGCAATTCTATTGACGTCATTTTTGTCTCCATCATTATCCACAAACGTTGTAAGTTACTTCATTTCGATTTTGTTTTCATTTGTGTAAACCAAAAATGATTTATGTTTGTTTAGTGGTTATTATGCATTGTGAACTTTTTTTCTTTTCAATTTTTTGTTTCTCACTGAGGATATGAATATAATTGATTGAATATATATTAGGTATATGTCCAGATCTACTTTTTTTTACGTACATGTTACTAAAAAGGTTAAGGTTTTTTTGTGAAATGATTATATACATATTATTCTTGAATTGCTTAGGATTTTAGGGCCCTTTACATTTGTAAGTATTTTTTTTTTCTAGTTTTCTTTCATAGCCTCAGGTGGTGGTGTTTGGATTAGTTATAAATATGATAAATAGTAAGTATTGCAGTGTTAGATTCATATATAAATTTTCAAACATGTTATCCTATTTTTAGATTGAAGCCGATAAAGAGGAATAGTGTAAATGCGTAAACTTCAAGATGAGTGTATTCGACAAAGAATTGGATGACGAGTGCACATGTGTTTACATACTTTTTAACAAGAATTTGATGATGAATGCACATGTTTACACAACTTCGAGTCCAGTTCTAGTAGTTTTGATTCATGGGTGTTGGGGTTGTTTATAACTTATTAGGAGGTGTTGGGTGTTTGGGAATCTACTAATCGACTCGAGTTGTTTGGTGCCCGCTATAATCGATTAGAGGGTGTTTGGGGCTGCCTAGATGAGACAAATAGTAATTTCAAACTTATTAGACAAGAATTGTGATGATAATTACTATGTTATGATGATGAAAACACTTGTGCACATGTATATAAATCGTTAAAGTTGTGTGTCCTCTGTTATTCCTTTGTAATATGTTCTGTTGTGTAGGTATAAGATATTTGTTGACCAGGATAAAGATGTAAAGAAAAGATGCGGACGATGGCAAATATGAAGAGTGAGCATGTGTCTTAGACAAATACATACTTTTTAACAAGAAGTTAATCAAGATAAAGATGTAAAGACACAAGTGCATCTAAGAGATATAATTCCACATGGCCGAACTCGAATACACATATGCAAGTGCATACAGATGAACTCAAATACACATGTATATACAAGGCGATTAAGAGTGTCTAATGTGCAGAAAATACATGTGCATATGCGGCAACATATTTTTTGCTTTTAGAAATTTGTACTTAGAATAGTATATCACATGATTTGTAAATTTTGTATCTAATGTTTTTGTTCTAAATTGTATACAATACATGTAAAATACATTTGTTTTCCATGTAAAATACATTTGTTTTCCATTCCATGCACTACAAACACACGTAAATTTATATTATCTAAAAAAAACATATATGCACCTTACAAAATACAGGTAAATTGAACGCTACCAACACACGTAAATTTAGATTATCTAAAAAAACACATGTGCACCTCACTAAACACGCATCTTGAAAAAAATTATTCAAAAAAAAAAAAAAAAAAAAAAATCCTAAATTTAGGAAAAAACGTTTTTATTAACAAAATTCAAAAGAAAATAAAATGTACTTTTACTATGATACCTCTTAAATTAAATAATAAAACTAATATTCAAAAAATCTTATTGGTTGATGGTGGTTCTCGCAGCTTCGACCTTTTATGGTTCTAAAAGAACCCTTCCCTATATATATATATATATATATATATAGTTTTTCAAAAATTTTCGATTTTTCTAGATTTTGAAATTATATATTTTCTATTTTCTTTTTGTGGGTTTTATAATTTTGTATTTTTTTGAATAAATATTTACAAGAGATGGATGAAGAAAACTTTTACTCCTCGCCTTCCTCTTGAAGACGCTTTGAGTGTTTCCGGTTGTAGACTCTTTAGACCAAGTCGTGGAAGGATAAAATCAAAACGTTTTCTAGGAAGAGCTTTGGTGAAGATGTCTCACTAACCGATATTCGCCTTCACAAAATATAGTTCCACCACACCGCTTCTCCACTTGCTCCCGATGAAATGATGTCGAATGTCGATATGCTTTGCTCTTGAATGTTGAACGTTGTTACATGAGAGAAATGGCACTCTTGTTATCACAATACAGTAGGGATTTTGTTGAATTCAAAGCCATAGTCGATAATTGAGATCTCATCCATAGGATTTGAGCACAACAAGATGACATGGCTATGTATTACGCCTCTGTAGAGGATATAGAAGTACTCATTTGTTTCTTTGAAGACCACTCATAAGCTTATCACCCAAAACCGAGCACCTCCCGACTTGCTTGACGCGTATCTTGACACCGCATGGTCAAGATCTCGCATAGGTCGTTAGTAACATACGGTGTCCTTCGGTACCAAAGTCCCATGTTGATGGTTCCTTGAGATACCGAAAGACCCGCTTAACCGCTTCAAGGTGCTTTTGGTAGGCTTAGCACGGTATCTAGCACACATGCATACAATAATGAATGTTTGGTCTCTCGGCGATAAGGTACATCGGGACCCAATCATACTACGATATTTAGTCTTGTCAACCATGATCCCCGAGTGGTCCTCATCCGCTTTAGTACGCCCACCATGGGAGTGTCAACAGGTCACAAGAATCAAATCCAAATTTCTTTAAGATTTCATTAGCATATTTAGATTGATTGATAAAATGCCTCCGGACTTTGTGAAATTTTAATCCCAAGAAAATGACATTTCTCCCATCATTGACATTTGAAATTTGGAGCCCATCTCCTTAGAAAACAAATACATTCATCGGGGTCGGTCGAGGCAAAAATAATATCATCAACATAGATTTGAACATGAATTAAGTGTTTCCGACTTTCGGTGAACAATGTCGGATCAACCGCTCCTTTTCTCAATCCATTAGATACAAGAAACTTTGATAACGTGTCGTACCATGCCCTTGGAGCTTGCTTCAAACCGTAAAGGGCCTTCTTGAAGCGATAAACATGAGTAGGATGCTCGATTCACAAAACCTTCAGTTGGTCGACGATACTACTTCTTTCGGATCTCCGTTAAGAAAAGCCGCTTTACATCCATCCGATAGACTACCATGTTCTTACTTGCGGCGTTAGCCAGAAGATTCGATTGCCTCGATACGTGCAACCGAGCAAATGATTCTTTAAAGTCAATACCTCTTCTTGACGGTATCCTTTGCAACCAATCGAGCCTTGTTCTTTAGCACATCACCGTGCTCATCAAGTTTTACTTTGAAGATCCATTTTAGAGCAATGATCATAGCACGATCGGAGCGTGTACTAATTCCCATACATCTAGTCAATCGAACTCATGAATTTCTTCTTGCATGGCATTGAACCACTGCCTTCGACCATGGTCGCTTTAACGCCTTTTGGTTCGACCTTAGATAGTACGGAGTTGAAGAAGCACCACAAGGCATCGCTTGCAAGTTGTTTACGAGTGGATACCGGACGAGAAGGGTTTCTAATGATGTTGTCCAAAGGATGGTCATGTGTCCATTTTCTAAGGTGTTCGTGTGGTTGTTGTTGAGGAACCGACGTAATGTAGTTTGGATCTCGATGAAGATGGTTATGAAGTTGGTTCAAGAGCAAATATGTTCTCAAATGGATCATCTTCGGAGTAGCAAAGGGGTTATCTCCATCATAGGTGCGAAACATTTCCATGATGTACACTCGATGATTGAGGATTTGATGATGAGGATGAATGATCCGCAGAGGCGCTTCTTGACTCAATGACATAGAAACTAAAGGGTTATCTACGTTGACCGGGTTAGGCAGCCTCGGTGATGGATTTGACCGATCATTAGCAATAGGCTCATAGTGTTCATCAAACATTGGATCAAACAATTTCTTCAAATCATCTTCGGGGGTACATATGGAATTGCTTGTGAGGGTTAGGTACAAGAGAAGAACTAATGGGATTAATTAATGAATGTTGAGATGCGGTCCGAACTTGATTATCCTCGAGCCATTTTCCCGGCCACTCATCGAACGTGACGTGAATAGTTTCCATGATATCTCGGGTTCTTTTGTTGTAGATTCGTAACCCTTCCTGCTTGGTGCATAACCTACAAATACTCCAATGTCCGCCTTTAGCTTTTAATTTACCTAAATCTTGACCATCATTCGTTGGATAGCACAAAGCACCAAACACACGAAGGAAAGAGAGATCGTGTTTTCTATTGTAGACAAGTTCGTATGGAGTTTTTCCATGAGTGGTGTGGATGAGGAACGATTTTGGGTGTAGCAAAGGGCAATGGCTTCAAACCCAAAGAAACATTGGAACCTTTGAGTAAATTAGCATTGTTCTTGCACTTCAATAAGGGTCCGATTTCATCTTTCAACTACACCGCTCGTTGAGGCGACGTGGAACACTTCTTTGATGAATGATTCCAAAGCTTTCATAAATTGACTTAAGTCTTTGTTAATGAACTCCGTGCCATTGTCTGCTCGAACAATTCTAACAGCTTGTTAAGTCGAACTCGCAATGCTTGATAAGTTTGATGATGACATTTGAGTTTCATCTTTGTCCTCAAAAACTTAACCCAAGTAAATCGAGAGTAGTCATCAACAACTACTAATACATATTTCTTCCCATTTATCGCTTGCACTCTCATGGGTCCACACAGATCCATATGAAGAGTGTGAAGAACTCCATAACCGAGTTTATGGGTTTGGGTTTGTGGGCATATTTCTTGCTTTTTCCCAATTGGCATGCTGAACAAAGATGATCTTTTCATACTTTAATCTTGGTAAGCCTCTTACTAGGTCTTTTCTCGGAAAGGTCATTAATGGTGCCAAGTTCAAGTGATTGAGACGACGATGCCATAACCATGACTTTGTTTTCAAGCCTTTGACAACAAGCGCATTGGAAGACTTCATCATATCTTCGATAGAGATGGTGTATAAGTTTGTACCACGTGTACCTCTTAAAAGTTCCACACCATCAAGTTCTCTAACTAAACAAGTATGTTTTCTAAAAGCCACTTCTAAATCGAATCGCATAATTGACCGACGTAAAACAAATTATGACCAAGACCTTCAACATAGTATAGCGGAAATTACAACGTCACCAACCACATAATCTCCATAACCTATAATTTCCCCAAATGGTCGCTCCCGAATCTAACAGTTCCGATAAATTTACTCACGAAGTTCATGAGTCATGAGCGATCTCCAAATATATGCTTGGAACACTGAGTCCAGTACCACATAATGATTTGAACGACTGCGGTTGAACACGCACAAGAATGGATAACTAGACAATTGGGATCCCCATGCAAGAATGGGTTCCACTTGGTTAGAAAACGAGATTGGAACATCCACATCGTAAACAGAGTCAATACAATCATTAGAGGTAGATGCCGGGCTAGTAGAAACAAGAGATTTATCCAACGATGTTCACTTCTTAAAGGTATAGTTCTACCAAGGGCATCCATTTCCTAATGGGCATTGATCTAGATAATTTAGGGCACAACTCATTAAGATTGAATTTATGGCCAGTAGGTATCCAATGATAACCTACATTACTAAATTTTCTTCCTGTTGGTTTCCAATGTTTTCTAGACCTCTTCCTCCTTGGTCTTATGACCTTTTTATCTTGTTTGCTAGTTTTAACCATTTTAACATGAGATTTTGCAAGATACTCAACTCATTCACAACACATTCATGATTAATACCATAAATCAAGCATTCATTACATGTTTTGCAAATAGTAGCGAATTCGAATTAATTACAAGACGCTTATAGCTAATACTAGAATCAACACGATTCGCTTTATTCAATTCAAACTTAAAGTTCCTAGGATGTTCTTCTACTTTCCTCCGTTGATCACTCTTAGCTTGCGAGGTCTTACCTTGCTTTGTATTGCCCGGAGGCTTTGACCCACTTGCTTTTGTACCACCGATTACTCCGTAGATGGAATTATGGGAACATTAGTTGGTTTTGCTACTTTTACATTCCCGATCTAGAAGTGCTTTGATTTGAAGTACTTATAGGCACATCAAAGCTCACATGCTTGACTTTCGGCATAGAATAAGGCATAGAATGGGTTGCATACTTAGCACTAGGCATAGAACAAGGCATTACGACTTTATCTTTCGACATAAGGATTTAGGCATGTTGCTCTTAAACATTCTAATAGCTCCTGAGATCGTTTGGCATATAAGCATGCATACCTAATTTCACTATCAAGTGGCTTATTTATGCGATCCTCTTCTACAATCTCACAGAGACATTCTAGACTATCCTTAAGGTGACAGAAATAGTTATGAAACACAAGTTCGTTGTTTCTAAAATGAGGAGGAATGTATTTAACAGTCAAAATATACTTAGAATCTGCAGATGCCTTTGATGCAACATTCTCATTAAAGACAAGTGACATTTTCCCTTTTACCTGACTCTTCAGATTCTCAATTTCCTTTTGTAACGAAGTTATTTTTTCATTGTTCTTGTCACGAGTGACTTTCATTGAATCGTATAGCTCTTTGAAGTGTCGTTTGACCTTTTCATTTTCTTCTAGAAAACTCTCATTTTCTTGTTGTAATACGTTAATGATGTTTTGAAGATGAAAGTTTTGAGAAAATTGAGAATCTAAAGGAGGAGGCATTTGGGAGCCACCACATTGTTCTTTTCACCCTTTAATTATGAAATTTGGGTTTTCAACTTTCGATCGTGTTACGTTGAGCTCGAATATGTTCGCCACGCTTGTTTATTTCAAAACTGCATCAAACTCGAACATCCGAGGATATCTTGATGTTTGAGGTTTTGTCACACCCCAAAAATACCGTTTTGCGGTGAATGGAATACTGTGAGATGATCGCCATAGCATCACGATATGAGTTATATTGAACGACCTAAAGTGTCGTTTGGAAAATACATCGTTTGATTGAGTAAAATAATCAGAGTTCACAAAGTATAGGTCCCAAAAGATTTCCAAAGTACCAAAATGAGTTTGTTACAATCAAACGATAGTTAAGTTCATAAAATCCATGTGAGACGCGTCGTCACCGCGACTCTATGATAAGTTCACATGCATGCCATGAAGTGTATGCCTTAGATACCTGAGATAAAACATGCTAAAAGTGTCAACACAAAGGTTGAGTGAGTTCATAGAGTTTGTGTTGTCATGAAAAACCTTTAAAGAACGTTCATGCAAGAAAGGCATTGCAAATCCACTCGCCCAAGTTTCACCATACAAAACTTGCAACTTGTGTGTTTACAACCCAATCGCCAAAATATGTATAGTTTATGTTCAAGCACATGTTGTCAATGAATTCACATAATAGTACATAACTTAATGTATCAATAGTCAATTGATATAACACATAATTCGTATAGTTTCAAATAGTTCCAAGACCATTAGTTCATGATTGTACCAAGTCCGCTAGTTCAACATTATACCAAGTCCGCTAGTCCAACATTATACCAAGTCCGCTAGTTCAACATTATACCAAGTCCATTAGACCTTGATCATACCAAGTCAATTAGCTCAATGGTCTATGATATAGAAACTCTAAGTATGGCAATACTGTTACTTCGTATGATTAAACATTCAGTTTAGATAAACATATAGTTTGCAAATAATCATGATTGTCATAAAAGTTGTTGAGCATGTATCTCCCCCAAAGAGTTTAATAAAAGTATTAAAAGAGTAGGGGCTATGACTCACAGTAACATGTAGAAGTTAAAATAAAGCAAGTAGTTGAGCATGTATCTCCCTCAAAATTAGTATAAAAACAATTGAAAATGGGGCTATGGAAACTCACCTGATGCAATGATTATGATGACAAAAGTGGATACACTAAAATGAGGTGCAATCTCTATCTGAAACCTAATATGAATGATATGTTCTAATGTAATTCATGACATAATGTTGTTATGCATGCAAACTCATATGATATTCATACCACTTGTACATTTTTGAAAATGAAATTGTCGTCGAAATATATGTTTATAACGTATTGTCAAGTTATAAATTACTTTATAAGTATTTACGTTGAAATGATATCCTACGATAGTCATTTAGTGATTTATTATGAAATTATAGTTTTTCGTCGTAAAACAATACACTTTGGCAACTCATGAAAGTGACTAAATGGCCTCGAAAAGCTAGTCGTAAAATAGTGAATATCGAGTGTTAGGAAACAACTCAATGGTTTTGGAAAGCTTGTCACATTATCTAAAAGTCTTAGCATGTAACTTTTGATCATAGAGGTCTCGATCATGGAGAAAAAATATAGGTGAAGTAGGGTACTCGAACTAAAAATATTGTTCAAGGTTAGTTTTCGGCAAAGTTTGAGTGACCGTATTTTATTCGTTACAAGTCCGTTTGACGAACGGTTGAACATTTTGGAAAATAGGCTAGGTGAACTCACTTTTACTAAAAGACATCATTTTCTAAAAAGTATTCTATCGATGTGAAAAATGACTCCAAACATGGTCACTAGCGATGACCACTTTGGTCTAGTAAAAATATATAAGTGTTATGCTTGTGAAAAATAGTTACGATATCCTTATTTAAAATGTGTATAACTTAGTCGTTATAAGTCCGTTTTCTACGTTTTATATATCCTTAGCTTCGTGTTAAAGTATACTAATATATTTTTGACAAATCGACTCATTTAGATAAGGTTTAAAACTCGTTTTAGCCCTTTACACAACTCTTGACAGCTTGCATTTTTCTGAAAATATAGTTTTCGTCGTTAAACTTGAAAATATAATAACTTCTTCGTTATAAACTGCTTTTAACCCGCTCAAGAGACCACGGTTTCGCTTTTAAAGTATATTTTCTGAATATCTAGCCCAAAATAATCTATGACCTGTCAAAATTTCCAGATTTTACAAAAACGATCAGACCACAATCTAAAGTTGTCGAAAATGGTTTTTCTTGCGTAATACTTGTTTCAATCACTTCAAATCAACACCAAATCTATTCTAAACCTTCCATACACCTTCCTAGTGTGTCATAAGTTCCTAAACATCATCAACAATGATATGTTTCAAGGGATTAATTATAGGATGATTAAAACTTATAATAAGTACTAAAAACAATTAAAAGTGGTATAAATACATATGTTACTTGCATGATTTCTACTAAAATGATAAAAATAACTCAAGAATGATTGTGAATGATTAGTAAAGATTATGAAATGCTTACTAGTTGATTGATGAGGTTTAAGTAACTAGGTTTCCTAAATACTCCTAGGTTTTTATTGCAAAACCTTAAAAGAAGTAATCTAGAGTTTATATGAGCACTTGATCTTGAAAATATTTTTGATTCTTCCTTGGTTTTGGTCTTGGCCGAAAATGGTGATGAGAATGGGGAGGATACTTTTGTTTTCACCTTAGAATAAGTGTAGTATGTGTTTTAGTTTAGATGATAATAATTGTAGTATGTAAATATCTTAGGCTATACATGTATATGTGTTGAAGCTAGTAAGTAAAAGATATTATTTTACCTAGTGACTAAGGGGTGACCGGCCATAGGGTGTATTGGGCAAAGGTTGGGTAGTTTTGATAATTAAATGTATTACTTGTTGTGTATAATGTGTAGTTTGTAGGTATAAATAGGTATTTAGTGTAGCGTTAACTAAAAATAGATTTTAACGGAACCAAATAAAATATATCGAAGTCATAAAAATTATAAAAATACATTTCTTGCAAGAATTGAGTGAATACATAATTTATCGAATGGAATTTACGAAAACCGTCGTAATTATTTATATAACAATTTATATATCAAAATAAATTCAAAACATCGGGTAAACTAATAATATAATTTTATAGTCTTAAATGAGTATAAAAATATATCAGATAATTTTAGAAGTGTCGATCAATATTCAAAATAAATGAGTATGCGATAGCGCTTTATTTAATAGGAAAATATACGTAAATGAAAAATGCAAACCCATGTATGAACTAATATGATGATGATGTTATTAATGATATGTAGACTAAATCTAGTATATATAAAATGTCCTCAATGATTTTTAATGAATACGCAGCTAAACCATTACGGTTACGCGAATTTGATACTCGTAAACCTAGTTTACGAAAAATGATGAATAGTGAATCATGAATAGTGATTTTTCTCCGGGAATGAATAGTGTTTCGTGAATAGTAAAATTTTGAAATAACCTTTCAAAATATCAAATCGACTTCAAAACGATGAATAGTAAAATGATGAATAGTAACCAAAGAATAGTAAATTCCGAGATGAATAGTGAAATTTTCAAAGTTTGTAAAATGATCCGAAATTACGAGTTGTCATATTCACCACCTAAAAAGAAATTCAAATTCTCAATTCAGTTCGTGTTGGTTTCTCATGTTTAGGGTTTGTGATGAATAACGAGGAGAGAAGACATGAAGAAGTGTCACTACGGTTATCTATGATTAAAAGTATATAAACATCGCGATAGAGAAAAATATTAGAAGAATATCTCCGATGAGCATTACTTTGACTTTTAGGAATATGTGAAAATTTTGCTTGCACTAAGATTTATAAATAACTGCTCCCAACATAACATGATCCCTCCAGAATTAGACATAGTTAGCTAGGCTATGTATAATTAAAGAACGATAATGTGACGTTCGGTTTAGTTGTTATAACTCTCAATGTTTAAAGAGATTTAAACCATGTCGCTCAATTGGCGCTAAGTAAAGGAAGTAAAATTTTGGTAAGTGATAACAAATCGAAAGGAAAATGAAGTACGATAGATGAGAATATTTCACAACGAGTGGTTTATCAAACGGACATAGTCTTAACTCATAAAGATCCGAATACTAGGAAGACATAAACTTAGTACGATATAGTGCATAAGGAAATAAGACTGTTAATTTCTAAACTTTTTCGGTCTTCGCGTTGTTGAGACCATGGCGAGCTTCTCCTCCTTCTAACATATATGCTTCCCATGAGCACCTTCAACTTGTTGACTTTGGTTTTGGGGACATTGGTTCCGATAGTGTCCTTGCTCCCGATAAGGTTTTAAAATGTACCTTTTGAGGGTCGTTTAAGCCTTTATTTGATCACTTTGTATCCGTTATTACTTAATATAGTTCCTTTTCACTTTTTAGGTATCTTGAAGGCAAAATGTTGGAATGACACTTATTCGGACGAAAAGGCGAATATACGAAGAAAATAGCCAAAGTCAAGATTCGAGACACTCAAGCTCGCTGAACTCAAGGTGACGCGTCGAGCACAACTAGTGACGCCGTCGGACAACTTTTGTGACGGCCAAGAGCCAAATTGCTCATTTACAAGTGACGGCTTGTGTTTTAAAAGAGTAGGGCGTCGCAACTCGCACGCCTAGATTTGATCCAGACGACGTCGAGAGGCGAAGGGACGACGTCACAAGCATAAGGTGACGCCGTCGCCAAGACTAACGTCGCCAAGACGAAACCCTAATATCTGAAACCCGACGCGCCACAAATCAAAGGGTGACGCCGTCGCATGTGTAATCTTATATACAAAATCCGAATTTTTAGTTTTCGTGTGTAGTCTTTTGGAGTAAAACCTAAACCGAACCAAGGTTGTCTTCTGATATTTAGGGTTCCATACCCTATCTTACATCAAGATAAGTGTTTTACTTCATTAATTCAATTATGTCTTCAATTAATTGTGTGTATGCTTGCATGTTTCCCATGTCCGCTAATTTACTTGTGTGTTTGCTAGGAATATGAAACTTAATTATTGAATATTGATTGGTTGTCTCTTATCTTAATTGTTAATGATCTAGTATTGCGATAGATCATCCGTTGTGTAGGTAATGCTTGATTAATCTTTGTGAACCTTAGCTTATAGTACCTAGAGTCATTTTAGGCTAAACCATCCGAAGAGTACCTTAGTGTTAAGTTTATAAATCCTAGAGATTTTGTAGCCAATAACCTTTGGTAGTTTCAAAGAGTTAGGGATAAACGATACCTTACGACTTTAGACACACAACGCGATTAAGAATAAGGACGTGACGATTCAACCATCAATAGGAGATAATTAAGGAGTAATAAAACCTAAGTAAACACATCTTTAAATCATCATAATGAGCACACAATAATTAGACATAGACTACATACACCTTAGATTAGATAATTAGACGAGTAGAGTAATCGATAGAAATACCAACCCCGGATCCAATACCCCGAGATTCGTACCTTTCTATTTCTTAAAAACATAAAAGATAAAAATAATCTTCCTCAACCCTAACCTTAGCGTAGTAACTTCTCACTAGCATTCCTATTCCCTAGAGAACGATATCAATTCCCTGGCTTACCCTAATACTATACTACAACGATTAGGTTCAACGCCTAGGGTGTTGAAAAACTTGCTCAACGAAAAGGAAGTTCCTTTGACCCCTAACGACGTGTGTAGCATTATCATCCCCACATCCGAAACATGTAATTATAGCCTTGCCTCTACAATCCTCGCAAGGTTCCCGCTTTTGACACTTGTAGCACTTAGCGTGTCAAAGACCCGAGTGATGATACTTACATCGATTACATAGTGGGTAGGTTCCAAAGATAACCTCGCTTTCTATTGGTGCAAAGAACATAAACCATTGCGACTTCTTGTCTTCTATTCTGTTGTTGATGATGGTTAGTGATGATGTACCTCCGAGTAGCTCAAGGACACCTCCGAGATCCGTCAAGCCCTTCACCACGAAGGCCCAAGTTAGGATTCAAATATCCGAAGGCGTCAAACCATTCGTTGGCACGAAGGTTACCCGAGGGAATTCGCCATTCGAAGCCCTAGCCCTTCGGGTAAGGCGACGAAGGAACAATGGATAAGGAAACCTCCCGACTTGGTCAAACCCACGATCACCCTCTCTCTTGGCTTCCCGTCAAGTTTGAGAACGGGTCACTAAACCTCAGCGGTTACCCACAATCATGGGACGCCCCATGATCTCCCGACAATCATGCAAGAGTGCCTCCAACCGTATTTCTTCCACTATAAATAGGTCGGACGGGCAAAGGATTATGGTATGCTCATTTCACACTCATCTCTTTACTTACACACACTTATACAACCATAACTCATACTTACTCACGCCGGAGGTGGTTCGCAGGTCCTACCCTGCGTAATCACTTAACGTAGTGTCTTAGTATTTCTTATTCTCGTGTTACAAAGTAGTCTTGGCCGGAACATACACCCTCATCATTTTGATCCTCATAGAAGCTCGGTAGTGCAATCTTTGCACAATCAATGGCGCCATCCGTGGGACCACAACTATTAGTCCCAGAATCACCTAGTCCTAATACCCCAACCAACTACACTACTTTTTTCTGCATGGAACCGTGAAGAGAAGATTCGCCCACCGTGTTTCTCTACTCGTCCCACTCACCACAACTAACACCGATAACCTCGCCCCTATAATGCCTCAACCTTCACCACACGATCTCGCTTGAAACTACTCCCGACATCACGCCTCAACATCCGCAAACCCTATTCCAGATATCGGTCCGCCGTGAGAGGCAAACTTTGAGGCCTTAGATTCTTTGCTAAGGGCTCACAAGAGACAGTTCACAACACGGAAATGCGGAGGAGTTGGAATACTCCAACAGGAGTATGACGAGGAGATTGAAGCAGAGGATGACCTCAACCTATGGGCGAGGACGCCGGCCCTACGGAATGGTTCTCCTTCCGTTAGAAGGTCAAATGGAAGGACGTGGGTTTGAAGAAGGACTCGGAGGAAATCGGAAGAAGGGAAAGAATGCATGGTGAAAGGAGGAGAGAACTCCAACGGAGGAAGCAACCCTAGAGGAAACGGAAGGGTAAACATGCCTCCTCTCTAGCAGCCCATTTAGGAAGAGAAGGGACGGGGCTCCAAGATTCTCCCTCTTATGTTTCGAGTGTCTGAGGTCCACCTCCATACTCCAACATGAACTAGTTACTTCTTCGGAATGAATCACTACCTACACCGCTCAAACCTACAACACTTACCCTCCAAGTGGTTCAATCCCCAACCGACTACCAAAGAAATGCCCTATGGATGATCCCTACACAATCGATGGGGTATACCTTTGTACCAACCCTCACCGCTTACCCTACCTATTCACAACCATTTCCTAATCAGATAACCCCTACACTGCTTATCCACCTCCATACAACCCTTACGGTGCCAAGCCTCGGAGCTTGCACACCTTCGTGAAGTGGATCGAGGACTACCCTCACCCGACGGCGTGAAGATGCCTACTCATATAGGCACCTACGATGGGAAAGGTGATCCCGATAACTTTCTCCACTTATTCAAGGCGCTATAAAATGCAAAAGTGGGTCATGCCTCGTAGCATGCCATATGTTCACTTACACGCCAGAGACTCGCGAGAATATGGTGGAACGGATGTAAGTCGGGGAGCATTGTGAGTCTAGATGATCTTAAGGCTAAGTTCGGTTGCACTTCACCCGCCAGGTAAGTACACCAAACTCACCCCGACCGCACACCATCAAACAAAGGGACAACAAAGCACGAGGGCCTTCGTTACAGTACACCGATGAAACCTTGAAGATTCTAGGTTTACATGAAGATCGTGAGAATCTCGGTTTTGTACATGGCCTTCGAACTCAAGCTTGATGGAGTTCCCGCTCACCGATCTTCCCAACACCTACAAGGCCTTGATTGAGAAGGCTTACACCGGATGAGTCTAAGGAGGTAGCAGAAACGGGCCCGATAGAGCAAAAGGAAGGCCCGACAAATTATCTAGAGGATCCTCCCGGAAGGATCCAAAACAAGAAGAAGAGTAGATCGCTTCACCCCTACAACAAAGGCTCGAACCATGGACTGCAAACTTGGTTAAATCTCCTCGAGATCCTAGCCACCGAGAAGGCCGCAAAGTCCTTCGATCCCCACCGGATGATAACACGAGGCAAGGCCGAGACATGTCCAGTATTGCCATTTCCATGAAGATCATGGACATGACACGAACAACCGCAGGAACTAAAGAAGCGATCGAAGAGGCGGTACGGTCCGGACAGCTAGCACATCCGTCAAAGGCATCAAGAAGGAAAGGACAAGTTCTCCGACACTCACCGGGAGAATGGAAGGGAACAAGAAGGAAACTACGCCCGCAGAAGTCTCGATACCGATGGTACACGTATACCGATACCACCTTGAAAAGGAAGGAAGCGTAAGGGAGCCGAAGCGTAGGGAAATAACCTTCCTTACATATTGGGGCGACACCTTCGACCGATCCGTGATCATCAAGGTACAAATCTCAAACAGGAAGTAAACCGAGCGATATGGATTATGAAGCTCTCGCGAAATCATCTATGAGCATTGTTTCCTAAAGCTCAAGTCATCTATACACTCACTGAGGGTGGACTCAGAGGCACCGCTAGTAGGTTCTCCGTGAACACTCATGGCCCCGGAGAAGTACCGTGGAAATCACCATAGCGAAGCCCCTTATCCCGCATCAAGACACTCATTTTCGCCATCGTAAGGTCGATTCTCCTTATAATTTGTTAATAGGAGAACAATATGCAAAAAATGGGAATTGTTGTTTCTACCATACATGCCGCTATTAAGTTCCAAAACCCTTCCGAGTAGAACTGCTCATTCTAGCTATGGAGCGGATAAGGGTGTATATGGTGTCAAAAGATCGAGAAGAATCGGAGGAGCCCGATGGCAATACTTAGTCGCATGATGCAGAGGAGCGAGTTGTCATAAACCCTAGCTTCCCGAATGCATACGGGGGTAGTAGGAAAGCAACTCCGTGCGAATTTCAAGGCGAAGCTCACCGAATCAGTACGTACTAACCTTGATGTTTTTGCTTGGAAATATTCGACATGACAGGGTTCCAAGAACATTGTCGATAGATGGACATTCTTCTGAACAGAGCATAAACTCAATGAGTACAAGCACATTGAACCAATAAAGCGTAAAAGGAGAAGCCTTGCCTCGAGAGAAACGCTATGCCGCAAAGAAGTTGACGAACTTACACAGTGTGCATCCCGAGGAAGTCAAATACCAAACTCAGGGTGGCCAACCCGGTCGGTAAAAAGTGGCTACCTGAGGGTGGCGATGTGTGGATTTCATCGACATCAACAAAGCATGCCCGGCGATTGCTACCCCTACCGTAAATTGATCGAAGGTGGAATCCTTGGCGTTTTCCTGGTTAAATGCTTCTTAGATGCCTATAAAGGTATCATCGATCCATATGGCAAAGGAGGATTTGAGGAAAAGATGCCTTCTACACAAGTAAAGGTGTCTACTATTACGTAAAGATGCCCTTCGGTTTGAAGAACGCAGGGCTACTTACCAACGCCTCGTAGATAAAGCCTTCAACAAACAGACAGGCGTAAATCTCGAGGCCTACGCTGATGACATGGTTATCAAGAGCAAGACCGAGGAGGACCTACTCCTTGATGTACAGAAACATTCGATCGCCTCCGGCGATTAACATGAAGTCGAACCCTAAGAAATGCTCCTTCGGTTGAAGAGGGACAATTTTAGGACATTTGATCACTGCTGGGATAAAGGCTAATCCTCTAAGGTCAAAGCTATTTCGATCTCCAAGCCCCAAGTGTCTAAAAGATGTGCAGAGCTGAATGAGAAGTCGGCAAATTTTAAGTCGGTTTCTATCAAAAGGAGTCGATGTCCCTACCATTCTTCAAAACACTCAAAGGATGCGCGGACAAGAAAACTTCCCATTGAGCCAGATCGGCGCCTTTCGTAAGATGAAGGAGTTCATCGAATCCTTCCAACGCCACCCCAATCAAAGGCGAAGTTTGTTCATGTACTGGCATCCTCGGCGAGAGTGTTAGCGCAGCCTTATGGCGGAACGAGACAAGTTTACGATCCCTATTTACTTTGTTAGTAGGGTCCTACAAGGAGCGATATCAACTATCCAACCTTGGAGAAGTTAATACTCTCCTTAATTTACGCAGCAAGGAGACTCGACGCTATTTCCGTGCCCATCCAGCATGCCTTAACCGATAAGCCACTAAAATGATCCCGTCGAAACACGAAAAGTCCGGGAGGGTGGCTAAATGGGCTATTGAGCTTGAGAACATGAAATAGAGTTCAAAGGACTAAACTCATCAAAGGAAAATTTTGAAGACTTCTTGCGTAAACACCTTCCGAGCTCGATGTAGAAAAGGAAGAGCCCAAAACTAACCTTTCTCAAGTGCAGTGAATGGAAGCTTTATACAGATGGAGCATCCAGCCCGATGGCTCGGGCAGCAGTCTAATGTTGGTCGGCCTTGAATGGAAGGAGCATACATGCTCTCCGGTTTGAGTTCAAGCCACAAACAACGGCGCGAATACGACGCTATTAGCAGACTCATTAGCCAAAGATATGGTGGTCAAAGCTCTCATTGTTTCAGAGACTCCCAATTGGTCGCAAACCAGTGATGTGTTCCCTCTGAAGCAAGGCAGCCCGTCATCAAACAAAGATTTAGAGAAAACGAAGAGATGCTAAGAAACTTTGACTCTACACCATCCAAAGATGTTCAGAGGGAACCCGGAACAAAAGGCGACGACTAAGCAAGCTAGCTTCAATGGCCTTCGCTCATCTCACTAAGGAAGTGCTCGTGGAAGTCCTTCCTAAGATCCATTGTTCTCAAAGAGGTTGCGATGTGATTCACGAAGAAGGAGAGACATGGATGACTCCCGTAAGGGAATATTTGATAAGTGGTCTTCTCCCAAGATCCCAAGCTTGCAAGGAAGGTTCGGGTTAAGTCCCCGCAATACCGGCTAATAGGGGAAACCCTATATAGGTCATTTTTGTCACCTTATTCACGATGTGTGGGCCCCAAGCAAGCTTCGAGCATTATCTCTAAAGTCCATGAAGGATCCCGGTCTTCATGCGTGGACCCCGCCATTGTCTCAAGATAATGAAGTTGGGCTACTATTGGCCTTCGATGCATGGACGCAACCAAAATCATTCTCAAGTGTGAAGCTTGTCGATACACTCAAACGCTCCAAAATGCCAAAGCAAGACAAGACAAGTGTGACATCCGCATGGCCCTTCTCTCGATGGGGCATTGATATTGTACTGCCTATGCCTATAGCTACTGGAGGAGTCAAGTTCTTGCCGGTAGCGATTGATTACTTCACTAAGTGGGTGGAAGCGAAACCCCAGCCTCTATGATGAGGCAGATGATTGAGAAGTTTGTATGGGAGCACATTGTGTGTGATTCTGAGTGCCCACATCATCATATCCGACAACGGAAGCGCTTTGTCAAGGAGTCTTCTCGACTTACCAAGGGCTCAACATAAAGCAATCTCGACATCCGCCTATCACCCGCAGGTAATGGACAAGTGGAAGTTACAAACAGAGACATCGTTAAAGGGATCGAGAAAAGGCTAGGGCGAACTCATCATGGATGGGTGGACGAGCTCCCTCAAGTCTTATGGGCTCATAGACGCATCCTAAGTCAAGCAACGAGAAACTCCTTTCACCTAACATACGTAATGAAGCGGTCATCCTTCGAATCGGTTGTACACGGAGCGTGTGGCAACGTATGATGCCTCCCAAAATGACGAAAGGATCGGGGAAAACCTTGATCTACTAAGAAAGAAGAGAAATAGCCTCCATCCGAAGCAATACACAAACACAAGATCAAGGCTACTATAACAAAAGGGTCGACCTTCCACTTTCAAGCTCGGAGAATATGTGATGCGCCTCAACAAAGGCAAGCAAAGCGTAGTATCGAGGAAAGCCGGGACCAACTTGGAAGGACCTACATGGTAGCCGAGGCTCACTGACAATGGAGCCTATAAACCGGACACTCTTCTCGGAGAACCCATCGACAAGACATGGAATGGTACGACCCTCGAAAGTTCTATGTTTAAGAAGTACTTAACTTTTTCTTGTAATTAAAAGCTTCTCAAGGAAAGCACACATTATTGGTAGTTGTCTTAGTTTTCATTTCAAAATGATGTAATCCTCTATACCAATTCAATGATAAATAAACATTTCCACAAATCTCTTGCTTCGCTTCTTAAACACAAAGATTTGTTCACCAAGTCGTTAATGAGTTTCAATGTCGAATGGCTTGGGGTGTAACACACGCCTTATCATTTAAAGCCAACATAAACATTCACATTAACTCTCCTAGTAGTTTTGGCGCTTGTAGAATTTTTTTTTTTACAAAGCCATGCTATGTAAAGAATTTGAGATAGAGGTGGGTCTGACCCTACAATGGCCAAGTTGGTCATTATATTCGGGGTTGCAATTTACACACAATGAGGTTGTTTAACCTTAGGTTGTAAAATTTAAGCGTCGGAAAAATGGCGACGAGAAGTTAACAAAACAAACATAACCTAAGTGTGTGAGGTATGTCCTCTACACCATCGCATTCAAAATATAGGCTACCGCCTTATACCGCATGAGGAGCCTAGGCTCCAACAACTGTTTCTTGGCCCATGGCCATACATTACAAGCATTTAAATTGTTTGCGAACAAGACACACATTGTCACATAAAGTAAATTGTCTTAAGGTACATGCCACCCTTTGGAACCAAATTATCGCTAACAGAGCGACCTTCGTTTTGTTTCTTCGAGATGGAGTAGAGGAGGTTGCACCGAGACCGGCTTAGTAGACATGGTCTTCTTGGTTGGAGTGGTAGGCTTCAGCCCGAGGCTTCTTGGAAAGGAGGTCTTGAGGGTGCCATTGGATCTTTGGTTGCCTCGACAAGGAAGGAGTACTCTAGCTTGCAATGCATTTCCGCCTCATCATATTCAGCCTTAGAAGTGGATGGTAGCATTCAATCTTGAAGAGGTCCACTGCTTACTGCTTTGGCACCTCCTCTAGCGCCAAGCACCGTCCATGAAATATGGTTGATTTGATGACCTTCCACATCCGAGCTCCCAACTCGTCACCGTGATAGAGCTCCATGGCTATGTAAGGTACCACCTTTGAAACAACTTCGCACGATCTTTCTGCAAAGATCTTATACCTCATCCGCAGCCATCGATCTCCTCCTCAACTTTATCTCTACCTCTCAAGCCTAACCTTCTCACTTTCCAACCCAAGACATTTAGCCTCGAGAAAAGATTCTCGACCTGTGAGAGGAATAACCTTGGCTTCTTCCAGCTTAAGATTGCCACGCTCCACGGTCAATCGAGCTATCTTTTCTCGAAGGTCCTGACGACGGGTTCTTCTCACGTCCCCCTCAATCTCGCCACACTGCCTGTACCAGCCACGGCTACGAGCAATTCCACGGTCTTGGCATTCAAGTGGTTATCCATCACCGCCGCCTGCAACCCCATTATCATGCATGTCACGTAACTTTTCAATAGACATGTTCTCTAGCATACTCTTCCACCGTGGAGGGTCATATGGTCAACAATCCGATGACAAAGCTAAGGCATTTGAAGCTCCTTCGTCTCTGGAAGACCTGCGAGTAACACAATGTATACAGGTTAGCATAATCGTTACATTTATAACTTCACAATGTCTCATAAGACAAAATACTTACCATGAACCTCAACGGATTCATCTGGGTAATTCAAGGCGACTTGACAAACTTTCCGCCTCGGTGCTTTTTTCTCGCTTCACAACTCTACTCCCGTGAGGTAAGGGGATTCTTCCTTTGTTGGTGGATTTCACGGTCTTGGTCTTTGTTCCCTTCCTACTCTTCAACCCGTCTGCTATTCCTTGAACCAAAGATGGGGCATCCTCATCCGCAGATCCTCCGAGTCGACAACATTTTCCACCGGTGGGATGGACCCTCCAACGCAAGTTGCGGGATGTCGATGCAATGGGTTCCGCTTTGGAATATCTACCTCGTTGTTATTCACGTATGTTGAAGGAGAGCCGACACCATAAGACTCTTCAGCCTTCTCCGTAGGCATGAAACTTAAGTCCTCATCCAAGTCTTTATACATAAAGTTTCTGAACGACATCTCTGCAAAATAGAAACAAAAACAAATAAATATCAGTGCTACATTGGTCCTACTTAAATAAGAGTAGATAAACATACTTTGTCCTTGGTATATGATCACAGTGCTTCTTGGGAGACCCTCCCAACTCTCGAACAATCCCAAACATATATAAGATAGCTTGTGGAACACTTACACATCCACAGATATTTGACCAAACGCTGATAACAGGGATCCTCTCGCACTCGTAGGGCGGGGTCATTATACCGCTTAGCATTAAACCTATTCTCCTTATTCAAGCTCAATATTTGGGGAAAAATAGTGTCTTGCACGTAGAAAAAGCTACCTTCCAACTCGTTATGTTTGTATACACCTTCCCAAACAGTTGGGTACATCCGCCTCGTGTCTTTTGCTAATGTCAACCAATTGCCCCTGTGGCAGTTCAAAAATCCTCTTAAATAAGCCAATGTTGGTTCAGAGCTATATGCTTTGCACATCACTATGAATGTGGTCACTGGCAAAACCAAAGGGATTAAACCTAGAGATGCGAATTTTGTAGTATTGCATAAACTCTAAAATCACGACGTAACGGAATCCTAAGGTTTGAGTGACTAAATGCATGTGTATACAACCCTCACGAAACCCGGAGGAGCATCAAAGATACCCCAAGAAGGTTTGGGTAACATCACTTTGTTCTAGTGGGACGGGATAATCCGCTAAGTGATCATGTAAATCTTTTGCAGATAATGTACACTCATTGCTTTATAATAAACTTGAATCCATGTTCCTATTTTTGAAAAAAATTCACAAGAAGAGAAAGGTGTTTACCTTGGTTTTCAAGATGGTGTGCGCTTGAAAGTTTATCGTGTAAATGAAGACGGAGAGAGTAAAAGTGTTTTAGGGTTTCATCAAATCCCTTTAAATACCCTTTTTACCGCCTTCAAAGCCACACACGTGTCCATCTTGATTACTCTTATCCAAGACAAACAACTTTTTAAATTTTAAATAAAGATTTTTGGTCTCCGGCAATACGGGAATAAGTGATCACCGTAGCGGGCACCGGATGTTTTAATTAGCATTTAATGCGCTTGGTTAGTTTCGTAGTTATCTCTCAACTAGTATGTTTAGCACGGGATGGTGTTTTTCAAGCATGAAGTCGAAGCAATGCCTCCTCACTCATATGCATCACTTTCGACCGGGGGCTTGATGATGTACCCTCCGAGCAACAAGGACACCTCCGAGATGTGTCGAAGCCCTTCACTACGAAGGCCCAAGTTAGGATTCAGAAATATCCATAGGCGTCAAACCATTCGTTGTACACGGGTTACCCGAGGGGAATTCGCCAATCGAAGCCCTGTGCCCTTCTGGGTAAGGTCGACGAAGGAACAATGGATAAGGAAACCTCCCGACTGTCAAACCCATGATCACCCTCTCTCTCTTGGCTTCCCCATCAAGTTTGAGAACGTGGGTCACTAAACCCTAGCGGTTACCCACAATCATGGGACGCCCCCATGATCTCCGACAATCATGCAAGAGTGCCTCCAACCGTATTTCTTCCACTATAAATAGGTTGGATGGGCAAAGGATTATGGTATGCTCATTTTACACTCATCTCTTTACTTACACACACTTATACAACCATAACTCATACTTACTCTCACGCGGAGGTGGTTCGCAGGTCCTACCGCGTAATCACTTAACGAGTGTCTTAGTATTTTTATTCTCGTGTTACAAAGTAGTCTTGGTCGTAACATACACCCTCATCACTTTGATCCTCATCAAGCCCGGTAGTGAAATCTTTGCACAATCGCTAGTGTTACTTTTTGGTTGTCATAATTATAACCTCCCTGGTCATTTTCCCATTTCCTTTTGTTGTTGCTATTTTGGTTGTTGTTGTTGTTGTTAATGGTGCGATTGTTGTTATTGTTGTCGTGGTTATTGTTTATAATGTTTTCCCTCTTCACAACTCCGGGCCATGAGTTTTGAGTTATCCCGATAGTCTCTTCAATTGTTTGTGGATCCAAGAAGTTACATCTCCTTGAATACATTGGGAAGTCCTCCAATGAAGTTTTCCAAGAATTTCTCATTGTCCAAACCATCGACGGACATAGTGCACCAACTCTTGAAACCTCCTCGATGTAGGTCTCGATGTCATAACCAACAGTCACTAACTCATAAAATTATGTTTCTAATTTCTTCACCTCCGTGCGTGAACAATACTTCTTAGTTACCAACTTCTTGAATTCATCCCACGTGAGCTTGTAAGAATTTTCGATACCAATAGGCTGCGCATATGAATTCTACCATGACATTGCGCCATCTAAGAGTGTACCAGTGGCAAACTTCACCTTGTAGTCATCTAGGCAATTGCATAGAAGAAATACAGACTCCATCTTCTCAAACCAACGGATCATAGCAATGGGTTCTTCTTGCCTTTGAACTTTGGGATCACATTTTTAAAGTCCTTGTATGTACAATTCGAACTGCACCCTCCTGCAGCCCTGTAGTAGAAGCAAGTCTAGCGGCTTGACCAAGAATAAACATGCCTGGCAAAAGCAGCCACTGTTGCTCGCTTCTTTCCTTAGTGCCTCTGCTATACTATCCTCTACATACTTTTGGATAGCAGTTGGTGTCATATCCGGTGCGACTTTCTTTGGCCCCATAACTCTTCAAAATAAGAGGAAGGGTGAGACGAGCAAAGTCCTATGATAAGAATAAGCGCCTAAAGAGATGTGATATGAGGTAATAAGTTTGAGGTTGTTTTCAAAATGAGTGACTTGTTTAGTGACTTAATGTGCGAATAGCGTGTAACCTCGACATGTTGGTGGTGAAACAGGAGGAGAGCGACTTCACCCTCCTTGAGGTTTCGCCTCGGCATCCGATGATATTGGTGATGAGTCAACCGATGTTAAAATTGTGATAGGGAATGACAAGGCATTCTCCACGTTAGAATCAAGAAGTGATAATGGAATGGGTATCCGAGGCATCTATGTGACAATCGGTTTGAAATGAAAGTAAATAACTCATAAAATGTATGTATGAAACCGCATGTATAGTGAATATGCACTTATGATGAAATGATGAGATGCTACGATGATGTAGTTATAGTCTAGGGTCAATGATGCAACTAGTTCTCTATAATCAAGCTCGATGCCAATCACACACCCCAAAAATACTGCTTTGGCAATGGAATGGAATACTGTGGGGATGACCGCCATAGCATCACAACATATGCTATATTTAACAACCTAAAGTGTCGTTTGGAAAATACATAATTTGATTGAGTAAAATAATCGAGTTTACAAAGTATAGGTCCCAAAAGATTTCCAAAGTACCAAAATGAGTTTGTTACAATCAAACGATAGTTAAGTGCATAAAATCCATGTGAGACGCGTCGTCACCGCGACTCTATGATAAGTCCACATGCATGCCATGAAGTGTATGCCTTAGATAAAACATGCTATACCAAGTCCGCTAGTTCAACATTATACCAAGTCCGCTAGTTCAACATTATACCAAGTCCATTAGATCGTGATCATACCAAGTCAATTAGCTCAATGGTCTATGATATATAAACTCTAAGTATGGCAATACTGTTACTTCGTATGACTAAACATTCAGTTCAGATGAACATATAGTTTGCAAATAATCATAATTTTCATAAAAGTTGTTGAGCATGTATCTCCCCCAAAGAGTTTAATAAAAGTATTAAAAGAGTAGGGCTATGACCACAAAGAATATGTAGAAGTTAAAATAAAGCAAGTAGTTGAGCATGTATCTCCCCAAAAGTAGTATAAAAACAATTGAAAATGGGGCTATGGAAACTCACCTGATGCAATGATTATGATGACAAAAGTGGATACACTGAAATGAGGTGCAATCTCTATCTGCAACCTAATACGAATGATATGTTCTAATGTAAGTCATGACATAATGTTGTTATGCATGCAAACTCATATGGTATTCATAGCACTTGTACATTTTTGAAAATGAAATTATCGTCGAAATATATGTTTATAACGTATTGTCAAGTTATAAATTACTTTATAAGTATTTACGTTGAAATGATATCCTACGATAGTCATTTAGTGATTTATTATGAAATTATAGTTTTTCGTCGTAAAACAATACACTTTGGCAACTCATGAAAGTGACTAAATGGTCTCGAAAAGCTAGTCGTAAAATAGTGAATATCGAGTGTTAGGAAACAACTCAATGGTTTTGGAAAGCTTGTCACATTATCTAAAAGTCTTAGCATGTAACTTTTGATCATAGAGGTCTCGATCATGGAGAAAAATATAGGTGAAGTAGGGTACTCGAACTAAAAATATTGTTCAAGGTTAGTTTTCGGCAAAGTTTGAGTGACCGTATTTTATTCGTTACAAGTCCGTTTGACGAACGGTTAAACATTTTGGAAAATAGGCTAGGTGAACTCACTTTTACTAAAAGACATCATTTTCTAAAAAGTATTCTATCGATGTGAAAAATGACTCCAAACATGGTCACTAGCGATGACCACTTTGGTCTAGTAAAAATATATAAGTGTTATGCTTGTGAAAAATAGTTACGATATCCTTATTTAAAAGGTGTATAACTTAGTCGTTATAAATCCGTTTTCTACGTTTTGTATATCCTTAGCTTCGTGTTAAAGTATACTAATATATTTTTGACAAATCGACTCATTTAGATAAGGTTTAAAACTCGTTTTAGCCCTTTAAACAACTCTTGACAGCTTGCATTTTTCTGAAAATATAGTTTTCGTCGTTAAACTTGAAAATATCGTAACTTCTTCGTTATAAATCCGTTTTAACCCGTTCAAGAGACCACGGTTTCGTTTTAAAGTATATTTTCTGAATATCTAGCCCAAAATAATCCATGACCTGTCGAAATTTCTAGATTTTACAAAAACGATCAGACCACAATCTAAAGTTGTCGAAAATGGTTTTTCTTGCGTAATACTTGTTTCAATCACTTCAAATCAACACCAAATCTATTCTAAACCTACCATGCACCTTCTTAGTGTGTCATAAGTTCCTAAACATCATCAACAATGATATGTTTCAAGGGATTAATTATAGGATGATTAAAACTTATAATAAGTAATAAAAACAATTAAAAGTGGTATAAATACATATGTTACTTGCATGATTTCTACTAAAATGATAAAAATAACTCAAGAATGATTGTGAATGATTAGTAAAGATTATGAAATGCTTACTAGTTGATTGATGAGGTTTAAGTAACTAGGTTTCCTAAATACTCCTAGGTTTTTATTGTAAAACCTTAAAAGAAGTAATCTAGAGTTTATATGAGCACTTGATCTTGAAAATATTTTTGATTCTTCCTTGGTTTTGGTCTTGGCCGAAAATGGTGATGAGAATGGAGAGGATACTTTTGTTTTTCACCTTAGAATAAGTGTAGTATGTGTTTTAATTTAGATGATAATAATTGTAGTATGTAAATATCTTAGGCTATACATGTATATGTGTTTAAGCTAGTAAGTAAAAGATATTACTTTACCTAGTGACTAAGGGGTGACCGGCCATAGGGTGTATTGGGCAAAGGTTGGGTAGTTTTGATAATTAAATGTATTATTTGTTGTGTATAATGTGTAGTTTGTAGGTATAAATAGGTATTTAGTGTAGCGTTAACTAAAAATAGATTTTAACGGAACCAAATAAAATATATCGAAGTCATAAAAATTATAAAAATACATTTCTTGAAAGAATTGAGTGAATAAATAATTTATCGAATGGAATTTACGAAAACCGTCGTAATTATTTATATAACAATTTATATATCAAAATAAATTCAAAACATCGGGTAAACTAATAATATAATTTTTATAGTCTTAAAATGAGTATAAAAATATATCAGGATAATTTTTAGAAGTGTCGGATCAATATTCAAAATAAATGAGTATGCGATAGCGTTTATTTAATAGGAAAATATACGTAAATGAAAAATGCAAACCCATGCATGAACTAATATGATGATGATGTTACTAATGATATGTAGACTAAATCTAGTCTATATAAAATGTCCTCAATGATTTTTAATGAATACGCACCTAAACCATTACTACGCTGATTTGATACTCAGAAACCTAGTTTACTGAAAAATGATGAATAGTGAATCATGAATAGTGCTTTTTCTCCGGGAATGAATAGTGTTTCGTGAATAGTAAAATTTTGAAATAAACTTTCAAAATATCACATCGACTTCGAAAACGATGAATAGTAAAATGATGAATAGTAACCGGTGAATAGTAAATTCCCGAGATGAATAGTGAAATTTTCAAAGTTTGTAAAATGACCTGAAATTACGAGTTGTCACAGGTTTTAACATTTTCTTTGAGATGTTGATATTTTAATTGCAAATCAAAATGTTCAACTTCCAGCTTAGAAAATTGTTTTACCAAGTTATCGTGATCATCCTGGTCATTTTTCTCATTTAGTTTTGAGTTTTTGTTTTCAAGCTAAATGACACGATCATGGGAAACTTTCAAAGCAACAGATAATTCATGAAATTGAGAAGCAGTAATAGAATACTTAGTAACAGTATAAAACACATCTTGAGCCACACAACTCGATATCAAGTTCTCATTTAAGTTATGCAGATTCTTCCTTTCAATTTTATTATATTTGAGTTCACGTTCATAATTATTGACCTCAACTATCATTTCGTCAAATTCCTTTTCCATTTATTTAATCTCAGAGTCTATCCCCTTTTGAAGACTCTCAAATTGATTTTTTAATTGTTTAAAGAAAGGTATGACGTCAGTTAAATAGTATTCTTTAGTTTGCTCAAAACTCCTCTCCCTTCGCTATCCCCGTAGGTGTGATTCTCTTCTTACATGTCTTCTCAAAATCAACGAATAGTTGATAAACAACAAACAGTGATTAAGGTCTTGCTCTTAGTGGAAAGAGTTCTAGGAACTAATGCATTGGTGTATTCGAGAATACACAGAGGTGGAGGCACTTTCCTAAGGGAGTGTTTGTTTCAACAAGTACATTTTCTTTTGCTTATCCATGTCTTTTTCCAAAAACTTGTTCTAGGGTTAATTGAGTTTGAGGCTTAAACATGTTCGTGGAAATCCAATTTTCTTTAGTGTAATCATGGGGTTTGACCGTTATGTTTTGCTTTTTACATCGAGGATCTTTTAGCTTCTTATCCATTTTCTCCCCAGAGGCATCTTCTAATTTTCTATCCTCTTCGTGCTTCCAATACATGATGGTGTTTGCCTAGGCTTGAGGATCTCATTACCATCATATACAATCGTATGGTAAGCTTTAGCCTTTTACAAGACTGGATTTGGCCCTCTACTAAGGAATACTATGCTTATCGCTTAAGACTCGTGCTTAGTGATCATGTGAAGCGATCTGAATGGTGTTCCTTGTACGTACAGCTTATTTTCAAGTTTATTTTTCAACGTTTTTAGATTGGAAAAGTCATTCAAAAGTTTTGATTCCTTAGCATTAAATTCTTGTTTAAGCAATTTAACATTTTCTTGAAGTTCTTGCTTTTGCTTAACAGTTTTTGTAAGCTTTTCTTGTAAGGAGTTTAACTCTTGTTTTAACATTTATTCTCTAAAATTACTTTTTCTAATAAGTTTACGTATTTGGTTATCCATCTCCTGCTCACGAGTGGTCAATTCGAACTTAGCACGTTGTTCATATATAGCAACTTGTTCTTTATAGCGCTTAGTTCGTAAATAATAGAATCATCAAGTACATGCAAATGAATTCATCAAAATATAGTCATCATTGACCGCAGAAGATGCATTACTTGGTACAATTTCACTTTCATTTTGTTTCACATATTACTCATATGGGACAACATTGATATTACCCATATTTTCAATATCCGATTCAATAATTTCAGTTGATTGTACTTTGTCGTGCATCTTTTGCACATCAACATCATCATATAGTTTTAATACCTCTGAGATGATAGATTCCTTGGAAGGAGTGGCTGCTTAGGTGAAGAAGCCCTTGGAGATACCATTGGTGAGATATTAGCCATGAAGATAGTCCGGCGCTTGGTTCATCATCAACATTCAATCAATGCATCACAGTCTGCGACTTGAAATGCATTGGGATTGTTCTCGACCCATACCGTGACCGGCTGCTCATCCACATCAAGATCATAAGTTCGGCATTTCCTCAAGAAGAAATAGCAATTCTTCCTCCTTCAAAGATTGCTCCAATCGCCTTGAGCTTGGACCAACAACATCTTATCCTCAAGTACTCAGATTGTGGACGTTTTGACGAGTGCAATTCCTTGCGATGTGTCCTTCTCCACCACAGCTTGTAACATTTAATGGGCTTTACTTGACCTTGAGCCATGTTCCTTCCACGATTCTGACACCCATATATCCACCACCACCACAAGATTCCCATATCCAAAGACCAAAGATTCCCATATCCACCAACGCTCCCTTGCTCATTATGTGGAAGGTATGCATTTTCTTCCTTGCACATTTTGTACCACTATATTTCCTTCTTTAACAAGAGTATGATTGTGAAGATTTGATGCGCTTACGAGATGATTGTTGGTGTGTGGGGTGAGATTCAAGTTTTGCTTGACCATAAGAGCCGCTTGATTGACAAAGTGCTCCATGACCGCTTCGCATCGAGGCTTATACTCGGATCGTGAATGAGCTTGTGGTTACCATTTCCAGAGGTATGACTTGTGATGCTTTGGTAGTAATCCCTACATTGGTGTAGAATGTCGTTGAGTCATTTGAGAGCTTGCATCTCCAAATTGGTCTTGAACTTTTCCATGATCATTCGCTCAAACGCAACATGTTTCTCATTTTGTAGTAAATAAGCATACAGCTGCTCATAATTGGTGTTCCTCAATCCTTTGTTAAGTTTGACTACGGTGACAAATTTGTGCCATTCGGATTCATGTTGTTCACAAACTTTGAATTTAATGGATATTTGGCATTGTCATTTTGATATTCCTCATGTCATTCACGAGCTTGTGGAACCTCGGATAGTAGTCATTGACATTTTCCCTCGGGTTCATCTTAAAGTTCTCAAAATCATCATACGATTGAGACTCTCGCTTCTTTAGTTAATTTCAACCGGAGAAGCATCTTGACATTGTCCCAAACCGCTTTGGCTTGAGTGTGGTGATTGATTAGCTTGTAGATGTCCTTTGGTAGACCCCTCAGTACAATGTTTGAGGCCCCAATATCATCATCGTATCTCTTTTCTTCTTATTAGTAAGTTCATCATATGTCTTTGGTCTATCCATCCTAATGTCACCGAGCCATCGCTAACAGCTTTCAAGTATGTCTCGTAGTCTCAACTTGGTATGGTCCTTCATCAATTGATTTGAGAATGTTAACCCCATTTTCCTTACCCAAGCAAAGACAACCCGATTCGTTGAGCCCATGAGTCATAATCGGTCCTATCTAACATGGGTGGACGATTATCCGATCCCGGCTTGAACGTCCCTCGCCTCTGTAAGAGATGATTGCAGTACGTTGGTAGACATGATTACAGATTCTACGGGATTTTATAACTCTTTGATTAAACCGGGAAATAGATTATTTCACGGGATTTTCCTGAATCATGAGAAAACCGTAAAACATAACAATCAGAAACAATAATTCACAAAGTCGCTTCAAACCTTGAAGACAAATCGCTTTTCACCAAGTCGCTAGGTATACAAGTTGCTAAAGGGACAAGTAGCTAGAGAGATAAGTCGCTTGTGTGACACAAATCGCTATGAAGACAAATCGCTAGACACACAAGTTGTTAGAGTAACAAATCGCTAGAAGGACAATTCGCTAGTGACAAATCGCTAGACAAAAAAGTACGTCCACTACTTTGTCCTTTTTGTCGTTTTGTCTCAAAAGACAAATCACTTAGTGCACAAGTCGCTTCACAAAACACAGACAAGCCGCTTAAATATAGGGACAAGTCGCTACGAAGAAATCGCTAGCACGCAAGTCGCTCACGAATCTTCGACAAATCGCTAAACGTGAGACAAATCGCTACGAAGAAATCAAGTCACGAGACACAAGTCGCTAGGATGAGATATTTAAAAACACCACTTTTCAATCCAAAAACAACCCAACCAGGCTGATTCAAGCCTTCCAAATCAAAACATAAGCACATATAATGATTCTAAACACAAAAGTACAATCAAAATTCAAACTTTAACACAAGAAATGGTCCAAATGATGCAAATACCACTAAAATTTTTGAAACCCAAAAACCATATAAAACCACTAGAAATCCAAGAACATGTAAGAGAGATGATCAAACCATGGCTCTTGATACCATTTGTAACATATTGGATTTCATAAACACATCAAACCATGATGTATATAGGCGTATGACTTAAGGGTTTTAGAGAGAGAAAGTTTAGAGGTTTAGGGAACTTAGAAAGAGAAAGAAAAATCTTATTATGAGCTCCAACCCTCTACCTTGGGAGGTAGAGGGTATTTATAGTATCTTACAAAATATGCCTCCTACGGTCGTGGATCGTGCATACAAGTGGGTAAAGACCGTCGTCCTCCACGGTGTTACTTAACTAAATACTAACTAACATTAAATAACTATGACTACGAGCTTTCTAACGATTACGTATATTTGAGGTGACCGACACTTTAACAACTGGATTTTCTAAATCCTAACATCTGATAATACCACAAGGATAATGTGTAGGACTCTTAAGATATATTCTCACTTTCCACATAGTGTGAAACAGTGAGTATTTATAGATTGTGTTCTAATGAGATTTATTGATGATCTCTTGGCTCTAGACTCAATAGTGTACTTATGGTTTCCTATGCCGGAGACTAGGGAGATGGTCTCCTTCTTCAATATCAACCATCTCTAAGATAAAGTCGATAGATTATGTAGGTTCCTTGTGAGAATGAAACAAGTCCTTTTAAGAGGGACTTGAGTAGCTTGGGTAGTTGTGTGCGGTCGTCCTTGGTCCATGACGCTTTGTCTTCAATACGGTGTTACCTTGGTAACCACCGAGTATATGAATTGAACCGGTTTACGCCCTAAGGTTGAAATAATTGAGGGCTATTTTTTTCACCCTTTTCTCATTCATTTCTTTTCATTCTTAAACCCTTCAAAGATTACCGTGATTTCATAACTAGAACCTTTTGGGTTTATTCCGCCTAGCTCTATCTCGATCCGCACTCTTCCTATTTCTCATTTTTCCTTTTCCATCATACCTAAGGACTTCCATACTATCTAGTGGATTGTCCTCGGTAGATCCCTCAGCTCTGGCGGGATCGTGGGAACGAATACCTAACCTAACCATCCTTATATCTCCATGCATAAAGTAAATTGGTCGTTTTTTTGGTATTGTTCTTCTGCCATTAAACCAATTGAAATCCATTTGAAAATCAATCCAGGTACGTGTGATACAAGATCAAATCATTTTGTACCTGAATCGTTTTTGATATTTTTAGAAATCGCACCCCCTCAACATGTGCATCGAATATTTGAAATTGTTTTGGCACATGGAGGAAAGAGGAATTTGAAATCTTAGATTAAGATTTAAAGATCCAATCTTTGATTGACATTTTCTAAAATGATCATCATCACTTCCCAATCAAATGTAGTATTTTAAATACCTTGGATAAAACAGTTTTGGGAAGGATGAGGTTTTCTCATGATTGCTCCCCCTCAATATGTGCATTGAGATTCGAAAGAGTTTTGCACATATTAGAGGGAACCTGCACTTAGAGACAAATCAATCACGTTTCAATTCCTTTTTGTTTAAGATAGATGCTCCCCCTTAACATGTGCATGGAAAATTTGAAATCGTTTGACACATGTAGAGAGGAGAGCTTGTTATAATATTTCTAAACCACTTATCGAATTATCAGTTTGTATCCAATTTAAATCAAAAATTCTCCCCCGATCACAATTTTCAAATCCTTTGAGATTTGTGATCTCTATTGATTTAAATTAATTTTGAAAACTTTCGAGGAGAATGGTGACTTGCTTTTGAAAAGTATTTTAAATGATAAGGATCAGATTTTGAGACATTAAACTCCATTGTTCAAACATGCTTAAGTATCTTATGAAAACATAACATTAGCCAAGGTCTTGAACCAATTGTATAAAATATTGCAAAACATTGTTCTTTTTGATTATCAAAAAGTAGACCTTGCTCTTTAAAGTGCCAATTGTTTGAAAAATAACCTTTTAGAGTTAATTGAAATAATTCTCCCCCTCAATCAATGAACTAAGTTGTTGATTGAGAGATAGAGATTTTGGCAAATGATAAGTCCAGATGATTTTCAAAATTAGAGTCCGAGTTATTTTCAAAGCAATTTTGTTTTTATTAGATGACAAATATTTTTGGAAGATTTTTTTTTTTTTTTTTGAAGGAAGAATATTTGAAGGAAACATTTGTGTTTTTGGCGACAAGTGTTCCAGATAAGCTTTTGTTTTAGAATCAGAGCATTAAGATTTAAAATCAGAAAAGGATTTGGCTCTGTTCTTTCTTATGAAATACGGGTTACTGCCTGAAATGACAATAAACTATCATTTTTCTCCATCCCATTTTTTTTTAAAGATTTATGTACATTCGAACAACATCTAAAGACCCGTGCCCTTCTTTGAGTGACAAATCAAAGTCCGTAGATGATATCGAAGAATAGAAATAGATGGGAAAAATAATATTTTTGGACTTTTTCAAAGATTTTCTGATTTTGATTTTTTTTTATGGATTTTTGAAATTTTATAATTTTCTATTTTCTTTTTGTGGGTTTTATAATTTTGTATTTTGCTTTTTGAATACATATGTACAAGAGATGGATGAAGAAAAGCCTTTACTCCTCGTCATCCTCTTGAAGACGTTTGAGTGTTTCCAGTTGTAGACTCTTTAGAACAAGTCGTGGAAAACGTTCTCTAGGAAGAGCTTTGATGAAGATGTCTGCTAACTGATATTCAGTCTTCACAAAATATAGTTCCACCACACCATTCTCCACTTGCTCCCTGATGAAGTGATGTTGAATGTCGATATGTTTTTCTCTTGAATGTTGAACGTTGTTTCATGAGAGAGCAATGGCACTCTTGTTATCACAGTACAAAGGGATTTTGTTGAATTCAAAGCCATAGTCAGATAATTGGGATCTCATCCATAGGATTTGAGCACAACAAGATGACATGGCTATATATTATGCCTCTGTAGAGGATATTGAGGTACTCATTTGTTTCTTTGAAGACCAACTCACAAGCTTATCACCCAAAAACCGAGCACCTCCTGACGTGCTTCGACGTGTATCTTGACACCACCGCATGGTCAACATCTCGCATAGGTCATTAGTGACATACCGTGTTCTTCGGTACCAAAGTCCCATGTTGATGGTTCCGTGGAGATACCGAAAGACCTGCTTAACCGCTTCAAGGTGATTTTGGTAGGCTTAGCTCGGTATCTAGCACACATGCATACAATGATGTAATGTCCGGTCTCATCATGGTAAGGTACATCAAGGATCCAATCATACTATGATATTTAGTTTGGTCAACCATGATCCCCGATTGGTCCTCATCTAGTTTAGTACGCTCCACTATGGGAGTGTCAACAGGGTCACAAGAATCAAATCCAAATTTCTTTAAGATCTCATTTGCATATTTAGATTGATTGATAAAAATGCCTCCGGACTTTGTGAAATTTGTAATCTCAAGAAAAATGACATTTGTCCCATCATTGACATTTGAAATTTGGAGCCCATCTCTTTAGAAAATGGTCACATCATTGGGGTCAGTTGAGGCAAGAATAATATCATCAACATAGATTTGAACATGAATTAAGTGTTTGCCGACTTTCGGTGAAAAATGTCGGATCCATCGCCTTTCTTTGAATCCATTAGATAGAAGAAACTTTGATAGCGTGTCGTACCATGCCCTCGAGCTTGCTTCAAACCATAAAAGGCCTTCTTCAAGCGATAGACAAGAGTAGGATGCTCTGGATTCACGTAACCTTCAGGGGGGCGACGATACAACCTCTTTCGGATCTCCATTAAGAAAAGCGGTCTTTACATCCATCTTATAGACTACCATGTTCTTACTAGCAGCGTTAGCCAAGAAGATTCTGATTGCCTCGATACGTGCAACTGGAGCAAATGATTCTTCAAAGTCAATACCTTCTTCTTGATGATATCCTTTCGCAACCAGTCGAGCCTTATTCTTTAGCACATCACCATGCTGATAACATCCAATAGTCCTGAATATTAAGTGTCAATTTCCCCCGATAATGCTCGTTATTTATATCATTTATATGGATTTACGCTTGTTTTCCATTGTTTTCCACTTTCAAGTAAATTACGAGCATTGGAGCTAAAGAGACGCGGAAATGGAAACATTACTAAAGATTTATCACAGTATGCCTATTTTAAAGAAGTTACGGCGTAACTCCTCTCTCACATTACGCCGTAACTAGTGCGTGACCCAGAATACCAACTTATCAAGAGGTTACGACGTAACTCTTCCCTAAGGTTATGACGTAACTACATTAGGTCAAATGAGGATCCACGCCGCTGATACTTACGCCGTAACTATTGCATCACTTACGACGTAACCATGTTTATTGAAGACTACGGCGTAACCACTTATTAGGTTACGCCGTAACTAGCATATCTAGTGCATTTACGAAGAAATAGAAGGTTACGGCGTAACTCCTCTATTGGTTATGCCGTAACCCACACTGCCTATAAATACCCCACGAATTCCAAAGATTTCGAGCATCCCATTCCACACACAACTCTCGAGAATGTAGGAAAAAGCTCAAGGTGTCTAGGGGCATACAAAGTCATTTCCAAGGAGAAGTCACTCCATTACGATAAGCTTTAGCATTTTATATTTCTTTACTTTCAATTCATGTATTTCGTACCTTTGAATATTGAATTGATTTGCATGATTAATATGAGCGGCTAAGCACCCTTTGGTGCTAGCCTAGTTATGATTCCTTAATTGTTTTGTTTGCGTTTACCTTTACTTCCGTACAATTATTTCTAAGTGTATGCATGCATAGTTCTTTGGTAGTCACCCTTGATTCGGTAGTTTTGAATGGCGGTAGAGGCCAATTGCCTAGGAGATATGACCAACCACCCTAGGTGAGAGGACCGAGACGGGAAGGGTAAGATATGACCAACCGACAACCCTTTCTACTTGTGCGATTTGACCAACCGGTCACCTATCGCTTGGATGAACTTAAGAATTGGGGGTGTAGTGTCTAAGTTCCCAACGGTCGGCACTCACTATTTAGAATCTAGCATGTAGTGGTACTTAATGACTTGGTTTAGGTACCGTGAACAACAGACTTATGACGGTCTACCGATTTCTCCTGTGGTGGCATCTTTCTTTGATAGGTTAGGCTAATTGACCAAATGTTGTCCTCTCGAATTTGACCCTACCAAGTAATTGGAAGTAGGTAGACGTAGACATAACTAGCTAGGAGGATTGACTAGGTTAGCACCACTATTCCTCTATTGATTTCCTTTACCATTTATCTTCTTATATTTTATTCTCGCATTAGTAGTTTAATTAATTAAATCCCTATCGAAACCATTATTATTCTCGTGACAATTAGACTTAGTAATAATCCAACACATAGCTCTTGGGACGACCTCGGATTTACCATTTACTACACTACACGCTTGATCGGTACACCGCCTGTTAGTGCATTAGGGTAGACCATAGGTATAGCGACACCGAAATATTAAGACATGGTCAAGAAACCCGCATTAAGTTTTTGGCGCCATTGTCGGGAGTTATTTTAGGATTGATATTAAGTCTTTCATTTCGCTTTTAAACTTTTCTCACGATCATATTTCTAGATTTCGGTACCATAGAAGTTGTTGACAAGAGAAGAACAAGGGCCGTGGATTGTTAGGCCACCATTGCGTAAGATGCTCAATTCAAATCAAACCTCAATTCATGAGGAATTGCGTGCAAACCCTTCTCTCGGAAGCATCACCGATGATGCCCATGAACATGTAGACAATGTCGAATACATTGTCGACCTATTCAAAATTCCCGAGTCTCACACGATGCTATAATGCTACGAGTATTCCCTATTTCTCTTACGGAGCCGCAAAAGATGGGTCGATCGACACTGCAGGGATGTCAACACTTGTCCTATCTTGAAAAAATATTTCATTCAGAGATATTGTCCTCCATCAAAGACGGCTAAGCAAATGAAAGAAATTCATAACTTCAAGCAAGAGGGTGATGAAACATTATACCAAGCTTGGGAAAGATACAACGAATTGTTATACAAGTGCCCTACTCATGATCTCAACAGCCAACAAAAAGTGAATGTCTTCTACAAGGGACCGAACATCTCTTCAAGACAAATGATTGATTCTCAAGGGCGATTCCTAGTATGACACCTACCATGGCTTTGGAAACTATTCAAAAATGGCGCACCACTCTCACAAATGGCACAATGGAGGAAGCAACCAAGTAAGAATAATGATATTGAGGGCCTTGCAAATGATAAACAACAAATTAGAAAGCCTTGGAAGAGAAATGAAGAAGCTCAAGGAAAATGTGCATTCCATTCAAGTGGGCGAGATGGGGCTCGTCCTTCTAAAGACTGCCTCCAATGAAGAAGTTAAAGGATCGGAGAAGTGAACTATGGAAAGAATTCCCTTCATCAGCTATAATAATTACGGACCTAGGTATCGTGAAACATCCCCTGGGTTCTACATTAGAATCAACAATAATCCTCCTAAACCTAGCCTTGAAGAAATAATGCATCGGCACATCGAAGAATCTGCAAAAAAAGGAAGATAGACTCAAGGAATGGATGGTCAAAGTAAAGGAGGAAACCAATATGAACCTACGTAACCAAGATGCTGCAATTAAGAACCTCGAAACACAAATTGGGCAATTGGCTAAGAACCTTGAAACAAGTAATGCTAAAGCCACTTCCTAAGGCCATATTTATGCAAGATAAAGCAAAAAGGAGCAATGCACATCCTCTCGTCACTAATGATCTCTCGGGATTAACTACCTAAGAGAGGATGATAAAGCGGAAGACGACAAGTTCCTGCCAAGCAAACTTCCTGAAAAGCTGCAATACCAGGAAAGTCTTCTTCTCCCTTGCACTATTGGTAACATAAAGATTCCCGCATTAGCTGATTTAGGGGCCGGGGTTAACCTTATCTCTACCACTTTATTTGAAAAAATCAAACTTACCAATTTAAAAGAAACAACTATTATGATTGAAATGGCTGATTCCTCTAAGGTCAGTACCAAGGGAATTGTGAACAATGTGCTTTTAAAATTGGAAAATTTTTCTTCCCACCGATTTTGTAGTTATTGACATGGGAAAGCGGAGGCTTACAACTTGATTGTTGGAAGACCTTTTGGCCACTTGTAGGGCTCAAATTATGGTTTTGGAAAAACAAATTTCCTTGGGGACTGAAAATGAACGAATAACTTTTAGTATGAATGAGCATTTAGAACCAAAAACTGAAATTTCTAATAATGTTGTTAATGTTCAATCGCTGAATCCCACTCTACACTCTAAACCTATTACTGGTAATCGTAAAGAAAGTATTGATCATTGTAAGAAACAGGATGAAATTGTCCAAAGCATTGAGGAAACTCTGAGTCCAAACAAACACTTTTGCAACTCGATGTCAACCAAAGAATGCGAATCAGTATGGCCACCGTTTACTCGTCCTCTAAAATGCGAAAGAAAAGCGAATGAATGGATTTACCCTCATAAGGGAGAGAAACATGATGTTGAATTAGCATTGGAAGATTGGTACAAATTAAAACTTGGAAGCTCGAAATTTATTAAGGAACCGGTCAAGCAAGTATGGGTGCAATCATCTCATCGACACCATAGGTGGAATAAGATCCAAGATCAAGACATCGATAGTATTATTGCTAAAGATGATGACCAAGGAAAATCATGTGATAAATGGCTTTCACATAAGTTGGGAACAATTGGACTCAATAATTCTACAAGGAAAAAAAGGCTTGATAATTGGATGAATGAATACCAACGAATGATGGAAGTAGGGCATGTTCAAAGGCCCCCATAGGAGCCTCGCGGCTCTGAGTCTAACTTAAAGACTCGTTAATAAAGAAAAGCGCTCTTTCGGGAGACAAACCAAATTATCCCTTTCTTTTGTTTTTATTTACTTTCTGTTGGGTTTTGTGTTTTCTAACCATTTTTGCAGAAACGAGGAACTAATTGTCTTCTGCGCTTGTTGATCTCGAACGAGTTACTGGCGTAATTCATCTTGGTGATTACGCCATAACCAACATTTTAGCAAATGTAATTCTTGACGATTACCAATTACGGCGTAATGCCATCTCGATGGTTACGCCAGAACTACTCGCTTTACAAACTCATACTAGGTTTTTCCATTCGGTAAACTCCCTCATATGAGTTACGACGTAACTCTCCTCTCGCTTAATTCTTTCATTTTAAAGCACAAGAACCTTGTATTAGTTTTAAATGAACTTTGTGGGTGTGTTCCTGTAAACCCTCACGAGACTTCACTCGTCCACTGGGACACCAAGTGGTTTAAAGGCTTGTTGCATTCGCTAAATGCAACCGTGATTCCTACGAAGTGAGTTAGGTTTGTTTTTCATTTTATTTTTCTTTTTAGTATTATGCTTGTCGGTATTGTGATTTCGGGGATTGAAGTTTGTTCATGACGCTTAAACGAAGGCACGGTTCTTTCTCGTGGGCCTTCTTCTTTGGAGCAAATTTCGGGGAAGTTCTCGCCTAATTCTACCTTTCTCTTCACCTTTATTCTAATGCCTAGTACAAAAGGGACTTTTACAATTCAAGTGGGGGACGGAGTAGAATTATCTCTTGAACTTTATTTCACCCTCATTTTTCTAGCTTATTTTGAAAAATTATGCCATTTTTAAAATTTTGACATGTTTTTCCGAACCTAACAAGATTAGACCTTAGCCGAGCACATACAACCTTTGACATTACATGGTGAGATTAGCCTTATCCGTTTCCAATATTTTACCCCAAATCCACCAAATTATGAGTGTTCCGGTAGCTTGTAAACTTTAGAACTTGGCTTTGCATCATTTCGAGACCATAGACGAGGTATGTTGAGTTAGCTCAATGTATTTGGACTTTTCAGTTTTAGAAGGCAATATTATAGGATTATCACCCAAACAGCCTACCATTGTGAGTCTATCGATTAGTCAACTCGACGTTTCGACCCCCATGTGAAACCCTTTAGTGCAAGATACCCCTAGATACACCCTTCGGAGCCATTCCTTTCGTTTTGTCAACCCAATATATTGTTTCGTTACACCTATACACCTTAGCCTACCCTGTTGTCTTTATTTGTGATTGGAAAGTCATCATTTGCCTAAGTTCAAGGTTCGAGTGGAAAGGTTTGGAAATCACGCTTTCATCGACGACATTTATGAAGATCATTGAAGACCCCCAGAATTCCCATTGTTCATCTCAAGTGGGGGGATATTATGTTATTATGTTAGATTAAAAAAAAATTGATGATTCGAAAAGAAAAAAAAATTGATTGAGTTATGATATTGTAAAGTGCGATGTTATAAGCACTATAGTATGAGCTTTATTGATTAGTATCGAGGAGGCCACCTCGGTCACATTTGAAGATTGGAGTTGGTATTTTTGCCAATGAAGAAGAAGAAAGGTAGTATGCCCATCACGACGCCCTCTAATGACGCGTCTACCTTGCATTTCATGATCCGTCTCTAGACTTCTTAGCTTGAACTTTGGGCGGACTGATGTGGTGATGACTTGGTTATAGATTTAGACTACCGCTTGTTTTCATTTTACACCAATTATATATCCCATGTCTTATCCTACCTCTTTAGTCATGAAGCATGTCTAGGTGATGCAATGAGCAATATTTGGTGTCTTGGCCATGGATTTGGTCATGTATCATTGATTTTGTCCACTTCACGTGACATGTTAGTAATGACGAGTCGCCCCTAACCTTTGTCGTGTCTACCCATATTGCCTTGAAAATTGTTTAGCCCTTAACTCTAGTGGTGGAGATTTGTGTAACCGCCAAGCTTATGATAGAATACATGCTATGATCATGCGATTGGTGATCACCCCAAAATTGACACTTAGAATAGTTGAGAGATTTGAGTGTATGTTCCCCTTCGTGAGGTGTTCGGCTTTGTTTTATTCTAGCATAAGGATTTGTAAACTCATATTTTCCGTGTTTTGGGAGATATCTTTTTAGGAATCTATTTAATAAGGTCTACTTAAGGGCAAGTAAAGTTCAAGTGGGGGGATATTTGATAACATCAAGTAGTCCTGAATATTAAGGGTCAATTTCCCCCGATAATGCTCGTTATTTATATCATTTATATGGATTTACGCTTGTTTTCCATTGTTTTCCACTTTCAGGTAAATTACGAGCATTGGAGCTAAAGAGACGCGAAAATGGAAACATTACTAAAGATTTATCAAATTATGCCTATTTTGAAGAAGTTACGGCGTAACTCCTCTCTCACATTACGCCGTAACTAGTGCGTGACCCAGAATACCAACTTATCAAGAGGTTACGGCGTAACTCTTCCCTAAGGTTACGACGTAACTACATTAGATCAAATGAGGATCCACGCCGCTGATACTTATGCCATAACTATTGCATCACTTACGACGTAACCATGTTTATTGAAGACTACGACGTAACCACTTATTAGGTTACGCCGTAACTAGCAGATCTAGTGCATTTATAAAGAAATAGAAGGTTACGGTGTAACTCCTCTATTGGTTACGCTGTAATCCAGACCTGGCCTATAAATACCCCATGAATTCCAACATTTGAGCATCCCATTCCATACACAACTCTCGAGAACGGGGAAAAAGCTCAAGGCGGTCTAGGGAGCATACGGAGTTGTTTCAAGGAGAAGTCACTCCATTACGATAAGCTTTAGCATTTTATATTTCTTTTACTTTCAATTCATGTATTTCGTACCTTTGAATATTGAATTGATTTGCATGATTAATATGAGCGGCTAAGCACCCTTTGATGCTATCCTAGTTATGATTCCTTAATTGTTTTGTTTGCGTTTACCTTTACTTCCGTACAATTATTTCTAAGTATATGCATGCATAGTTCTTTGGTAGTCACCCTTGATTCGATGGTTTAAATGGCGGTGAGGCCAATTGCCTAGGAGATATGACCAACCGACCCTAGGTGAGCGGATGAGACGGGAAGGGTAAGATATGACCAACGATGACCCTTTCTACTTGTGCGATTCGACCAACCGATCACCTATCGTTTGGATGAACTTTAGAATTGGGGGTGTAGTGTCTAAGTTCCTAACGGCCGGGCACTCACTATTTAGAATCTAGCATGTAGCGGTACTTAATGACTTGGCTTAGAGGACCGTAAACAATAGGACTTATAACGGTGCTTTGATTTCTCTTGTGGTGGCATCTTTGTTGATAGGTTAGGCGAATTGACCAAATCTTGTCCTCTCGAATTTGACCCCACCTGAAGTAATTGGAAGTAGGTAGACGTAGACATAACTAGCTAGGAGGATTGACTAGCTTAGCACCACTATTCCTCTATTGATTTCCCTTTACCATTTATCTACTTTTATTTTATTCTGCATTAGTAGTTTAATTAATTAAATCCCTATCGAAACCATTATTATTCTGTGACAATTAGACTTAGTAATAATCCAACACACATAGCTCTTGGGACGACCTCGGCTTTACCATTTACTACACTACACGCGACCGGGTACACTGCCCGTTAGTGCATTAGGGTAGACCATAGGTACAACGAGACACTATAAATATTAAGACCTGGTCAGTAAAACTTGCATCACATGCTCATCAAGTTTTACTTTGAAGATCCATTTTAGAGCAATGATCATAGCACAGTCAGGAGCATGTACTAATTCCCATACATCTAGTCGATCGAACTCATGAATTTCTTCTTGCATGGCATTGAACCAGCTGTCTTCAGTCATGGCTGTTTTAACGTCTTTTGGTTCGACCTTAGATAGTACGGAGTTAAAGAAGCACTATAATGCATCATTTGCAAGTTGTTTATGAGTGGATACTGGACGAGAAGGGTTCCCAATGATGTTGTCCAATGGATGGTCATCTGTCCATTTTCTAAGTTGCTCGTGTGGTTGTTGTTGAGGAACTTAAGTAGCACAGTTTGGATCTCTCGATGAAGATGGTTCTGGAGCAAATATGTTTTCAAATGGAGCATCTTCGGAGTAGTAAAAGCGTTATCTTCATCATAATTTGCAGCTTCATTTCCATGATGTACAGCTGAGGATTGAGGATTTGAGGATGACGATGAGTGATCTGCGGTGGTGATTCTTTAGACAGTCATTGAAACATATGGATTATCCGTGTTGATTGGATTAGAAGCCGCCATTATGATGGTGTAGAATGATCATTAACAATAGGTTCATAATATTCATCAAACATTGGATGAAATAGTTTCTTCAAATCTTCTTGAAAGGAGGTACATATGGAGCTACGGTGAGGATTACGCATAAGAGAGGAACCGATAGGACTACAAGATAGCTGTTGATATGCGGGTCCAGAACTTGATTGTCCTGGAGCCATTTGCTCAGACAACTCATCGAACGTGACGTGAATAGTTTCCTTGATATCTCGGGTTCTTTTATTGTAGATTCGGTAACCCTTATGGTTTGGTGCATAACCAACAAAAACTCCAATGTCCGCCTTAGCTCTTAACTTTCCTAAGTCTTGACCATCATTCGTTGGATAGCATAAGGCACCGAAAACACGAAGGAAAGATAGATCTGGTTTTCGATTGTGGACAAGTTCGTAAGGAGTCTTTCCATGAGAGGTGTGAATAAGAGAACGGTTTTGGGTGTAGCAAGCGGTGGCAATGGCTTGATCCGTAGAAACATTGGAACCTTTGAGAAAATCGGCATAGTCCTTGTAGCTTTGACAAAAGTCGATTTGTCTTTCAACTACACCGTTACGTTGAGGAGTCGTGGAACACTTCTTTGATGGTGATTCCAATGCTTATATAGAATGACTCGGTTCTTTGTTAACAAACTCGCCCATTGTCTCTGCTCGATAATTACGACAGTTTTATTAAAACGAACACGTAGTATTTAATCTGTTGATGATGACATCCGAGTTTCATCCTTTGACCTTAAAAAATTAACCCAAGTAAACCGAGAATAGACATCAACCACGACTAACACATATTTCTTCCTGCTTATAGTTTGCACTCTCATGGGTCCACAAAACCATGTGAAGAGTATGAAGAACTTCCATTCTCGAGTTTGCGGTTTGGGTTTATGGGCATATTTCTTGCTTTTTCCCAATTGGCATCTTTGAACAAAGACGATCTTTTCATACTTCAACTGCAGGTAAACCTCTTACAAGGTTCTTTCTAGACAAATCATTTATGGTTACGAAGTTCAAGTGATTGAGACAACGATGCCATAGCCATGACTTTGTTTTAGAGGCCATTGATAACAAGCAGATTGGAGAAGACTTCATCATGTCTTCGATAGAGATGGTGTACAAGTTTGTTCCACGTTTTCCTCTTAAAATTTCCACACCATCAAGTTCTCTAACGAAACAAGTATGTTTTCTAAAGGCCACTTCTAGATCGAATCACGAATTAACGGACGAAAACAAATTATGACCAAGACCTTCAACATAATATACCCGGAAATTACACTATCACCAACCACGTAATCTTCATAACCCATAATAGCCCCAAAATGGTCGCTTCCGAATCTAACGATCCGATAAATTTACTCACGGTTCATGAGCATGGCGATCTCCATCATATGCTTGGAGCAAGATGAGTCCAGTACCACGTAATCGATTTGAGCGACTGCGGTTGAACACGATAAGAATGGATAAGCGGAAAATTGGGATCCCCATGCGAATGGGTTCCATTTGGTTAGTAAATGAGATTGGAACACCCACATCGAAGTAGAAACAATGATATCATTAGAGGTAGATGCCGAGCTAGTAGTAACGAGATCCATTCAAAGTATGTTCACTTCTTAAGGTATAGTTCTATCGGTAGGCATCCATTTCCTAATGGGCATTGATCTATATAATTTAGGACACAACTCATTAAGATTGAATTTACGGCCAGTAGGTATCCATTGATAACCTACATTACTAAATTTTCTTCCTGCTGGTTTCCAATATTTTCTAGCCCTCTTCCACCTTGGTTTTCTAACCTTCTTATCCTGTTTTCTAGTATTAACATTTTTTACCGGAGATTTGACAGCATTAATCAAATCATTCATAGCACATTCATGATTAATACTAGAAATCAAGCATTCATTACATGTTTTGCAAGTAGTAGCGAATTCAAATTAATTACGATGCTGACGCGAGGTCCTATCTTGCTTTGTATTGCACGGAGGCTTTGACCGCTTGCCTTAGTGTCATGATTACTCTGTGGAGGAATGATGGGAACATTAGTTGGTTTTGCTACTTTTGCGTTCACGATCTAGAAGTGATGGGATCTAAAGTACTCGCAGGCACATCAAAGTTCACATGTTTAACTTTAGGCATAGAACAAGGCATAATGACATTATCTTTAGTACAAAAGGATTTAGGGCATGTTGCTCTTAAACATTCTAAAAGCTCCTAAAATCAATACCTAAACACTTATAATGATTCTAAACACAAAATCAAAATCCAAACTTTAACACTAGAAATGATCCAAATGATGTTAACTACTCTAAACTCATACAAACCCAAAAACCATATAAAAACCACTATAAATCCAAGAACATGAGAGATGAGTGATCAAACCATGGCTCTTGATACCAATTGTAACATCTTGGTTTTCATAAACACATCATATCATAACAAATAGGGGCGTATGGTTTAGGTTCTAGAGAGAGAAAGTGGAAGAGTTTTGGGAACTTAGTGAGACAAAGAAAAATGATATTATTAAGCTCCAACCCTCTACCTTGGGAGGTAGAGGGTATTTATAGTTTCTTACAAGACACGTCTCCTACAGGCTGTGGATCAGGAATACAGTGGGTAAAGACCCTTCCGTCCTCTACGGTGTTACATAACAAACTACTTACTAACATAAAATAACTACGATTAAGAGCTTTCTAACGAATAAATATCTTTGAAGTGACCGACTCTTTAACTACCGGATTTTCTAAATCCTAACACTTCAACCTTCTACCCACATTCTCTGAATTGGTGTGTGAAGTGAATGAACAGAAATGCTAGAATTTGGGCGGTATTTATATGCCAGATCTGGTTACGATTTAACTTAAGTTGAGAGTTAAGCCGTAACATCCAATTCTTCGTTATTTACTCTAGAAAAGCTGGTTACAGCGTAACATCAGGAAGGAGTTACGCTGTATCTTCAATAAATCGTGGTTACGCCATAATTACTGAATTAGTTACGGTATCTTGCGGTGGCGTGGAACATCATTTGACCTAACTAGTTACGACGTAATACTAGGAGGGAGTTACCCTTAATCTTACTGCTTAGTTGGTTTTCCGAGCCGCTTACATTACGCGCGTAATGTGAGAGGAGAGTTACGCCGTAACATCTTCAAAATGAGCATACTATCATATATCTTCAATAAACTCTCCAAATCCGCGTCTCATTAGCTCCAATGCTTGTAATTTACCTGAAAGTGAAATATAGAGGAAAACAAGCGTAAATCCATATAAATTACGAGCATTATCGGGGGAAATTGACACTTAATATTAAGGATTATTTAATGTTATCAAATATCCCCCCACTTGAACTCTACTTGCCCTCAAGTAGACCTTATTAGATAGATTCCTTAAAAGATATCTCCCATGACCTGGAAAATATAAGTTTACAAATCCCTTATGCTAGAATAAAACAAAGCCGAACACCTCACGAAATGGGAACAAAACACTCAAATCTCTCAACTATTCTAAGTGTCAATTTCGGGGTGATCACTCAACGCGCAGTCATAGCATGTGTTCTATCATAAGCTTGCCGGTTACACAAATCTCCACCACTAGAGTTAAGGGCTAAACAATTCTCGAAGGCAATATGGGTAGACACGACAAAGGTTAAGGGTGAGTTGTCATTACTAACATGTCACGGCGAAGTGGACAAAATCAATGATACATGACCAAATCCATAGCCAAGACACCAAAGATTGCTCGCTGCATCACCTAGGCATGCTTCATGACTAAAGGGTAGGATAAGACATGGGATAAAATTGGTGTAAATTAAAATCAAGCAAATAGTCTAAATCTATAACCAAGTCATCACCACTTACCGCTCATCCAAAGTTCAAGTTTCGAAGTCAAGAAACCGGATCATGATAATACCAGATAGATATGCCATTAGCGGACGTCATGATGGGCACATTAGCAACTCTATTCTTCAAATGTGGACGAGGTGGCCTCCTCGATACTAAATTTGTAGTAAGCTCATAACATAGTGCTTATAACCCGATAACGCTACACGCATCGTTCGGGGTCAAAGGAACTTCCTTTTAGTCGAACAAGTTTTCAACACCTAGGCGGTGAACCTAATCGTTGTAGTGTAGTATTAGGGTAAGCCACGGGTATTGATATCGTTCTCTAGGGAATAGGAATGCTAGTAAGAAGTTACTACGCTAAGGTTGGGGTTGAGGAAGATTATTTTTATCTTTTATATTTTTTAGGAAATGGAAAGGTACGAATCTCGGGGTTTGGTTTTGGGGTTTTGGTATTTTTGATTACTCTACTTATCTATTCTAATTAACTAAGCTAAGGGTAGTCTATGTCTATTGTTGTGTGCTCGTATGATAGTTAAAGATGTGTTTACCTAGATGCTACTACTCCTAGTTATCTCCGATTGATGGTTGAATTGTCACGTCCTTATTCTTAACGCGTTGTGTTTTCTAAGGTTGTAAGGTGTGCATTCCCAACTCTTTGAAGTCACCTTTAAGTGAAGTAAACAAAATCCACTAAGTCATTCATAAACTAACTTTGAGGTTATCTTTGGGTTTAGTAAACGAAATCCACTAAGTCATTCATAAACTATCAAAGATTTATCAAGTATTAAACACAACGATAGCCTAGTCGCACTCTAAGCCAATTACAATTAAGATAAGAGACAACCTAACAATAATTAACAACTAGGTGTCATATATCTAAGAAAACACACAAGTAATTTAGCGACATGGTAAACATGAAAGCATACACACAATCAATCAAAGACATAATTGTATTAATGAAGTAAAACACTTATCTTGGTGTAAGATAGGGTTTGGAACCCTAAAATCTTGTACAAGACAACCTTGGTTCGGTTTAGGTTTTTACTCCAAAAGACTACACACCAAATCTTGAAAAATTCGGATTCTATATATAATATTACATATCGCGGCGTCACCTTATGTTTTGTGGCGCCGTCGTGTCGCCGTCATTAGGGTTTCGTCTTGGCCACGTTAGACTTGCGGCGGCGTCACCTTGTGCTTGTGGCGCCGTCCTCTTGACCGGCGCCGTGCGGATTACATCTAGGCCGTGCGAGTTGCGACGACCTACTCTTTTATAACTTGCGTCGTCACTTGAAAATAGGAGTTTTGGATTACGTCCCGTCACAAAGATCTTCCGATGGCGTCGCAATTAACACTTTGCCGTCACCTTATGTTTTCGGCGACTTTGAGTGTCTCGATTCGACTTTGGCCATTATCTTCGTATAATCGCGCCTTTTCGTCCAAATAAGTGCCATTCCGATATTTTGCCTTCAAGAGACCTAAAAAGTGAAAAGGAGCGATATTAAGCAATAACGGATACAAAATTGATCGAATAAGGGCTTAAACGACCCCTCAAAAAGGTACCTTTTAAAACCTTATCAAATATCCCTACACTTGGTATTTGCTCGTCCTCAAGCAAATGTGCTTTTAGCCAATTAATTTATAAGTTAGGGGTCATGAAGCAATGGTTCAAAACGGTCCACAACACATATAAGCCCCGCAAAAGTCATAACAAGCACGAAAATTACATACTAGCACCTCACATGGGGTGTTTGGATACTCACATCTCTCTCGGGTGTATTTGAAATATAACAAATCGGAAATGGAAGATAAACACTCATTAACCGGTCCTAGTACATAGATTACCATAGGCTTGAGAATAGATCAAACCTCCATCGCTTTGGCGTAAGCACCTAGGAAAGACTATCAAAGAGGTCTTTAAAGGGTTGTAACGTTAGGCTTACGGTAGGAAACAAAGGGTTTGGTGGGATAGGCTTTTAGTGGTGGCAAGTCAAAAATCTCTATGTTACAAGCATACGAAGAATGGCGTTGCTAAGCCAAGACTCGACACTCTAAACTCTAGCTAATGAAATAAAGAAACATAAAATTTAAAGGATAGATGTAGGATGGTAGCCGTTTTTTTTTTTTTTTTTTTTTTTTTTTCCAACACTTTTACTCTACCATCCTCTACGGTAACTTCAAAATGGTAGGGATTTATAGGCACATCCCTACACTTGAGTTTTTATTACTCTAACACTAATTTGACTTGAATTGAAAGATCAAAACACTTGGGGTACATTATTACGCAAACAAAGGGAATTTGAATTTAACGTTCCCTTCCGTCATTTCATAAACTTTAACTTTTCCATGAATCCCAATCGTCCCAAAGCGTATACAAAGGATATGACTCGACTTAGCAACTCATGCAAGCAACGGATAATTGAACTAAGGGTTTAGGGTGATAACAATAATGCACTAAAAGTGAGTGCATACGGGGTAGGCTAAAGCGATTTGGGTGTACATTTGGGGTGGGGTGTAAACAATGCTCTTCATTGATATTCGGAAAAACCGAAACATCACGAGAACCGCGAAAAGGATAGGCTCTAAGGGGTTAACTAGGGGTATCGTGTACTAAAGATGAGTACAACGCAAAGGGTGTGGGGGAATTACTCAACCGATGTGGAAGAAATAATTATATTACGGGTATCAAACAAGGGTTATCCTAATGCCTCTTATCATTTAGTTATTCCTAATTACATAAGTGTAGTCTTACTAGCGATCTCGGAATGCATCACAAAACAAGTTCTAGAATCTAATATACTACCGGTTCACACTCTAAGCATTAAAGATGAATGCTTTTAATTCCTACTAATCTAAGGGCGATCCTCACATTTTCGGTGGAATTTAGGTGGTAAATGGTTTTTGTGCTAGTCATGCAACTTCCTATCCGTGAGACACTTTTGTTAAGACTAATGGCCCACTCCTATATATCATGAAAAATTTCAAATTTGGTGCCAAAATTACCCTAACCGACATTTTCTCATGGTTTATTACACAAATACAATTGGACAAAGCAAATATTCAAGGATAAGCATAGTTTCAAAGTTCCCGTTTTATTTTTCCTCCCTACACTTAAACTGAACATTGTCCCCAATGTTCCCTAAAAGTATCAAAGTTATGATAATAGAAGGTAATTAAAAACGAAAGAAACTAATACTCCCATGATTAGCTCGGTAGGATCCGTGTGTGAAGTAGTGGTTAAATCCTTTACAAGAAGAATTTATGCGTGAAAAGCTCCTTCCAATCTTATGTAACTTCTTCTTGATAAATTAAACTGCACACTTGAAGAAAACAAACGAAACCTTCGTAAAATCGACGGTAATAATATATATAAGACTCGATTTAAACTAGGATATAATGCTTGTGGAATGGATGTTTACGAAATTTTGGAAAATTAAGACACGGAAAATTCCAAAAATTTATAAGTAGCTCGAAACGAGAAAAAGTAATCTGTTGTTTTACTCCTTCACGGCGCCGTCGGTTGCGATCTGACACCGTCGAGTTATCCTGACAAAAAGCGGTGCGATTTTGGAAAAATTACGGAAAATTTACATCTTTAGAATCGGAAAAATTTACGCAAAACATCCATTATGACTCGTTACAAGCATTTGACTCGAACAAACACACAAATATATCTTTTAATGAATTGTTATTCTCATGTTTACGTTTCTTTTGAAAACGTGTGTAATCCTCCTACACTTATCCCTTATGTAAAATACCTTTATATGTAATTAAGACGAGGTTAAAGACAAAATAAAGCATTTTTACAAATTTAAACATGAGAATAAACAATTAACAAAAGATATATGACACTAACAATCAAACAATTAAGCATGGGTTGCCTCCCACGAAGCTCTTTTCTTTATTTAAGAGTCTTGTAGCTAGACTCGTAGTCGTGCCCCTACGTGACTTCATTGCCATCCTTCCTTTCTTCCACTAAGCCTTCATCATAAGGTTGTAGGCGTTGTATGCTCACCGTGAATTCTCTTCCAACATCTTCTATAATGATATGCTTTTATTTTTAGATTAGTTTCTTTCACCGTATAAGGTCCAAACCATCTTGGCTTATTCCTTCCCCATAATGCTTTTATTCTTGATTTATACAAAAGCACCTTTTCTCCATTCAAAAATTCCTTAGGGTTCTTTTGAGTTTGTGGTATTGTGGTATAGTTATTTCCTAACTTTTTATCACGTTTCCACAATGTCGCATTTAACCCTTGAACCATGAATTCTCTAAGCCCTTTTTCCCATTCAGTCGTTTTCATCTTAACGGCATTATTAGAGACCTGCGAATTCTTATCTTTTACCTTCTCCATAATCTTCAAAGGATATCTCGGAACAATAGGTATCCTAACTTGTCCTTTTCCACTTTTGAGTATCATAATCCCTTCACCGCATTTGATGGTTGCCTTGGCGTTGGTCAGGAAAGGTGTTCCCAGGATTAATGGCAGGTTTTTATCTTCCTCAATGTCTACAATTGCAAAGTCTACCGGATAGACAATATTGGCAATCTCAATTAAGACATCCTCCGCTATTCCTATGGGATAAACATATGAATGATTTGCTAAGGAAATTCTAAGATTGGTCTTGGTCGGCTCCTCCTTAGTCAACTTATTATAGACTGACAGCGGCATTATGTTTACATCGAATCCCTGGTTGGCCAAGGCATTTAGGTTCTCTAAGTCACCTATGCTACATGGAATTACAAAGTTCCCAGAGATCTCTTGCTTCTTAGTTCTTGGCTTTCTCGAAATCGACTGTACATAGGTCCAATAGGCATGGTGTCATACTCTTCCTCTCTAATTTCACCTAAGAGGGCTTTCCTAAGAACATCATTGCACCTAAAGTTTTCACTTGGTTAACGATTGTTTTCTTATTGATCTCATGCTTAAGGTAATGCTTGATGAATTTGGGTTCATCATCGATCCGAGCCTCATTCTTATCCTTACTATCCTTGCTTTGCTCTCGGGCTCCTTCTTCTCAACTTGCTCCATCCTCATCGGAAGCAATGGAAATGGCATTAATAGACAAAGTGGGGTGAAGTGCTCATCGTTCCTCACTAGCGACTTCTCGGAATCTTCGTCTTGGGTACTCTTTCACTAAGTCCATCATCTCGCCATTTTTCTGTATTTCATCCCTTTGTCCATTAAAGGCTTTTAAGAGGTGTCGATCTTGGTTGTCATCTCGCTTTGTCGTTGCTTGAAATCGGCTTCAAGTTGCGTCAATCGAGCTTCTTGAGATGACATGAATTTGGACACCATTCCTCAAGACTAGTGGAAGTTCTGTGTTTGGAGGGTTGTTGTAGGATTTTCCTAAGTTATTTGGCTCGAGCTTAGGGTCTCGTAGGAGCTCATTAGAATTTGGCTTGATCTTCAAGTTTGAGCGTCCCACGATTGGAAGGTTGGGAGTCAATGGGAGGCAAAGAGACCGCTTTATCGGTTTGGACAACTCACGGGGTCATTCCAACATTCGTTTTCATAGAGGCAAGGTCCTCTATTGTACCTCTACGATTCTTCCACGGTGAGTTTACTAAGTTTACCACCGCCGCTTGGTCAATGGATTTCTTAGTTGAGAAGTTGACGCGATCGTAAAATATTTGGACTAGAAGCCAAATATCGATGCCGTGATGAGGGACTTTGTGGAGCAAGTCCTTAAATTGAGTCCACGCTTAGTCGTAGTTTCGCCTTGACATTGTTGGAAAATCAAGATGTCATTCCTAAGTTTGGTAGTTCTCTCGGTGGGAAAAATTGAGCGAGGAAGCAGTGGTGAGATCATCGGCTTGAGATGGATCCAGTGGGAAGTCGGTCAAGCCAATTACTAGCTTGGTCCGTAGAGAGATCGGAAGAGGCCTTGCGCGTGGTCTCCGAGTAGTAGCATCGAGGTCGATGGAATCGACAATTTTAAGGAAATCCTTAAGATGCTGATTAGGATCTTTGGAACGAAGTCCATGGAATGCGCATCCGTTTTGTACCAACCGGATGGTGTCGGATCGAAGGGCCTTAGTTTGGGCTTGATCGGGAAGCTCAATGGTGTTCCTATAGCCCAGGTGGCTTGGTCTCGAGTATTCACCAAGAGTACGGGCTCTTGGCGGGTCATTTGGTGGTAGGTTGATGAATGGTGGTTGGTTATCACCTTCCATGATAAAAAGTGATGGGATTACGAACAAAGGTCACAAAGAAGGGGATAGACTAAGAAAGCTAAAATGAGAAAAATTTACTTGATAGGAATCAAGCAAAGAAACCTAAGCGAGGTGGACTACTAACTAGCTATTCTATTCCCCGCGCAACGTAAAAACTTGATAACGCTACACGCGTCGTTCGGGTCAAAGGAACTTCCTTTTCGTTGAGCAAGTTTTCAACACCCTAGGCGATGAACCTAATCGTTGTAGTGTAGTATTAGGGTAAGCCACGGGTATTGATATCGTTCTCTAGGGAATAGGAATGCTAGTAAGAAGTTACTACGCTAAGGTTGGGGTTGAGGAAGATTATTTTTATCTTTTTATATTTTTTAGGAAATGGAAAGGTACGAATCTCGGGGTTTGCATTTGGGGGTTTTGGTATTTCTACTGATTACTCTACTTATCTATTCTAATTAACTAAGCTAAGGGTAGTCTATGTCTATTGTTGTATGCTCGTATGATAGTTAAAGATGTGTTTACCTAGATGCTACTACTCCCTAGTTATCTCCGATTGATGGTTGAATTGTCACGTCCTTATTCTTAACGCGTTGTGTTTTCTAAGGTTGTAAGGTGTGCATTCCCTAACTCTTTGAAGTCACCTTTAAGTGTAGTAAACAAAATCCACTAAGTCATTCATAAACTAACTTTGAGGTTATCTTTGGGTTTAGTAAACGAAATCCACTAAGTCATTCATAAACTATCAAAGATTTATCAAGTATTAAACACAACGATAGCCTAGTCGCACTCCTAAGCCAATTACAATTAAGATAAGAGACAACCTAACAATAATTAACAACTAGGTGTCATATATCTAAGAAAACACACAAGTAATTTAGGGACATGGTAAACATGCAAGCATACACACAATCAATCAAAGACATAATTGTATTAATGAAGTAAAACACTTATCTTGGTGTAAGATCGGGTTTGGAACCCTAAAATAATGTACAAGACAGCCTTGGTTCGGTTTAGGTTTTACTCCAAAGACTACACACCAAATCTTGAAAAATTCGGATTCTATATATAATATTACATATCGACGGCGTCACCTTATGTTTTGTGGCCGTCGTGTCACCGTCATTAGGGTTTCGTCTTGGCCACGTTAGACTTGCGGCGGGCGTCACCTTGTGCTTGTGGCCGTCCTCTTCGACTTTCGGCGCCGTCTGGATTACATCTAGGCCGTGCGAGTTGCGACGCCTACTCTTTTATAACTTGCGTCGTCACTTGAAAATAGGAGTTTGGCTTCTTTCCCGTCACAAAGATCTTCCGACGGCGTCCGCAATTAACACCGCGCGTCACCTTATGTTTTCAAGACTTTGAGTGTCTCGATTCGACTTTGGCCATTATCTTCGTATAATCGCGCCTTTTAGTCCAAATAAGTGCCATTCCAGCATTTTGCCTTCAACATACCTAAAAAGTGAAAAGGAGCGATATTAAGCAATAACGGATACAAAGTGATCAAATAAGGGCTTAAACGACCCTCAAAAGGTACCTTTTAAAACCTTATCAACTTCGCACTTTACAATCAAATAACTATAACTATTATTATTATTATTATTATTATTATTATTATTTTTTTTTTTTTTTTTTTTATAAAACATCACTTCATTAGAAACCATAAGGGATATTACAAGAAATTGGTGGGAAGTCGGGACACAAGTTGGGCTCCTCCTTTCTGAATACAAAAGCTTAGTCTATGAAGATGAAAGCCCCACTCTTGACATTATTCGGTGGCTAACAGCAATGATCTTGATGCGTGAAAGTGTGTCCAAGGCTTCCGTGTCAAGCTTCCCAAATGTAGAAAAGGCAAATGGGATGAACTTGTAGCCATTTTCTTCACATTTGGACACATATTTATTTTCTTCTTCTCCACGCGTTATGTAAAGCTACCCTGGAGCCCACAAATTAGCATCAATACCCGCAAAGGAGAGATCCCATTACATCCAAACACGTGTCCTTGCCTTGGAACCGCTTAAATAATAACAAGTCTGCGGGACGTAATTCTTTCCCTCCTTCGAAAGAAACCCATTGGGGCCTCCTTTTCACCATAATCCCAACCTTGGAACATATGTCGACAAGAATATCACGTGCAGGTTATGTCTAAATTTCACCCCACTTCATCGGAGCAGTGAACCGCATGGTCTCCCCATCGGTCCATACGATGCTTGCACTCGGACAAGGACTACCTTGAAAACATGGGTATGGTAAGCCTATAACACAAGTCCGATCGGGCTGGCGATGGTTCATCCTTTGGCCTAACCCATCAATAGGAATGGTGAGCAGAAGTCTTGTGCATGTGGAGCCAGCACACAGTGAGGATAGCCACTTGTCTTGGACTTAACGAATACTTTGAAATAAGATCTTTCTCGATGACACCAAAATAACACTTTGCCAAGGTTTTCATCATATGGGGGCGAGAGTGTCGAGGCGAGAGAACGTGTCTTTGTTACAAGCATTGTTACAAGCATTATTATTATTATTATTATTATTATTATTATTATTATTATTATTATTATTATTATTATTAGTTTTTTTTTTTTTTTTTTTTGAATCACTTCATTTTTTCAACATACATAACAACTAAACATAACACCCCCACTTGAGATGAACAATGAGAATTCGAGGGTCTTCAATGATCTTTAATAATATGTCATCGACGAAAGCGTGATTCCCCAACCTTTCCACTTGAACCTTGAACTTAGGTAAACGATGACTTCCCAATTACAAATAAAGACTACATGGTAGGCTAAGGTGTAAGGGTATAACTAAACAATATGTTGGGTGAATAAAATGAAAGGAATGGCTCAGATGGGTGTATCTAGGGGTATCTTGCACTAAAGATGAGTGCAACAAAGGGTTTAACATGGGGGTCGAGAAATCAAGGTGACTAATCGATAGACACAAAATGATAGGCTATTTGGGTGATAATCCTATAATACTGCCTTCTTAAGCTAAAAAGTTCAAATACATCGAGCTAACTCAACATACCTCGTCTATGGTCTTGAAATGATGTAAAGGCCAAGTTCTAAAGTTCGCAAGCTACCGGCACACTCATAATTTGGTGGATTTGGGGTAAAAATTTGGAAACGGATAAGGCTAATCTCACCTTATAACAAGGGTTATAATGTGCTTGGCTAAGGTCTGATCTAGTTAGGTTAAGAAAAACATGTCAAAATTTTAAAAATGACATAATTTTTCACAATAAACTAGAAAAACGAGGGCACAGTAAAGTTTAAGAGACAATTCTACTCCCGTCCCCCACTTGAAATGTACAAAGTCCCTTTTGAACTAAGCGTTAAATAAAGGTGAAGAGAAATATAGAATTAGAGCGAGAAGTTCCCTGAAATTTTCTCCAAAAAGAAAGAAGGCTCACGAAAAGAATCGTGCCTTCGCATAAGCATCCATGAGCAAACTACAATCCCTGAAATCACACTACCGACAAGCATAATTCTAAAAAAAGAAAAATGAAAAAGAAAACTAGCTCAATTTCGTAGGAATCACGGTTGCATTTAGCGTATGCAACAAGCCTTTTAAACCACTTGGTGTCTCAAGTGGACGAGTGCAGTCTCGTGAGGGCTTACAGGGAACATACCCACAAAGTTCATTTAAAAACTAATAAAAGGTTATTATGTTTAAAAAGAAAGAAGTGTTACAGAGGATAGTTACGTCGTAACTCCTATAAGGAGTTACACCGTAATTAAAGCAAAACCTGGCAGACGCTACAGGAGTGTAGCTACGGCGTAACCGTTGCATGGGATCACGCCGTAATTGGTAATGCTCTGAGAAGAACTACTGCAAAAAGTATGTTACGGCGTAATCATAAGAATGAGTTACGCCGTAACTGTGGACAGATTAGGTCCCCGTTCAGCATGCTGCAACAGCTTTTCTTCGTTTTCCTGCAAAATTGGTTAAAAACACAAAACCCAACAAAATGGAAATAAAACAAATGAAAGGGATAATTCGGGTTGTCTCCCAAAAGAGCACTTTTCTTTATTTACGAGTATTTAAGTTAGACTCAAAGCCTCGAGGCTTTATGCAGAGGCGAAGAATTCATCACCCGAAAGCTTACTAACATCTTGTCCATAATAAATTTTTGCTCTGTGCCCATTCACTTTGAAAAACTCCCCTGCATTATTATAAACCTTAATAGTCTCATAAGGGAACACCTTACTTACTGTGTAGGGACCAACCTAACGAGATCTCATTTTTCTAGGGAATAGTTTGAGTCTCGAGTTGAAAACGAGCACCTCTTGCCCAACTTCAAACTTTTTGTCCTATCTTTGTATGCTTTGACATGATCGTATGCTTCGTCTCTTAACTCAGCTAAGCGATTTATTTGGGAAAATCAGTGTTCCTTAACCACGTCAGCCTCGAAATTATCATTTTTGAGTGCCCAGTATGCTTTATGTTCTAATTCTACCGGGAGATGACAAGCTTTTCCATAAACGATCTTAAAAGGTGTGCTTCCAATAGGAGTTTTGTAAGCGGTTCTGAATGCCCATAAAGCTTCGTCTAGTTTGTCGGACCAATCTTTTCTGTTACTGCTGACGGATTTCTCCAAAATTTGCTTGAGTGACCGATTGGTGTTTTCTGTTTGCCCATTAGTTTGGCGATGGTAAGGTGTAGACATCCGCTGGATTACTCCGTATCTGTTCAGTACTTTCTCCATAATAGCATTACAAAAGTACGTCCCTCGATCACTTATGATGGTTTTAGGAATCCCAAATCTGGAGAATAACTTTTTCAAAAATCGAATGACACTTCTAGCATCACAAGTTTGAAGAGCTTCAGCTTCAACCCACTTTGAAACATAATCGACAACCACCAGAATATAACTTTTATTTTTTGATGGGGTGAAAGTTCCTATAAAATCAATACCCCAAACATCAAATACTTTACATACCAAAATGTTATTAAGTGGCATCTGATTTTGAGAAGAGATGTTCCCTGCCCTTTAACATGCATCGCAATTTCTCACATGTTTTACGACATCCTTGAAAATGCTAGGCCAAAATAATCATGCCTCATAAATCTTTCTAGCAGTAGTGTCGGCCCCGTAATGCCCTCATGCGGGCCCGTTGTGACAGTGTTCCAGATTTTGTTGTTGTTCATCTCCGAAAACACATCTCCGAATTATACCATTTGGGCATGATTTCAATAGGAAAGGATCATCCCAAAAGTAATATTTTAAATCTGAGAAGAAATTTTCATTTTGATCATAAGTTTTGTTGCTAGGTAGAACTCTGGCCGCGAGGTAATTAGCGAAGTCCGCATACCATGGTTCGGGACTAGGGTCCTTAATTCTTACTGCCATAAGATGCTCATCAGGGAAGGAATCACGAATAGTTTCTATGTCAAGCTCTTCAAGCTCAGGGTTTTCTAATCGAGATAGGTGATCAACCGCTAAATTTTTTGCCTCCTTATTATCCTTGATTTCAATTTTGAATTCTTGTAGCAGCAGTACCCATCTGATCAATCTTGGCTTGGCATCCTGTTAACTGAACAAGTACTTCAAAGCATAATGGTCAGTGTAGAAAACAGTTTTGGACATTACTAAATAAGACCTAAATTTATCAAAGGCATAAACCACAGCAAGGAGTTCCTTCTCGGTGGTCGTGTAATGTTCTTGTGCCTCATTTAAGGTTTTACTAGCATAATAAATAGGTTTGAATTTTTTGTCTATCCTTTGTCCCAAAACAGCTCCTACCGCATAATCACTAGCATCGCGCATAAGTTCAAAATCGTTGTTCCAATCCGGAGCAATGATAACAGGAGCAGTAGTTAATTTTTATTTCAAAATATCAAAGGCTTTTCTGCACTCATCGTTAAAGTCAAATTTTGTATCTTTCATGAGAAGTTGGGTCACAGGTTTAGCGGTTTTGGAAAAGTTTTTTATAAATCGTCTATAAAACCCAGCGTGCCCAAGAAAACTCCTAATTCCCTTTATATTAGTCGGATAAGGGAGTCGAGAAATAACGTCAACCTTAGCTTTATCGACTTCAATCCCGATTTGTGAAATTTTATGTCCCAAAACAATTCCTTCTATTACCATAAAATGACATTTCCCAATTTAGGACAAGGTTGGTTACCAAAAACCGAGAAATCATCCATGAATACTTCCATGAAATCTTGCCACATATCTGAGAAGATTGCCGTCATGCACCGTTGGAATATGGCAGGGGCATTGCATAGTCCAAAAGGCATTCTTCGGTAAGCGAATGTTCCGTAGGGGCAAGTGAAAGTAGTCTTTTCCTGATCCTCCAGGGCGATTGGAATATGAAAATATCCTGAAAATCCATCAAGGAAACAATAATATTCATGTCTAGAAAGCCTTTCTAACATTTGATCGATAAAAGGAAGTGGAAAGTGATACTTCCGCATTGCGTCATTTAATTTTCTGTAATCGATGCACACCCTCCAGCCAGTAACCATTCTTGTAGGTATTAGCTCGTTATCTTCATTAGTGACCACGGTCATTCCTCCTTTCTTTGGCACAACATGAATAGCACTAACCCAAGGGCTATCGAAAATAGCGTAAATTAGACCTGCATCCAAGAGTTTAATGTTCTTTGTGGTTGCACTACTGGTTTAAAATCATCTTCCATAAGTATCTTGTGAGAACAGTATGAAAGGTTAATTCCTTTTATGTCAGAAAATTTCCATGCAATAGCTCCTTTGTGCTTGCTTAAAACATGTAACAACAATTTCTTTTCCTCGTCGGATAATAAAGAAGAAATCACCACATGAAAATTAGGATCATCATTAATAAATACGTATTCTAAATGAGAAGGGAGCTCTTTGAGCTTGGGAGTGGTATCAACTTTTTCTAGGATGTTGGCTGAACATAACGTTTAGTTGTCCATAGTGTTTTATTCCCATTTGTCTTCTTCATCGTTAGACATGTCATCATTGTCTTCAAATTTCATTGATTTCAAAGGGTCAGGCTGAAAGCATTCTTGAGCATGTTTCTGGATATTAACTTCGACTAGGTAGAGGTCGTCAAGGTTGTCGTCAGTGAAAGAAGCATATCTCATTAATTTTTCTAGATCGAAGGTAATCTTATTATTTCCAATTTCTAAAGAGATCTTCTTGTTAAAAACATCAATCATGGCGTGTGCTGTGGCAAGAAAGGGACTTCCAAGTAAAATGGGGACATCATCTCCTTCCATTTCGAGGACCACGAATTCGAACGGGAAGACAAATTTATCAATCTTGACAAGGACATTCTCAGCAATTCCTTTAGAGTATTGAGTTGTTTTATTTGCCAGCTCAATGCACATTCTAGTTGGTTTCAGGTTCCCCAATTCCAGGCGTGAGTAAAGCGAGAATGGCATAAGACTAATGATGGCCCCTAAATCGGCAAGGGCTTTATCGAACATGATACCTCCGATGGTGCAAGGCAAAGTAAAACTCCCAGGATCTTCTTCTTTGAGAGGCATGTCTTTTAGCAGAGCAGCAGAACACCTTTTATTCAAGGTAACCTACATTCGATCAGAAAGTATTTTATGAGTGAGGAGGTCCTTCATGAATTTAGCATATTTGGGCATTTTCTCAAGAGCTTCAACGAGAGGAATGTTAATGCTGAGTTGTTGTAATTTTTCCATGAATTTCTGAAATTGCAATTATTCTTGCTCCTTCTTAACTTTTCCCGAAAATGGTATGGGAGGAACATAGGGATGAACTTGTTCCAGAGTTGGTTGAGCATCCTCTGTTTCCTTGTTGATGTTTTGAGGGATTTCTTCATTCTAAACATCCGTGCTTGAGGGATAAGCTGGTTCTTTAGAGTTTAATCCACTTCGGGTTGTTATAGCATGGGCTAGATCCCTAGGATTTGGTTCAGTTGTACTAGGATGTTCCCCTTCATCTCTCATTCTGACTAATTCTACGAGCCTTCTGACCTGATTCTCCAATCTTCTTATAGCAGCTGCTTGAGTTCTTAGTACATAGTTGTAATCTTTCTTGATATTCCGTACCAGTTTCTCACTTTCTTCTTGCTTTCTGCTAGATTCCTTCACAAGCTTTTTTACAGCCCTTTCGAGATCCGTCACTCTTCCTTCAACTGGTTTATTGAACTTATGTTTAACCATTTTTACTTCTTCAGTAAGGGATTGCATATCGAACTCAAATTCTTCCAAATTCTTAATTACCGATTGTAGTTCTATTGGGCTTTCTTTCCAAGATGAAGAATGAAGAGCAACTTCTTCAACTCTAGTCCATCCTTTATCAATAGTCATCAAAAGGATAGGTTCTTTTGAGTCTAACATTTGTCGAGTCTTGATATTAAGCCCGTTGTAGAATATTTGCAGTTGTTCGTGTTTGTTGAGTTTATGCTCAGGCATTTGAGGATGGATTCATTGAATCTTTCCCAAGTTGTAAATAGCAGTTCATCATTGATTTGGCAGAATCTCCTAATTTCATCAACTTGCTGAAGAATTTTTGCAGGGGTTCGGTATTCTTTAAGAAAGGCCTTTTTGAATGCATTCCATGTTGTAATAGACCCATAAGGTAGTTTCTTCAGCCAATCTCTAGCTCTTCCCTTAAGAGTGAAAGGGAATGCTCTCGTCATAATATGGTCTCTGGAGACGCCTGGTGCATGGAACAAGTCAGAGATTTCACATACTTTAGAGACGTGCTTGTGTGCTTCTTCATCTTTGTTACAATTAAAGCAGCATCTCTTTAGTTCTTCCAGAAATAGTCCCCAAAACTCGAATCTAACATTTTCTTCTAGAGCTGGAATAGTGATTCCTTGTTTAACTTTAGAGGTGGTGAGATAATCATTCATGGTGAGAGACACAATATTAGAATAATAATTAAAAATAAACACTTTAATAAAAATCCTAAAATAACTCCCCGGCAGCGGCGCCAAAAACTTGATGCAAGTTTTACTGACCAGGTTTAATATTTATAAAGTCTCGTTATACCTATGGTCTACCCTAGTGCACTAACGGGCAGTGATTTCTCCTTGGAGATGACTCCGTATGCTCCCTAACGGGCTTATCGTAGGGGAGTGATTTCTCCTGGAGATGACTCAGTATGCTCCCTAAGATCTGCCTTCAACCTTCTACCCACGTTCTCGAATTGGTATGTGAAGTGAATGAATAGAAATCTTTGGAATTTGGGCGATGTTATAGGCGGATCCGTTACTGGCGTAACTTAAGTTGAGAGTTACGCGTAACATCCAATTCTTCATAATTTGCTCTAGAAAATTTGTTCTGGCGTAACATCGGGAAGGAGTTACGCCGTATCTTCAATAAATCGTGGTTACGCCGTAATTATGGAATTAGTTACGGCGTAGCTTGCAGCGGTGTGGAAAATCATTTGACCTAATTAGTTACGACGTAATCCTAGGAGGGAGTTATGCCGTAATCTTCCGTTTAGTTGGTTTTCTAAGCCACGCTTCTGTTATGGCGTAGTGTGAGAGGAGGGTTACGCCGTAACATCTTCAAAATGAGCATACTATCATATATCTTCAATAAACTCTCCAAATACGCGTCTCATTAGCTCCAATGCTCGTAATTTACCTGAAAGTGAAATATAGAGGAAAACAAGCGTAAATCCATATAAAATACGAGCATTATCGGGAAAAATTGACCCTTAATATTCAGGATTATTTGATGTTATCAGTATTATTAGTAGTAGCATGTCAAGATTGTGTAAGCATGTTCTCATTTCTAATGTTCATCAGTTATCTTCGTATGCTCAAACTGTTGTTCATACGTTTCACAAATCTATCGGGACCAACAATTACGAAAAAAAATCGAAAGGCTTGGCCACCTAACAAGACCAATCAACCTTCGCTGTATTCTTGTACAGGAGTTCGTTGTATCTTTCCCATGCTTGGTACAATCTTTCATCGCCCTCCTGTTTGAAGTTATGGATCTCCATGAGCTGATTAGATATCTTTGTGGGAGTTACGCCGTAATCTGTTGCTGAGTTGGCCTTCTGAGTCACGCACTAGCTACGATGTAATGTGAGAGTGGAGTTACGTTGTAGCTTCATCACAGTGGGCATACTATCATTAATCTCTTATAAAATCTCCAAATCTGCGTCTCTTTAGCTCCAATGCTCGTAATTTACCTGAAAGTGAAATATAAAGGAAAACAAGCTTAAATTCATATAAATGATATAAAATACGAGCATTATCGAGGGAAATTGACACTTAATATTCAGGACTATTTGATGTTATCACCTCGCATCATCACGAGTCAGAAATGCCAACAGAAAGAAGAGACTTGAGGAAAGAACTCGAGTCCACGAAGCGTCAGAACACGCAAGACAGCAACGGTTAAAGGTGTGCTCGGCCTAGGTCACCAAAAAGGAAAGAAGGTGAACGGGAGACTGTGTTCAAAAGGATGCGCAAAAGTGTGTTCCACAAGCTGGGAGACAAGGAAGAAAGAACCTTCGCGTATTCCAAATACCCTAGAAGACCAGTTCACCATGTCGCTAAGAGAAAAGAGGAGAGTAGCTACCGAGACTCTTACTCACAACTAGTAAGGCCAAACTTCAGTGGGCATGGAGTTAAAAGGGCGCGGTCGCGAAAAGCAGGCGAATGCTCAGAAGATGGGTCAAATGCAAGTAGATATCGAAGGTCCGAAGTCAAGAAGCGGAAAACAAGTAATAGTGATGATGACGACCTGGCTAGACCTTGGGTCTGTAAGGAGACTGATCCGTTCACTCCACGTATCCGCTACTTCGAGATGCCAACAAAAACGCGTATGCCAACTAACGTATGATGGGAATGGAGGCCCAGAAGATCATCTCAAAATCTTCTAGGCAACCGCAAAGGTAGAACGATGGGCCATGCCAACCTGGTGCCACATGTTTAACTCCACATTAACTAGATCCGCTAGGATCTGGTTTGACGACCTCCCGCCATAATCAATAGACGGTTATGATAAACGGAAAGAGGCTTTCGTAGCCAATTTCCTCCAAAAAGAGAAGTGTATCAAGGATCCCGTGGAACTTCACCACATCAAGAAAAGGGAAGGAGAACTAATGGAAGACTTTGTAAGAAGATTTAAAGAAGAAACCAGGGACATAAAAGGAGCTCCGAAAATTATGAGAATCTCAGGATTCATGCACGCAATTACTGACCCGGAACTGATTAAGCGGCTACATGACATAATCCCAAAGTCAATGAATGAAGTAATGAATATAATCACCTCCTTCCTACGAGGGGAAACAGCCGCAGGGAGTCGAGAAAGAAGAAAGCCATGGGTACAAATGCCGAGGAAGCAAGTTGCAATCAAGCATCGGCAAAGTTTCAAAAGAGAATTTAGAAACAAACCAAGAATTTGAGAAAAGCAACATGGCCTCCGTATCCCTCCAAAACCTTTCAGAGAAATGCTGACACAAAGGAAAGCAAGATCTCCAAATTCATCCCCAGCTACCGCAATCGAAGAAAAAAATGACGGTAAATTCTGTGAATTTTATGGGAAAGCAAGGCATACCACGGACAAATGCCTCGATTAAAAAAGCAAAGAGAAGAAAGGAAAAAATGAGCAATGATAGAAGAAGAAGAACAGCGGGGAAAAGCCAAATGTTGAACCCAACAACAACAACAACCAAAAAAAATAAAAAATAAATAAAAATCATCACTCAAAATTACTTATAACAATACAGAAGGTGAAAACACTCAATGCAGTTGACGTAGCGGAAATACATACACAATCGGACAGTGATGAAATCATAACTACAATAGGAGAAACGTAGTAGGGATGCCTATAACATAAATACGGATGCGGACATACCCACAGGAAGGAACAAAAGTCCTGATCCCATAAACTTCAACAAAGTAAAAATTCAAAAAGCCCAAGTTAAAGCACAAAGTAAGGAAGCGAACAATTAAATATAATAAGAGGAATCAGTCATCAAGAAGATTCAAGAAACAAGTACAAATGCTGGAGAAGTGCTCTATCACTTTAGAATAATTAGATCGCGAAAAGTAGCCAACATGAAAGACAAAGAACATTGAAACACACCATGGTTATACATAGGATTAACAACATCCATGAAAGATCCTACGGAGATTATTCCCAGAGAATCAAGGTTACAAAAACATGCGGCTCAACAAAAATTGGTTTTGGGAAAAGCAACGCTCCGAAAGAAGCAAGCAAAGAGTAGCGACAGACACAAAACATAAATGCCACAACGTGGGAAATACCAAAAATCAGGGGAAGGACGCGGCTTTGGGAAAGGAGAGTTCCCGATAACAACCAGGCAAAGGCAGAAACAAAAGGATAAACCTTATCCAAATGTTCAAACAGGAAAGAAAATCTGCAAGTACAGATTTACGTTCCTTCCCAAGAAGTTTTATGTCAAATCCAACAGGAAAAACATGCGCCCATGCTACAAGCCTAGGCACGTGCCAACCTATCAAATAGTAGGATAAAGTAAAGGCTAGCGCGTGCAAGAACAGTAAAATCTTTGCTATAAATACGCGAAGTAAAAAAGGGGAAAGGCAAGAAAAGTAAAAGAGAAAGCGTCATCCTCTAACACTAAACATCTTAATAAAAAAAATCACAAGAAACTCTTAAAAGTCACTTTGAAGGAAGTTGAAGATGTTATTCAGAAGAAGAGTGCAATGGCACATAGGGCAGAAGAAATACAATCAGCCTTCAATAGCAACACGTTGCTTACATACGGTTGTTTCCAAAAACTCATACATAGCATAAACCTTTAACCCTAGACGAAAAAACAAAAGAAAAACACAAAAGCCAAGCAGACGCGGCGACAACCAAAACCTATTCGTAAATGACTGCTAATAAGAATTAGTCGCTCTTAAATGACGACTAATAACCCACCTCCACGACCCTTCACAACATTCCTTCACCCAAAACCCGTTTCCATGAAAGATTTCGGGAGCCTACCTGGACCATATGGCGCACCAAAGGTGGGAGTTTGTACCAATCAGACTCTCATTAGCCATTTGTAATCTTGAAACTGCAGGAAGTTCCTCGCTAACCTTGGTCTCCACCAGGGGAAGAAGGAACTATATCACGGGAATTGGGTCGATAGGAGTGACAGAATGTGCAAAGAGGTGGGTCCCTAGGTAAGGGAAACAAAGGAGGTTAGTGGCAATGAATTGCATAAAGTGGCCCCTAATTAACAAGAAGCTTCCCTTACAATGGAAAACAATAGAGGATGAAAACTATGCCTTCATTCTCCTGTTGTTGCAGCCCGGCCCCCAAGCAAGTGTACGTCTACCAATCCAGTAAGATCAGGTTGGATAGACTGGGTTTAAGGTAAAGATGACCAGCTTGCGGGTGCCTGGATAAAATAAGAAATTGCGCGGGTGGAAAGGCTATCTCACTAAAAGCCCTACCACTACCACGTAGAGGGGCAGATTCAGACGGAAAGCCCCTTGAAAGGCCTAGCGCACTTGCTGTATGCCCTACAGCATTGCAAGCTCGCTGCTAAAAAATAATAGCGTACTTGGCGAGCATTCTAGCCCTTCAAAGAAAAATTACAAGCCCCACAATTCTGCAGGGAATCCCATCGGGAGAATAAGGCAGCTCCGCGAGGAAGCAAGCCGCCGAGACTCCTTCAAGAAAAGGATAGCAGAAAAGAAGAAGGATTCCGGACTCAGAAGAGAAAGGCACAATACCCGCACCGGGAAAGCCAGCTGAAAAGGACAACGTCAGCAAAAGCACATCCAACCAGGACAATCCTTCAAGAAAGAAAATTACAACTATTTTAAATAAGACAACCCATCACGGGTGATTACTAAAGCAGACTTCCGCAAGAACAAAGATAACTGCATGAAATTTTCAAGAAGCATAGCTTCAAAGAAAAATGACATTCATCATCAAAAAAATTCCGGAAGAGAAGCGGCTCCAGCGGCCATAAGAATCGGATAAAAAGGGTAAGAGCATTCAACAATAGAGAAAATGTATAATGTATTTGAATTTATCAATTTTTGTAATGTATTTTGAAACATGTCAAGTCAATAAAAAAGAGAAGATTAGCTACCTTCATTGTTTTATTTTTTCAATAAACTCATTTTGATTAAGTGCATAAGACGCGCAAGCACACGACTGGGCATGACCCAAAGAATGTTATTTCCGAATAACAGAAAGTTATCACGAATAACAAAAAGGTGAAAAACATAAATCACCAAAGTACATAAGAGGTATTGCAAGCCCAGTACTGGGAGAATAACCCAAAATTATTCAACAAAGACTATTACAAACGTGCATATCCGTATAACGTTAGAATAATAGCACTGCACAAATTAAAAATAGTGTGCACAAAGATTATTACAAACGTGCATATCCGTATAACGTTATAATAATAGGGCCGCACACATTAAAAACAATGTGCATAGAAACACGCATATCCGTATGACGAAAAGATAGTAGCACGACATAAGTTAAAAACAACGTGCAAATACAAAAAAAAAGAAAGGTTGCAAGCAACCATCATAAACATTACAAGACATAGAAGACTAAATATTGTTCAAGGGATTACAAACATACAAAATACAAAGTAAACTAGTGATGCTCCAAGTCAGCTGCACTTGCTTCGGGTTCAGACATAACGGAAGGGACCTCACTCACTTCAGGGTGCGGATCATCTACAACATTAATCAGAATGTTAGTTCCTCCAACATCATAATCATCGGTGGAAAGGGGCCTAGCAGGAACATTGGAAACACTAGCAGGAACAGCAGAGACACTAGAAGAAACAAGCGCCAATGGCAAGGAATTCGTAGAAACCAAAGCCGACTCACTAATTGAAAGTCCTTCCGCACCTATAACATTACGGGCGGACAAAGAATCAACTAAAGAATTGTAAACATCAGCAACAGTGGGCTGATGAGCGGCACGACGCTTCCTAACGTGGTCAACCCTTCTCTGAACTACTCCTAGAGAACGAGACAATGAACTAGTGCCAATAACAGCACTAATATCCCTATCATAAACAGGAACCACAAGCTGTTCAAGGTCAGGCTTTAACTCGGCAATCATAGGAGCATTCGCATACGGCCCCTCAACCCGAAGAAGATCCATAATCCTTATTAGACTTAAGAGTGGAAAGCAAGGAAAACTCTACATCAGCAAGGGCCTACACGGCGGAAAGATAATAAGCTTCCGCACAAGGATCATAAGCATCAAGATCCATAAGCTCTTTTTTCTCCCTACCATGAATAATACCCGCCGCCAGACCAACTTGCATGCCTTTATCAATGGCACGACTGATAACTTCCGCCAACGCTGTAGAATGCTCTAAAGAATTCAAACATTTGAACACAGCAAGGCTCATACCATTAGTTAACAACCAGCGCCGACTGGATAAGAGAGTAAGAAAGCGAGGGTAAAACTCCTCATCAAGGTGAAGAGCTAACGCAGATAAGTTAGCAACTACTGAATCAACCTTCTTCATAATCGCAGCTGATTTCACATCTTGAATTTTACAAAACTCTTCCTTCAAGACATCAAAAGAAGGAATTTGGCTACGAAGCTCGGAGCATGAAGCCTCTAAAGCATGTATCTGCAAACATGAAAAGAAGAAGTAACAAAAATTCAAAAAGACAACGAAAAGATAAGCAAGCGGAAAAACTGCCAAAAAATACTGATACATACCTGGCCTGAAAGATTAGCATTCTAAGATTTAAGTACAGCAACTTCAGCCCACAAGGTGGATGACTTACGATCTTTCTCATCGAAAGATGACTGAAGATCCGCCAGCTCAGCCCGGAGAGAATCCCATTCCTGCTCAAGGGCAGAATTTTGATTCTTCAAAGAAATAACTTCCGCAGCATGAGCTTAGGAAACCCCAACAGTAGGAGCCAACTCCTCAGAAGATACAGCCTTAACAGCTTTAGCCTTATGGTTCAAAATCTCCTTATCCTTATCCTCTAACAAAGATGATAGGCGCCTCCTCTCCATCATATTATACTCCAAGCGCATGCGTTTTAGAGCTAAAACATACTTGTCGCGCCGTAGCAACATTGAACTCAGCAAGAAGGTGATCATACCCCATCTCACGTATAGAAGAAAAGTAACAAGGAGGAGAAAACTCATCCACCATACCACGACATTCATCAGAATCATCAAGGAGTGAGTTCTTGGCAACACTCCACTTCGGAACATAAACACAAGACGAAGAACTGGAATCTGCATCATCAACAGCACAAATATCCCCAATCAAGATATCGCAATCATAAAAGTTGTCAAGGACAGGGCGAACACCGCCAGCAAAATGAGAACTGTCAGGAAGGGAGGAAGGGACATCCATTTTATCCTTCTCCTTTTCAATAACAGAAAGAATAGTAGTAACGATAGCATCAGTCATGACTGGCACAAAAGACCTGCCAAAAAACAAACAACAAAAAGAAAGTTAGCGTGAGAAGAACAAAGGCATCACATAAAGACAAAAATCAAATAACAAACCTAAGAGGAGAACCATCAAGACGAAGCAAACCAGGATCATATTTAGTAGGTGTTCCATCTTCATGAACATGAGTAATTGATAACGAAGGAGAAGAAGAAGAATGAGTGGGTAAAGCATTCAAACAAAATTCAACACAGTGCGTACTTTGAGCAAACAACTTCTGAATAGATTTTGAATACTTACCAACAGTAGAAGCTCTACCGAAATCCATATGGTCACTCCTTAACTTCTTAGGAGGATAAATGGGGTCGGTGCAAACCTTTCTTCTCTCTTTTTGAGAACCTGAAGCCACATCATAAGTAGACACTGAAAAAGTCCCAAAGGCAGCCTCAGACATTAAAAGACCAGCTTTGGTAGCAGAATGAACAGGTTCCACAACAATCACATCCACAGAATCATCACCTAAATGAGAAGCCCCGACTCCGAAACCAGCACCCACATTTTCATCAACCACCAATTCATCACCAGAAGATGGATGGGCAAGAGAAACAGTCCGGTCCTTTGTAAGTTCCAGCAATTGAGGCTCGTTTTCATCTCGCTGTCGAGTACCAATCTTTAACATCATGAGGTCTATTAGCCTTGATAATAACTAATAGAAGTGATGTTCATTCACGTTTAGGAACTTTGTAACGTGTGTTAGATATCGTGATAGAATAGTCAACGGGCTCGTAGATTGGGCTAAGCTAAATGGCTAGAAGCTATGTTAAGCTAGCCTTTTATCATTTGTAATCCAATCCATGTCCAACCCATATCCACGAAGCCCATGGCCAAGCCCATTAGGGCGTTTTGTCTTGTAGTATAAATACCCCTCAAATGGTCATTTGAGGGGTGTGCTTGAGTGTGTATGTATGTGTGTTTTATTTCAAGTAATACAAGTTTCTTTTCATTTTTTCTCTCTAAAACATATGCCTAACATATGTTCATCAAGTCACCACCTTTCTAATCTTTCTTCTTATTTTATGCATAAGTGTGTTTGTGGTTTTACGTGTATACTTGTATTGGTAACGTGAGTATTTGTGATAAGGTTGAGATATTTAAGGTCTTACAATTGGTATCAATCGCCTAACAATGGTTTAGGAGTGTTGTATTACGTTTTTTGTTAGAACTTTACAAGAAAGTCTCGTTTTTTCCCATAGAACGTGGGCTCTTTGGCATAAAGTTTTGATTTTTACGTGGTTTTAAGGTTAAATTTGTAGACTTTATTGATCTTTAAGTGTTTTGGAAGAAGTTTGTGCAAAAGAAATCATTTGGAATCGTGTTTTTGGGTGAAAAGTAGTGTTTTTTGCAAAAACTGGGCATTTTACGCGTAAGAAAACATAGTACAGAAAAGTTAAAACCCTAATCCTACGTGTAAGGTATTACGCGTAAGAAGTTTTGTTTTCTACGCATAAGCTTTTGGTGAAAAATCTTCGTGCAACAATGGTTACTCAGTGCTTCCCTCACTTGGATAAGTTTGTGGAACACTTCGACTTTGGATATCTTTTACACTGGTATAAGTGTAAAGGATTTTTGGTTTTAAACCTAAGTTTACGCATAAGCATAAAAGCTTACGAGTAACACTCTACGCATAAGCTACCACTTACGCGTAAGGTACTCTACTTCTAAGCATTTAAGTTTACGCATAAGCTTACGCTTAAGCCTAAAGGTTACGCGTAAGATATTGTTTACGCATAAGCAAATCCTACGCATAAGCAGTCTACGCATAAGCTTCCTTCTACGCCTAAGGACTCCTACGCATAAGGTTATCTACGCATAAGCAATGCATCCTACGCCTAAGAACAAGGTTTACGAGTAAGATTTTGAGCAAAACTTCAAACGGCCATAACTTTTGAACCGTAACTCCGTTTTCAGCGTTCTACCCATCAAAACGACCGTGAGAACGAGGAGAATGACACGCCGAATGAACCTCGGGTCAACCTTATAGTCCTAAAAATGCTCCGAACAGAAGTTATTGAGGTTTTTAAGTTTTTAGAGCAAATTTTTACTACAACAACCGAGCTTAATCTTCATCAAACACAACTCCTTTATCGTTGAATCGATCCTACATCAACTTTATCATCAAATACCTTCATCAATGGATACTCAACAAGACGCTCATGCAGGTGCGCCGAAACCGCCCTTCTATGTCGGAAAAAGGTGGATATCTTCAATGGACAAGTCGTATGCTTCGCTACATCAAGACCAAACCTAATGGAAAACTCATGATTCAATCCATTACGAATGGACCCTTCAAGCCTCGACAAGTCCAAGACCCTAGAAATCTTGATGCAACACCTCCGTCCCACCATCTTTTCATGTTCAAAATGAATCAATACATCAAGAGGATAACAAGGTGTCAAGCGGATGACATGGCAATTCACATTGTCCAACTGGGTTGCCAAGAGACACCTTTGTCTGCAGAGAGCAGGTTGTGAAATCGCTTTCGCTATGTGGGAACGTGTTAGATGGCTTTGTTATGGAAAAGAAATTGGTCAACAAGACACGGAGAACAAGTCGCTAACCGCATGGGAGAAGTTTTATCTACTCTAGGAGAATCCATTGAATCCTACCGTGGAAGGTTTTGCACTTTAATGAATGAGCTTATCGAAACAAGTTGGCACCCGTAACTATCGTGAGTCACATCAAATTCCTAAACAATCTACCGTAAGAATGGGGACGATATGTCACTATTGTCAACCAAACAAAAGACTTACATCGGTGAACTTTGATCAACTCAACGATTTTCTCAAACAAAACCAAGTCAAGTCAATGAAGTCGAAAGAAAGATTGGCAAAGAATCATGATCCATTGGCACTAATTGCAAAGACTCCAACTCCAGTGAACTCACAACAACAAGCTTCATCATCTTCCACTAACAACAACTTGAAGCAATACATTCCACAACCACAAGTTGTTATCCCTCAACAACCATTCTATCCACAAGAACAACAAGTCAGCCAACAACAACGGTATCCACAATACCATGAACAAGGAATCACTGATCTTGAAAATAAACAAGAACAAGCTTTGTCAACTGCATTTGCTTTTTTGACTAAAGCATTCAGAGGTCGCTATTCCACACCAACTAACAACAACTAAAGGATTTCATCAAACACTCGCAATAGGCAAATTGCACACCGGTTTGAATATGGGTCATCAAGGACAAATGGTTGGAGTTATTGGGAATCAACAGGATATGCGTCGAATGTTGGAAATCGACAAGCGTAATGTTGGGAATAGAACGTTGGGTAATCCGAATGGAATGTTGCAGCTCAATGTTGGGAACTATGGAAATGTTAATCGTGGTAATCGTGTTAAGTGTTACAATTGTCAAGGAGTGGGTCACATGGCAAGGAATTATCCTACTAAGCCAAAAAAGAAGGATCTTGCGTATCTTCAGAAAGCTATCATGTTGGTACAAAAGGAAGAAGCAGGACTTTAGTTGAGTGTTGATGAACATGACTTTATAGCTATTATGGATGATTTGGAAGACCGAGAGGACATCAATGCAAACTACATCTTCATGGCAAATCTTCAAGAAGCTAAGTACGACACCGATTCTGACACACCTCCTGTTTATGACGCCAATGCAGTATCTGAGGTACCAATCATTGATCCATGCTATAACAAAGTCATATTTGATGTGTTTACTCATGACGAACGACGTTCGTGACATCGCACCTACTTATGATACATACCGGACAATCCGAGTTGTAGCAATACTAACTCAAACTCTAGATGTGGATCCTAGTGGAGGCGCAGTGACACAAAACTCGAGACCGATGAGGAAACACGTGCTTTATTTGAAACATTAATCAATAAGCGTGGCATTGAAATTGAGAAAGTTAAAAGGTCAATCGCGATGTTAAGGCCGCTAATAATAAATTGACCACCGAGCTTGAGAGGTACAAGGAGAATGCAAAAGCCTTTGAATTTCACAAAAACAAAGAGTCGAATAAGAAATTGGTTATTGAGATTCCGTTTAAGAGAAACACAATTGCAAATCAAGTATAACACGCTTGATGTTAATTTGAATTTGAAAATAAAATCTTTAAACAAGGAAATTTCGATCTTAAAACCAACTTTCTAAACAACAAACAACTTATTCGATCTTGAAAAGAGAAGAAACAGTTGATTGTTGATTTTCAAAACGTGAAGATTCTCTTCTTGATGAAATTCTTGATAAAATGAAAAATCAAAAATTGGAAAATTTGCTTGTTACAACGGGTCATTCACCCAAATCAACCAATATACTAATTAATCAAACGAATCAGATTTTCATACAACACAAAATGGCTCTTGGTAACAAACCTCCTTGTTTCCTCAAGAAAGCTCGAAAGAATGAATGTTTTGAACAATGGAAAAGCTTTGCATGAACCCATAATTGTTCATGATTCTCTTGAAACGTTAGAACTATCCGATGAGAGTAGATCAAAAATGAAACAAAAGAATCCAGAAATAAAACCAATCGACTATAACAAATGGAACAAAATTAATGGAATTACTTTTGTTTCACAAAAAGAAAAGTCAAAGTTTTCCATCACACCCAGTGTTTTAAACAAAGAGTCGACACCTGTTCCAAAACCAGTTTCAACTCCTATAGTTGTCTCAAAATCATTGTCAAACATGGAACAAATGTCTTCAAACAATCCTTTTAACACAAGTGATGCCAGAAGCATTTTAAAGATGTTAAAACTAGAATTGGGAGACTTCAAGAGACTGTCAAATCTAAAACCAATATTACAACTAACATCTGGTTTTCTAGTTTTGATGATGAAAATAAAAAAAAAATTGAAACTCAAATTGCCCCTCAGTTGAATAACATCAATTCAAGGGTAATTCATTTTGAACAAGCATTTTTGAAAGAAACAGTTGACTTTGTCAAAAACCATAAATCCACAGTAAAGAAAGCTAATGAAAGTGTTGAACACATCAAAGTTTTAGAAAATTTAAATGATTCTCTCTTCAAAGATGTTCTGTACCGATATTATGTCCATTGTTTTACAAACTTATTATGTTGAAGATCATGAAAGACTCTAGTCTGAGACCTCAAATTGTTTCAAAATATGAAAAGCTCTTGAAAACTTGAAAAGAAAATGTCTCATATTTTAAACAACTTGATCGAAAAACGAGGAATGCAAGTAAGACAAACTGTCGATGAGCGTGCCTATAATGACATGAAAGATAAAAATGATCTTTTGAGGGCCCAATGGAATGTCTAAAAGGAAAGGTCGTGGATACTAAGATTGCAAAACCATTGATCGAGGAGAAAGCAAATGTTCCCAAACCGGTTTTCAAACCAAAATGTCAATTTCGCCTCCTCCAAAAGTCAATGAGAAAAATGATTTGTCAAAACCAATACTCCATCCGCCTTGCCTAAGCAAAAAGAAAAGTTGTTGAAAATGAAAAGCGGTTATCGAGAACCCAAAAGTTTTAGCACCGGCCTTTTAGGATGAGTACCACTAATGCGCCGCCTCCACATCTAAACCATATGGAACAAATGACATAAGTTTAAACAAGCACTCTAAAGAGACTAGAAAGCTAAAACCACTTCTCTAGATAAAATGTGAATCCTAATGCGTGTGCCTTACCTTCTACTGGGACTAGAAAGCACCTCTAGAGCAAAGAAAGCTAAAGCCTAGGAGAAATACAAGGAACAATAGAGTCTCGCGTGCCTCTAAGAGAAGTAGCTTGAATAAAGAGAAGAAAGTAGAAGAACACCCTAGGAATTTACCGCTTTATAATAAGAAAGACATTTCATCCGAATGTAATGAACCTATGAAACTTGCTAGGTATAATGAATGTGTTGAATCTTTTGTTTAACTTGCAAGAAATCTTTAACTAATGTTCATGATGATTGTGTTTCTAAGAAAGAGACCGTTAAGCTTCGATCGGAAGAACGTTCCAAAAGAACTTATGCTAAACCAATAAGAAGTCTAGTTGCAAGATTTAGGTCTTACACTCTGATAGGAAGCATAGTCTTTACTATAGGGATGATAGTTGGAAACCGTGGGTAGAATTTTCACACCCGTAATGGTAGAGTGAGTGATAAACCGCTTACCCAAGAGAAAACTTCTATGAGTGTGATCAGGATTTTACCTCTAACCCAAAGGAACCAAAATCAAAACGGTTTCCAAAATCTTCTTCTTCTGTTCTTGGAAGGTTTTTGAAATATGTCTTTGGATCGTCGATTCGGGTTGCTCCAAGCACATGACCAGGAATTTGAAGCTGCTGATCAATTTCGTTTGGAAATTCATGGGAACCGTACGCTTTGGAAATTATCATGTAGCAGCTATCATGGGTTATGGAGATCTACCTTTTGGAAATTATTTGATCACTTGGGTTTACTATGTCGAAGGGTTGGGACACAATTTGTTTTCAACAGGCGCCTACGTGATGCGATTTGGTGGTTGCTTTTAGGAAAAATGCTTGCTTCGTTAGAAACTTAGATGGCACTGATCTCTTAACTGGGAATCGTGATACAAACTTGTATGCTATTGACATAAACCAAATGGCCTCTTCATCACCAATATGTCTTATGACACGAGCATCTGGAACAAAGTCCTGGTTGTGGCATAGACGATTATCCCATCTCAATTTTGACACCATAAACAAACTTGCCAAAGACAACATCGTCAACGGACTTCCAAAATTCAAATACACCAAGGATCACTTATGTCCATCATGCGAACAAGGAAAAAGCAAAAGAGCCTCATATAAACCTAAACCCGTACCTAGTTCGGAAGCTAAGTTGCACATGGACTTATGTGGCCCAATTCTTCAAGCTCCAGTAAGGGTTGTAAGAACAGACAACGGCACAGAATTTACTAATCAGGAGTTAAGAACTTATTTTGAAGATGTTGGAATAACTCATCAGACATCAGTTGTTAGAACTCCACAGCAGAATGGGGTAGTTGAAAGAAGAAATCATACTCTTGTGGAAGTTGCTCGCACAATGCTAATATATTCTAGTGCACCGTTATTTCTATGGGTCGATGTTGTTGCCAACGCTTGTTTCACTCGAACCCATCCCTAATCCATCCTAGATTCAATAACACCCCATATGAGCTAGTGAACAACAGAGAAAACCCGATATCTCTTACCGTCACGTGTTTGGCGCTTTGTGCTATCCAACGAACGACGAGAAGATCTAGGAAAACCGAAAGCTAAAGGTGATATTGGAATCTTCATTGGATACCGTAAAACTCGAGGGCATTCTGTGGTGTATAACAAGAACTAAGAAGATAATGGAGACGATGAATGTGAATTTTGACAAACTTTCACCGATGGCTTCGAGAGACTCGCTCTAGAACCTCGCTTAAACCAATGGCTTCTAATCAAACAGATTAAAACCCGCACCTAACCCGCAGACTTGGACACATCGATTCAGACTCATACAACAAAGAGCTCCATCAACTTTGCCGCCACACCTCATGAACAAGAATGGGAGAATTTTTCGAGTTAATGTTCGATGAATACTATGGTGGAACTTCGACAAATGCATCAAACCATCATTCCGGCTGCACCCGCTCAAACATTTTCCACCACCACCAACGTAAGATGTATCTACTACGGTCGAAACCAATGCACCAACTCCATCAACGCCATCTACATCGACTTACGCAAATCCTATTCTTGAAACAGTTTTACCAAAGCAGTTGATGAGCAAAACCAAAACATATCATTTCAAGAAGAACCTTCTCAAAACCAGAACGATGCAACGTTAAATGAAGACTTATTTGAAAACCCGTTTGCTATGGAATCAGCTGAATCGTCTTCAAGCTTACGAGAACCATATAACTCGCATACGTTTAACCAACGGTATTCTTCTACTCTTAAGTGGACTAAAGACCATCCAATTGAACAAGTTATTGGTGAACCTTCACGGCCAATTCAGACGAGACGCCAACTTGCCACCGATTGCGACTTGTGCATTTACATTTGCTCAATTAGCAATATTGAACCAAAGAACATTCGGGAGGCAATGGCAGATAATGCATGGATAGAAGCAATGCAAGAGGAACTTCTCCAATACCGTCTACATGACTCTTGGGATTTGGTTCTAAGACCAATTGACATTCGTGTCATTGATCTCAAATGGTTATGGAAGAACAAAAGGGATGAAGAAATGACCGTAATTGCAACAAAGCTCGCCTTGTGGCCAAAGGATACAGACAGAAGAAGGAATAGACTTTGAAGAGTCATTCACACCGGTAGCTAGACTTGAAGCGGTCAGATATTCTTAGCCTATGCACTCACAAAACATCACGGTGTATCGATGGACATTAAGACCGCGTTCTTGAATGGAACTCGAAAGAAGAAGTGTCGTGAGTCGACCCGTAAGGCTTCATAGACATGGAACATCCGACTACGCCTACAAACTCAAAAAGGCAATCTATGGTCGGAAACAAGCTCCGAGAGTGTGGTATAACGAATCGTCCTCTTTCCGATCCTTAACAAATTCACCAAAGGAACTGTGATCCTACCTTGTTTACACAAAATGCAAAACGACATTTTGATTATTCAGATTCGTGGACGACATCATTTTTGGGTCCACTAATCCAAATCTTTCAAAACATTTTCAAAATCTCATGAAAAGCAAATTTGAAATGTCCATGATGGGGAACTAAATTTTTTCTTGGTTTACAAATACATCAATCCCCGTGGAATTTTTATCAATCAAGCTAAATATACAACCGAGATTTTGAAAATCATGGTATGGATAATTGTGATTCGGTCGGTACACCAATGGTAACTTCACCAAAAATTAGAGCCGATTTATTTGGGAAACCCATCGATCCAAGAAATATCGGAGCATGATTGGTTCTCTCATGTACCTCACTACTAGTCGACCCGATATTCATTTTGTCGTTTGCTTATTAGCACGGTTTCGAGCAAAGCCTACCGAACCGCACCTCAAAGAGGTTAAAAGGATCTTCGGTGCACGAAGACATCCATTCACATGGGACTTTGGTATCCGAAGGAATCGGATTTGATCTAATCGCTTTTCGGATCACGGACCACGCAGTGACCAAGTTACAACAAAAAGTACATCGAGGAGCACAATTTTTGGGTGAAAAGTTAGTAAGTCGGTCCTCAAAGAAACAAGATTGCATCTGCACTTTCAACCAACAAGCCGAGTATGTGTCCCTATCTGCGTGTTGTGCTCAAGTTCTATGGATGAGAACACAACTCACAGATTATGGCTTTACTTTCGATAAAATACCTATGTATTGTGACTCGAAAAGTGCCATAGCCATATCCTGCAATCCTGCTCATCACTCAAAGACTAAGCACATTCGTGTCCGCTATCACTTCATAAAGAGCACGTGGAAGAAGGTCTTGTTGAATTATTTTTCGTGAAGACAGACACCAAATCGCCGATCTATTCACTAAATCCTTCCAAAAGAACGGTTTAACGATTTGGTTCTACGAATTGAATGTGAAGCCTAACCCCGAGGAGTTAGAACGTCTTTTCGAATCTTTTGAAAATGATTTTCCAAAAGTCTTACTGTAAATATTTTGAAAAACAAAATACAAAATTTGAAAACCAACAAAAGGAAAATATAAAAATAAAAATTTTCAAAAATACAAAAACAATATAAAATCTAAAATCCAAAATATTCTTCTTACGACATGTCTTTCAGATAATCGATATTCAGACGTTTCTAGAAATGTCATTCAAAATGATACTGAACATGTACGAGATGCTTGAACGAGAGTTCTTTAAATGATTTCTAAAACATGTCGTTTCTCAAAAATTTCTCCAAAAATGGCTTTCGATACTTCAAGACGAAACCCGGACTAAAATGATGACTTTTGATTATTTCAAATCAAAACTCATGTTTTAAAGAAAAATCTAGTGTACGCTTCAAAGGCACTACATTTAATCGGTGAGAAATCATCATCATCTTGAGCACCTTTTTCAAGATTGTTCAAAAAGATTTTCAAAATCTTTCAAAATATTTTGTGCTCAAGATAACTCCTCTAAAACCCTTTTAATTGATTATGCTTTATTAAAGGGGAGTATAAAACCAAAATGTTCCAAATTCATGCTTAAATCAAACCGCTTGTCTCCCCAAAAGATTCTAAAATGTTGTTTAATCCGTTGATATCAAAAATATCACGAATATGCTATTTTTGAGGGGGAGAAGACGTGATTAAAATGTGATCAAAAAGTTTAATGATTGATTGTTTGAATCTCAAAAGAGCTCGACTCAGTTGATACAAATGAATTGACGAGGAATCAATGTCAGGAAATGTACCATCTCGAGAAACTTTCTATGGACTTGACCAGGACGGGTAATAATTTCAAGCTAGTTCTCAAGTGATGTAAACGTGTCTCGAATCGGTCTATCTCATTTAAATTCGATCAATTCAAAAAGTGCGAACTCTACCCTCTATGTGTAGATTTAAGTTAAAACAATATAAGCACATGTGAAGGGGGAGTGTTTCTGAAAATACAAAACTCTCAAGGTGTTAACAAATCATAAACACTTTGAGAGATTTTCAAGAAAATGGTTTTATGGCAACATAGGATAGTCATGGAGTTATAAGGTGACTAAGGATAGGAAAATATGTCCTATGATCCGCCAGAGCCGGAGGGATCTACCCAAGGACATCACCAATAGTTTAGAACTAGAAGTCCTTAGGTATGTGAAAAAGGGAAGTAATGTGAGAAAGGAGAAAGAAGGGGTTGAAGAATTAAAAAGAAATGTAATGAAAAAGGGTGAAAAGAAATAACCTCCATAATCAACCTTAGGCGTAAACCGGGTTTAATTCATCCGCTCTTGGTTGTGACTAAGATGACACTGGTATTGAAGACAAAACGTCATGGACCCAGTGACGCACTGCACCTAACCTTCTAGCCACTCAATTCCTCTCAAAAGGATTTGTTTCATTCTCACTGGGAACCCTACATAATCTATCGACTTTCTCTTAGAGATCGTTGGTATTGAAGAAGGAGACCCTCTCCCTAGTCTCCGCTTAGGAAAACCAAAATGCACTAATCGAGTCTAGAGCCACGAGATTCATCAAAAGATCTCATAGGAACACTTGACATTTCATCGCTTGTTGTTCATCAATAAGGACACAAGAGATACATTCTAGAGTCCTACGCAGATCGTAGCAATCTGCCAGAACATTTATGAGAGGTTTCACAAATGTGATCCTCGATTGAATGGAAATTCTCGCCAAGGTCAACATTAAATGACTCGACAAAGCAGTCACTTGGTAATTCTTTATGGGTTACGCTTAGTGTGTCTCAAACGGTCTACAATGTGAAGTGATTCTTCGTGTACTTCACTCACCACCGAATCAGATGTACTTGGTATGTCGTGTTAGCCTTCTTAAGGGCCTCAGGTTCAAGAACGACCTTTGTAAGAATTAGAGATGTGTTTTCACAATATGTCGTTAACACCCTCGACGCTCGAACACGTAAGTCTTGGAAATCCCACTAAGGAGATTCCTTTCACGAATCGAATCTCAAGACGTGGTCGTTAATTGAATTTATTCAATGTAATGCCAACTATCCCTTAAGGGATTCGGACGGATGATTCGCCCACCAAGGTGAATGGAATCAAGACATTCATCAAGAGAACAATTGTAGTAATCAATTCTTTAAGAAAAGATTGCAATGATCAATTGGTGTTCGTGGATCGCACTGGAAGTCACCGATGGATGCTCATGGAGGAAGAGATCGTGCGATTCTCCACATGCTCATACCAACAACATCACAAATGAAGTTCTCATCAAATTAAAAGGCAACACAAAGTTAAAGATGATTCTTCGTCTATGTCAAAGAATCTACAAAGTTTAAAGACTAGAGAACCTCATCATTGGAAAGTCAAAGTCAAAAAGAAATGTGAGCATGGTGGAGAAAGACGTGGAGACACCTACCCAAAGAAGTTGACAAATGGCAGACAACACCATTTAACTGATCACAAAGCATGAAGGAACGAAATTCAAGACTATTCTATATTGACACACAAAGTTCAAGCTCAAGGAAAGTAAAGACCTAATCAAGTGGAGCATCTTTTGAATGACCACCCCTTAGGGGGAGATTGTTAGCCTTGATAATAATTAATAGAAGTGATGGTCATTCACGTTTAGGAACTTTGTAATGTGTGTTAGATATCGTTATAGAATAGTCAACAGGCTCGTGGATTGGGCTAAGCTAAATGGCTAGAAGCTATGTTAAGCTAGCCTTTTATCATTTGTAATCCAATCCATGTCCAACCCATATCCACGAAGCCCATGGCCAAGCCCATTAGGGCATTTTGTCTTGTAGTATAACCTCAAATGGTCATTTAAGGGGTGTGCTTGAGTGTTTATGTGTGTGTGTTTTCTTTCAAGTAATACAAGTTTCTTTTCATCTTTTCTCTCTAAAACATACGCCTAACATATGTTCATCAAGTCACCACCTTTCTAATCTTTCTTCTTATTTTACGCATAAGTGTGTTTGTGGTTTTATGTGTATACTTGTGTTGGTAACGTGAGTATTTGTGATAAGGTTGAGATATTTAAGGTCCTACAAGGTCCTTCACTTGAACTAAGGATAGCAAATCCATCATTGCAAAAAGTAGAAGAAAAAAACCACGGTTTAGACTACACAAAAACAAAATAACAAGTGAAGAGACACAAACATGGCGTACCCACCCCGATCATTTTCATCATAAAACTCAGGATAAGAATCCGCATTCAAAGTATAATTGTGGCTTAACCTAACCAAGCAAAGAAAGGGTTCCGGAAATTTGTGAAATGGAGAAGCATGGGCAACAAAGGAATCAAAGTGCCTAACATGAAATTCATTATCCCTAGGAGTAGCGTCCTTAGGAACCATCTTTCCATCATGCCAGGGATAAATAACAGGACAAGCAAAGGAATCGACCCAAAATAAATGATCATTCCAAATTTTAAGAGAGTCAATGGGTTTAGTATAAAAAACACCAAGACTATCAACTCGTTTACTAAAGAATAACCAACCATTGTTTTTAAGCTGAACATAAAAACACCTAAATAACCCAATTGAGGGCTCAACACCAAGGGAAAAACAAAGAATCTCAAACTGATAAACTTTAGCAGCACCGATAACAGAACGCTTTGATATGTGAATGCGATAGTAATTAAGGATATACGCAAGGAATACAAACAAGGGAAGACGAAAATTAGCATATTCAAAAAAGCGGGTATATACACCAATTTTTCCATCCGGTGCCTCTTGAATGGTCTGGTCAGGCCCAGGCAATTCCAGGTGAACAAAATTGCAGAATAAAATATTTAACACAAAAGCGATCAAGCGCCCCTTGTGAAAGCTTAGACTTAGCGAATGCAAAAGTACCCATAACTGAAGAAAAAAGGAATTAGACCCTAACCTGGAAAAGGAACCTGGAAGACAGAAGCAATCCAAGGAAGATAGATCGAAAGAAGGAGGATCTAACGCTTGCAAATGAAGAACAGTAAAAGGAAAAATGGGGCAGAAGAAAATTGAAGGGTATTTATAAAAAGGGAAGGTTAACGTCTATAGAAAACCCTAAGGAAGGGCACGTGTCAAAAAATAACCCGACCCACCAGGTCCAATCAGTCATTACATGCAAGGCCAGAATTACCCACGCTACATAGTACGCAAAACAAGAAGGAAAGCGTCATAACGACGCTCCAAAGGTGCGAAAAAGAAATGATTTCGTCAAACTTAAGTCTAGTAACATTCACCGCACGTGAAAAATGTCCGCATGCAACGAATACACTAGATTGGGGGGACTTGATGATGAAGCAGTTCCTAAGAAAAGGAAGCGTCAGAAGGAAACTTTAAAAAGTGAGGAAAGAAAAATCAGAAGGACACTTCTTAAGAAAAGGGAGCATCAGAAGGACACTTTAAAAGTGCGGAAAGGAAAATCGCTTAGTCAACTCAAGTCTAGTAACATTCACTGCACGCAATAAGTTTCCGCACATAGTAAATACTCTAGGCTGGGGGGACTTGATGACATATAGCACGTATAGCAGGCCTATTGGTCCTAATCCATGCTATACACGCATGCAGGATACTTAGCGGACCGAACCTCTGGCCGCGGAAGGTATCCTGTGTCCGCATCCACGAGTAACACGGAACCTTGTCTGACAAGGGTCCGGCTCCGGCAGCTAACTATATGCGAGTAATCAGTAAACCCTAGCGGTAAACCTTGCCTATAAAAGGGGGCTCTAATCCCCATACAAGGTACAACTTTCTCTCTCATAATAACACATACATACTCTTATTTCTCTGACAAGAATGTGTACTTACTCTCACGCCGGAGTCTAATCGTGGGGTCCATCCTCACGTTAAGGCTAACGATTTACTCTTTCTTGTACAGGGAATTCAATCAAACTACTTGAATTAGTACAAGAACAGCCCACTAACAGCTTGTTAGCCCAATCCAACAAGCAATACTAACACCCATCACAACCCCTCACACTTTTTGTACTAACATTAACCAAATGAGAAGAAAGTGTATTCAAGTCACCCAAAGCACGACCCCTTGGAGGTATACACCACCAATCCAAGCATTGTTAACAACTTGACCACGATCTTTCCCTTTACAATCTTTATCAACCTCAAGAGCGAAGAGTCTAGGAAATTTATCGTTAAGAATTGACCCATCTTCAACCCAAGGCTCATTCCAAAATAAGGTGTTTGACCTATCCGCGATCTTTCGCACGAATGACTTTTTGAAGTTTGAGTTTATACCTTCGATGTGCTTACAAGCTTTAAAAACATCCAACCAAAAACCACTACCACTATTCACGAGGTTAGACGAACCAAACCCTCCATCTAAACCGTAAAATTCTTTGATCACACAACTCCACAAGGCATGCTCTTCATTAAGAAAGCATTACTTCCATTTCCCAAGAAGACTAAGATTTTTTGAGCAAAGGCATCCGACTCCTAACCCACCATTCTTTAGGTCAATAAGAATATAATTCCATTTTACCCCGTTTATACCCTTCGAGCTCTCTTTGAAACCCCAAAAAAATCTACATCTAATGGATTCAAGAGCCTTAAAAACTTTAATGGGAGCTTTAAAGAGCGAAAGGAAGTAAAGGGGGAGGCTACCAAGAACGAATTTAATAAAGGTAAGTATCCCACCCACAAACAAGGTTTTAGCTTTCCAAGTTGAGAGGCGGTCCTGGAAGCGATTTATGATAACTTGCCAACTATGCAAAGGCTCATTTTGCCTCCAACTAGAAGCCCAAGGTACAAGAAGGAAGAGTCCCATAGGCACATCCAAGAAAATTTGTAATAGCAGAAACCTCGTTATCCGGAACCCTGATCCCAAAAAACCTACTATTGTCAAGATTCACTTTGAGCCCCGATCCTAGTTCGAAACAATGAAGGATGTTGATAAGATTATAGGCATTTCAGGAACTCCATTCCCCAATGAAGAGGGCATCATCCGTGAATTGCAAAAGGTGTTTAAATTTTCAACTCTTTTTAATCTTAATTATGAAGATTAGCACATTCCCAACAACTTCTTATAGTTAATGAGTTTTAAAATATTCCATTAATCATTTTTGTTATTCTTAATAAGAAAACGCAATCTCTCATGTTCATGAGTGGTCCTACTAGATCTGTTGAATAAAGATACACCCCTCTCTTGCATAACATCTTACGTTCAAGCTTACAGTGCGATTTCGCTAGTTTCCTCTAGAAGTTATTGCATTCCTTTTCTCTTGAAACTCTTCACGTTTTACGTTTCTCCTACTTGCTTCTTCAACGAGGAGATTTCTAAAATCTGAAGAAATTCAAGCAACACAACTTGTTCTCGTTTAGGTGCAAAAGTAGTAACTTATAAGGTTGTTTAAAAAGTATGCATTTGAAAGCTCCAGCTCTCACGTGAGTTTCACAACTCCAGACTTTTAGGTAAGACAACTTGTGTGGTAACCCACGCCATTGCCCATATGATGGCTTAATTAACCTTCTTAGTGTGAATCATTCTGAGGATGTGTATAACATACTCTTAGGGGAAAAATCAAGAAATAGTGGTAGAGTGATTAAATTCATCGTTATTGAACCATGTCTCTGCAAGGTTCCATTTCTCTACTTAGACACTCCATAGATATGGTGTTCATAAGTTAGACTCAGTTGTGAAATGATTTCATAAATCGTTAGATGATCTAAAAATCTTCAATAATCCAAGTTAGCTAACTATTTCATATATGGAGGACCTTTGAAAGCTTCAAAGGCTTCATGTTTATATTTAAGCTATTTAAACAAAATCATATCAGTTGATAACATCAGTGATCGTATATGAAGTACTGATGGTCATTTCGTTCCATTGTTCAAAATAGATCAAGTATATCAATATACATTTATCTAAAAAGATCCCGGCCTCCCGAGACCTCCAAGTCACATGGGATAGGTATCAAGGATATCGTTCCACTTCGGCAAGTTATGCATATTTCAAAGACCTTCATGTTTATTGATTTAAAAATCCCGTTCATTAGAGTTTTGTGATTCATTTCTTGTTTTAGTGTACAAGATTACAATGTTATTGAAATAGTTTTGGTTTAATCCCTGCTTGTGACATATAGCAATACAACTATATATAAGATAATGAGGCATACAATAAGTTTATAAATCAACATCAATAAAGATAAGAATTTTTTTTATAAAATAAACTTTAAGGTATAAATGTCTTATGTTTCTACCAAGCATCATCACTTCACCATGAGATGGGAAAATAAAACCAAACATTATCCTTAGGCTTATAACTAATAGAAGCAATGTTCTATTATCAAATAGGTACTAGGAAACTGAGCTCCCTCATGATGCAAAGCTCCAGTCCTTTGATGTCATCACATCCTTTAGCTCCTAATGTCCCATCACTCATCTTCACGACCACCTTCACACAACATGAGTGGATTCTCATTAGTATTAATACTTAGGAATCAAAAGAGAGTAAAAATGTCCAATCATAAAATAACCTGATTGAGCTATACTCTCTAGTCCTAGCTCTCTTGGATTCACGAATGTTCCCTTTGTTGTCCTTTTTCTTCGGATTAATGTCATAATCCCTTCCTATTGATTCACTTGTCTGAGAATAACAACTTTTTTGTCAGTCTATGAATTCATTTATCTCAACACTTAATGGTGAAATCATTACACTTGATTGGTATAATATCAAACATGATATTCAACACATCAGCGTTGTTGGTGCAATTGATAGTTAAAGTCACATTTATGTTTTAATGATAAAAAATATATATTAGAGAACATTTAAAATCACGAACATTATCAAAAAATAGAAAACACAACATTACCATACCTGGTGCGCCAGACCAACACGCTAGAGGTTGGTTGGTGCGCTTTCGATTTTTCTCTTACCCAAATAAAGTAGATCTTTCAATACATGTTTGTACATGATATTTAAAATGTTTGGTAAACTCATAACAATATTTGGACTTAGAGAGATGACCAAAACAAATCCTCCCATTTTACAAAACGTTAACTCAAAATTGTTTTCCAAAAGCTATTAGCCAAGGCCAAAAAAAATTTCTCAACCCTTGGAGATTCATAATTTTTCCAAACCTTCAAATGAAAGTATTCAGGTGACCATGATCCTTATGTATATCTTTACTAATAACGTAACGGGTTTACTCCCTTACTGGTCAATTAAGTCAAGGTCACTTTGTGTAAACCAACCTTCCCTTTATGGGTTAATGCTTTACTTATGATGCAAAGAACTTGTCTTACTTGCATCAAGGTGATTAGTGAATATACTAATTATGGTTCAATAAAGTCTTATCAAATTTGAATTTGAATTTTGAGATATGAATATCCTTTGCACATGTATTTACTTCTCCAACACTCAATCTTTTACACAATCCACCTTTATAACATTTGTGTCCCCTACACCCCAATACAAGATTCTCTTCTTTCTCATTTTCTCCCACGTTACAAACAATACCACCTTATATTCTCACACAATAAAAAAATACTTTTTTACTCACATCACTACCCTTAGTCCCAAAGTTTCCTTCTAAGCTTCCCACACCCTCTTCTTTCAATTTTGAATTGAAAATTGCCAACTTACTATATTACAAACTTAATTCCTCAACACACTTCTCACTCTCACATATCAAAATTTGAATTTGAAATTCAAATACTTGTCCCATACTACAAAACATGTCTACTACTTTGCTTCTCCTACACTCGATCCTCTTACACAGTCATAACTCTTATAATTTGAATTTGAATTCAAATAAAGCTTTTTTCCCACCTTTGCTTGTCTAACACATTTCTATCACACACTCTCTCACAACATTTGAATTTGAATTCAAATACACATTGGCTCCTTCTACAAGACACTTTTTACACCTTTGCTTCCTACATGCTCTTTCCTCTCACAAACATACAACTATCATATTTGAATTTGAATTTCAAATATGCTTTTGTCCCATCATTTATGAAAATTATTCCTACACACTCTATCATCTTACAAATACACAGTTGTCTTATTTGAATACAAATAATTGTCCCCTCATCCAATACAAAGTTGTCACATACTACCCTCTCACATACACACAACTTCTATAATTTGAATTTCTGATTTAGGAGGAAATGTATTACCCAAATCTTAGGGAACAAACTCAGATAAACCCTTAGTCTATTTGTTCTTCTCTTTCTCATTGAAAATGGACTAACTTGCCAACTATCTAGTTACAAGCGTCAAGCCCAGTCAATCCAAACGGCCAAAATTACGGATGTTGTCTTTGAGAGTTTCAGAAGTCAATATATAACCTTTACGTGTCCCTCCAGTATATATAGCATCATAATGAAATCAAGGAGTTTGTTACAATATCTAATTCTATACATCTCATGTATTACATGGTACATGCCATACTTCAATTACTAAGAATTTCTCAGTTCAAGAGAAAACTCTTGAGTATGACTTGATTCAAGTCTATATTAGCAGCCAAGGCCGATTCATAAGCATAGCTTATTTAATGTTTCCATGCTATGAAGCGGGCACATAAAGGACTTTTGATCATGTGCAACTTCCTATAATGTTCGAGGACAATTTCAAAGTCATCTTACATTTTGGGGAAGTCATCCTTAGGCTTACAATCTTCCAACATAAGACATAGCGAAACTGTAACACCCCAAACTTTGCAAAAACTGGTACATACATGCTATAGAGAGCCAATACGGCGTATCCCATAGTGGGGATACAGCGTATTCTTGGTCATGATGGATACGGCGTATCCGAGATAGGGGATTCGGCAAATCGTAGTTTAATGCAAGATATTTTAGGACATAAAATTACCTTTTTACCCTTATAACTTAATATACTTTTTTGGTTCAAAATTATCTACAGAAAAATACACGTGTTGTGTGTGATTCTTGGAGGAATAGCTGAGGAAACCATAGGGTGAAGAAACCATCCTTTTGATGATTATTTGTGAATTTTTAGTGTTTCTAAGCAATCCAAATGATGAACTAAGCATCATTAACAAGTTCCCATTAAAGGTAGGTAATGATTTTCAGTTTAGTGTTATGATTCATGGTCAAATTAAGTGGGTTTTGGTATATTAGTATGTCAGTTATGATTTTAGACTAGTTTGTGTAGTTTTAAATTATGTTAAGCACAATGTTAATACTTAGTTATGACCCATTAAGGGGTGTTTGGCACAAGGCCAATTTTGTGTCAAAGCTAATAAGTTTGATGTAGCCTATGTAATATTGATTTTGTAGTAGAAGTTAATGATATTAGAATGATATTCAGGTGTTTAGATGGTCTCGGAATGTCCAGAAGTGCCCGAGGAATGTCTAAGCCAAGTCGAGGTGAGTAACGGTTTACTAGTAGCTTGCTATGTGAGTATTTCATGTTTAGCACATGTGTAGTTCATGTATATGTTTTAGTAGATGTTATAGGCCACATACTTGTTGAGTTTCAGTAGCGTAATTCAGTTATAGTTCCATATTGCATTTCGGTTAAGTGTAAAATAGTGCAAAAACTAGTGCAGGTCTGTTGTAGCATCGATATGGCGTATCCCAAGTGGGGGATACGGCGTATCAAGGCATACAATTAAGATATGGCAAGTATATGGCGTATCCATGGATACGGCGTATCCCAGATAAGGGATACGACGTATCCCAGATAAGGAATATGGCGTATTCATGTGATATGCTAGTATATATGGTTATGGTGTATCATAGGATACGGCTTATCCCATATAGGGGATACATCTTGTCCACCCAAGTATTCAACAAACACATTTATAGATCAAGTTATGTTTAGAGCTATAGTCAGGAACAAGCAAGTGTGTTTCAAGTCATGATTAGGATGCTCACAAAAAGCATAATTTGTCAAGCTTAGGGTGCTCAAGAAAAGCACCAAAACTCATGTAGCGTGCCTAAAAAGTGCACGATGTAGAACTCCCTCGGTAACATCCTTTGTGGTGACCTATGCTTATTTCAGTATTTACATACGATAGGGATGATTTATTCTTAGAACCATTATGTCAAGCATATATGATCAAGCATCCTTTGTGGATGACCCAAGTTAGAAAAGTACAATGACAAGTTAGAATCCCAAGAAGAGTACTTGTTGTTTAGGGAGGTTTTTACTCATAGCAGGATGACTAAGTATCGTCTAGTCAGAATGCACCTGCTCAGACAAGTCTCAGACTCATGTACAGGCAGTAAGACGACTATAAGTCGTACCATTTATAGCATTTGAAATACGTTCATATTCAGAATTGCAAGTGTCAATTCAGATATAGCTCTAGATCCAGAACAATGCTTATACACACATGCAGAAGCTCAAATAGACTATAAATCATGTTTCAGATTCATATTGGATATTGACCCAGACCCATTTACTCACTAAGTCATCAAGACTTACCATTTTCAGTTTACATGTTTTGCAGGTTAAGTCTTAAGGATGGCGGGGCTTGTAGATTAAAAAGACAACTTAGGAGATCGGTAATGCTCATGTATATAGGTGATGATCATCTCAACCATACTTTGTTATTCAGCTTGTTAACGCCCTAAAACTTTACGCTTAAGTGTCAGAATTATATTAATCAAGTTTTGATACCGATGTATACATTTAAATTTTGTATTTTAAAAATGGGTAAAATATGGGTGTTCGAGTTAACACCCGTATTCATAGCTTTACGCTTCCGCATACCAAACTTATGTACACGTGTATGTATCATATTAATAAGATGTGTTTAATTAAATTTAAAAAAAAAGAAAAAATCGGGCGTTTCATAAATGTTTTTCACATATTGTGTATTAAATGTCATCCACTATATATATATATCATTTTAGTATATATATATGATATTAATCCTTTTGTAATTTATAACCCAACGTTTTAATTTATAACCCAACGTTTCTAAAATATTTGTACAACGATTTATACATGCATATGAAGGTCATTGTACTTAGTTAAGACAATTTTAGCCTAAAGCTTATATGATGTCTTACTATAATTCGCATGCATAGTTTACTATCTAATTTTCTAAGGCAATCATAAGTTAAATAGAAACAACAAGTGCACAAATTTATAACATTTAAACTATTTAAATTTATTTAGTAAAGACAATATGCAAGTGAAATTTTAATATCAAGTATTTTCAACTCCATAAGAGTTTATAATAAAATCAACCATTTATTTAAAACCCCTTTTAAAGTTTATCATAAAATCAACCATTTTATTTTATGAACTTATGTCATGTTTTATTTCATGTTTCCACTAAACATTCAATCACGCATATATTTAATTAACCATGATATATATTAAATGCAATAAATAAAACATATGTGTGCATAGCCTTAGCCGATAATCCTATACTTGGTTCTCGAGCTACTAAGAACCAAGGGTCAATCTAGGGACAAGATAGAACATCTTAAGCAAGACGTTTCAACGGCTCCGTTTTAAGCAAGACGTCCCAACGGCTCCCACTTACGTCAAGAAACTGAACTTGACTACACAGTGTTCTTTAGTTTGGAGAGGAATGAAAGTGGTGAGTGAAGGGGAGGATGGTAAGTGGTGAGGAAAGAAAATGAAAGTTTGTTATAATTTTATTTGTATTCTTTAGTTGTGAAATAGAAAGAGAAGTGGTGAAATGATGAAAGCAAATGACAATTATACACTCACAAAATGACAAAATATGATATAAGCTTGTAGAGTTAATTTAGTCAACATGCATGCATAGATAAATCTTTCATTCACTTCACTGCTTCCTCCTCTTTCCTTATCACTCATTTAAAAATTCTTATAAAATAAAAATAAAAAATATATATATATTTTTATTTCTTCTACTTTCTTTCGCTTCTTCTAAAAATAACTTGAGAACATAATGTAAGTGTTACCCAAAATGCCAAGTGTCATATCCAAGATCCGAATGTAAGTATCCAAAGCTCCATGCTCCAAGCTCCAAGTTGACGTTTCCCAAAACAAAACCAAACCCAACCACATATATAATCCGTTTGGTTTAGACAGATTCGTTCGATTTTAAATCAATTCATTTGATTTGGTTTTTGGATCTCGTGGATAATACCGGAATTGTCAACGCCCCTACTTGTTTAGTGGCAATTCACCTATAAGACCAAAGCTTTTGAATATGTTTAACAATATAAAAAATTATACTAAAATCACAATTTGTCATACATTCAAGCAACTGATTATCTGGTTACCACAACTTCAACAGCCAAAGCACTTCCAAACACTATTACGTGCAACCATATTTGCTATAGTTAATGATTTGATTAATATTGTTTTATATCGAATAGTTACTTTCATTCTTTCAAAACAAAATGATATGTCTGTTATTTTTCTAGATATTCAGAATCCTGTAAAATTTGGTTACTCCCAACTTTCTTTACACTCCTGCTATGTGGCAAATAAATGCTCATGATCAGTGTAGTTACACAATGGCTGCAATAGTAGATATTCTTATACACAAATGATGTTTAAAACTTTACGTGTCAATAGGAAACCGAACGATAAAAGGAATAAGAAGCATCATCGAGAGCAAATGGTCTACAATATGCACAATCTGAAAGCATAAAACAGAAGACTATTATCCAGCTAGCATAGCTTTATATATACCTCAAGAATCAAATTCATGACCTCTTTTATCAATGTGATTAGCAACATTACTACAAAACTATTATATTATAAATAATAACCAAACACTTGAATCATTTGCCATCTTTTCCTGGACTTGGGTATTTGATCACACTTCGAATAATATTTGTCTGGAATCCAAAAAAAATTTCAGTATAGAATTGAAACATTGGTATATTGATATCTTGACATATTGTAATATTGTAGAAATTTCAGAAAGTACAAAATTCTTCTTATTATCTAGCATTTGTATATCTTTTATATAGAAGATTCGCGTGCTTCACGATATTTCGAAATTACTAGTAAACCTCCATGAAGACCTGTTTGTTGCTTCCTAATAACCACACGACCCTCATTTACACAGACATATACATATATAAACACATACATCTCTTTTTTTTAGTCATCACGAGTTCCCATGAACAATAACAGTAGAGGCAACAAATCCATTTGTGAGAAATGGATGAAGTTAATAACAAATATAGTGAAAGTATCTTACATATCCATAGTCAAGATTGGCTTTAGAGAAAGTGCACCACCATAAACATTGCCTAAAACAACACGTAATTCTGCTCCATCTCTTCCTCGATACCCAAAAAACCTTAGATCACAAGAGCCAATTGATAGCTCAAAACGTGTTTCTTATCCGAGAAATCCACATGACACGAACAGATCTTCTATAAACATTATTAAAGATGATGAAAGTATTGGGAAGCTTCCTATTTTATTAAGAGAGTGCGTGAGAAAAACTTCAATGATGCAAGTGAGATATCGGATCTTTTGTGAATCCATATTGCCTCGACCACCTCGTATCATGTTTCATTCGTCATCACCCTGCTAGTCTAGTTTGCTTGGCCTTAAGATTAAATAGGAAGTGGATGATAGTTGGACTATGCTTGTTCCCGTATTGAATCTCTAATCTATTTTTGTTGTCTGCTCGTCGTTTGAAAGTACATGTAATTGCTACTGTATTTTGTGATATAAAGCTTTGGTTTTGGTGGATGTTTCACTTGGGGGTGTTGGTGATTTTAGTGTCATCGACGGCCATTTAGGTAATGATGATTTACTAGAGGTTAATGAGATTTCATATTCGGCTCGGATACGAGTTAGGGAAGTGCATGTGGAGTGCACACTCATTGAGCTAATATGTTTTCGACCATGACAAAAATGCAGGGATCAAGGGGGCGCAACCCCCTTGCTCGTTTATTTGGTGCTCCAAATGACTTACCCATTTTTTCCATCCTTTTCCCAACCGTTGTGACTGTTGGAAAAACATTTATGAAAGTTGGTTTCAACCAACTTTAACCGCATGAAATTGTCATCCTCATCTGTTTTATTAACAGATCCATAAGCCTCATTTGAACATACGAAAAACACATACAAATCCTTTCTTGTTCGTGCTTTGTGATCTTGTGCCTAGACACAAAGTTTTTCTCTTCTAGAATCATCCCGATAGAGATTTCGTGCAACCCAAGCATAAATAGGGTCGAAATACTTTATACGGAAAGTGAACTTAACACGATTCTAGTAAGATATCCAGGATCATCACAACCCTAACACGAATTTCTAACAGGGGGTGTTTAGTATTGCTTACAATAAGTTGCTTAATTTGAAGTGCTTATTTATTATTAAATACGTCCAAACAATCTAACTTACTTATCTGCTTTTCCAATATGTTGGTTAATTAAGCACTTATATATGTGTGCTATCCCAAACACCCTCTTCTTACTGTAGTCTCCCTATGATATTAAATGTCCATTGTTTTTGTGCTTGCTAAACTCCCTTCTAGTTCCACTTTGGAAGCAGTAAGTCATTTGAACAGGAAAAGGAATACTACTTAATTATCAGGCGGCATAACATCAAGAACATCGTTGAATCCAAAGAGAGATAAAATATACATACCTGAATTGAGACAAATAAAATGATGATTTCATGAATGTTTTATGCTTATAGACTTTTAGTGTTGCATTCGATAGTGGGTTAAACTTTGAATCGGTTGGCCTACCGGTTCAATATGCTTATCAAACCGACAAACTAGAAATATTTTTCTTTCATGGTTTTCTCTGCATAACTCGTTACTTAATACACTTTGTCGGTTTCAATACGTGAATGGTTAAAACACTAAAAGAGGTGATCAATGCTTTGGCCCAATCATGCAATAAGATCATAACCATGGTTCGATGTTTAGCTTTTTTCTTCTACAAAATTCTTGGCTCCATAATAGCGTTTTGTAATCGTTAAACAATGTAGATAACGAAATTTTGAAAAAATGTATCCACGAGAAAGTGGTATATTCCATATCAAATAATCACTTTTTAAAAACACAATTTTATATTTGTTGCTTTTCCATATATTTAGAATCTTTCAGTATTTGGTTGCTCCAACTTTCTTAACAGTCCTGCTATGTGGCATATAAAGACACGTGATCCGTTGAGTTACACGAAGGCTTCAATTGCAGATATTATACATGAAAAAACGTTTTGAAATTTACGTGTTAACATGAAAGCAAACATAAAGGAATAAGAAGCATCAATAATGGTCCATAATCTGCAAAATTTCAAAGCATAAAACAGAAGAATATTTTCCAGCTTGTACACCTTTATAGATACCTTGCGAATCAAACTCACGATCTCTTACCAACGTGATTAGTGACTTTACCACATAAATAAATAAGTTATATTTAAGCAACTAAACATGTAATGGCAATTACAAATCATGATGTAATTTTTTTTTCCGAGGACTTGCTATTTAATTTTGTTTCTAATAATGTTTGACTGGAATCTAGAGAAAATTTTCAATATAAGAACATTGGTATATCGACACATTGCAAACTCTAATATTGTTGAATTATTAGAAAGTACAAAATTCTTCTTATCATTTAGCATTTATATTTTTGTTAAAAGATTCGACAAGCATGCTTCACGATATTCTGAAATGACTAGTAAACCTCCATGAAGATCCATTCGTTGCTTCCTAATCACCACACGACCCTCATATACACACACATATGCATATTATAGACATACATCTCTCTTTTATTTATCATCAAGAGATGCCATGAACTACAAAAGTAGACGCAACAAATCCATTTTTGAGAAATCAATGAATTTGATGACAAATATCATGAAAGTATCTTACATATCTATTGCCAATATTGGCTTTATAACAAGTGCACCACCACAACAAATGGCTAGAGCCACACATAATCCTGCTCCATCTCTTCCTCGATACCCAAAAAACCTTAGATCATAAAAGACAATAGATAGCACAAAACATGTTTCTTATTTGATAAATCCAGATCACACGAATAGGCCTTCTTTAAACATGATTAAAGATGGTGAAAGTAATATCGATAGGGAAGCTTCGGATTTTATCAAAACAGTGCGTGAGAGAAACTTCAAGGATGCTAGTGAGATAACGAATCTTTCTGAATTCGTATTGCCTCCACCACCTCGTATCATGTTTCAATCATCATCGGCTTTACTAGTCTTAGTTTACTTAGCTTTAAGAGTCAATAAGAAATGACTGATAGGTAAAGTTTGCTTGTTCTCGTATCAAATCCCTGATCTATATTGGTTTGTCTTCTTGTTGTTTGAAAGTGTATGTATTTTCTATATCTGTGAATGCTTTTGGTTTTGGTGCAAAATGTTTCACTTAGGGGGTGTTTAGTATTGCTTAAAATAAGTTGCTTAATTTGAAGTGCTTAATTTTTATGAAAAACGCAGATTAACAGTTTCGTCTAAACAGTCTAACTTGCTTATCCGCTTTCCAATACGTTGGTTAATTAAGCACTTATGTGTGCTATCGCAAACACCCTCTTCTTACTGTAGTCTCCCTATGATATTAAATGTCCATTGTTTTTGTGCTTGCTAAACTCCCTTCTAGTTCCACTTTGGAAGCAGTAAGTCATTTGAACAGGAAAGGAATACTACTTGATTATCAGGCGGCATAACATCAAGAACATCGTTGAATCCAAAGAGAGATAAAATATACTATACATGAATTGAGACAAATAAATGATGATTTCATGAATGTTTTCTGCTTCTTATAGACTTTTTTAGTGTTGCATTTTGATAGTGAGTTGAACTTTGAATCGGTTTGAACCACTTTAACTTTCAGAACAATTATCAAAACCGGACAAACTAGAAATATGTTTCTTTCATGGTTTTCTCTTGCAAATTCGTTACTTTATACACCTTCTCATTTTCAATACAGGAATGGTTAAAACGCTAAAAGAGGTGATCACTGATCTGAATGGTTTGGCCCAATTATGCATTAAGATCCTAACCACATGGTTCTTTTTGCATAGGTCTTTCGCGGATCTTGGATCAATCATGATGAACATGTATAATGAAACAATATGAGTATGCATAAGAATCTGTATGCAGGGACTCGGTATAACAACAGAGAGGGTGGGTTTGTTTACAGAAAAACACACTTTATTTATTATTATTCCACACTCTAAACGTTTACATTTGATATGTATATATACTATGTCAATCGGTGTGTATGAACCGATGTGACTTTTCCTATGAGATATGTTCCAAGCGACACATCTCTTCCTTATTTACAGGAAACTAATAAAAACAGTTTCTATCTATCTATCTAACACTATTGGTCCTTCTACTTTCAAGGACTTATGATTCTTGATTAAATTCGATGCCAACATTCACTCCCCTAATCAAGACATCATAATCTTCACTGCTTCTTGTTCATCGTTGATTTGCGCCTCGCCCTCCTTTGCATCTTCAGTAATTGATCGCCTTGTTACTTGTTCTTTCTTTCATGTGTTGCCTTTCTTTGTTCCATGATAATCTTCTTGGTCATCATCCTTGTACATTTTCCGTGCTTCTAAGTTCTTCCTCTATTTCAACACTTGTCTTTGCATCACTGTGGTCCATGAATGTCCGCAGCACCTCTCGCCATTCCCCGCCACATCCGCTTTCCTTGCCTTGATCTCTTGTGTTCCTCATAATAAACTTCACCATTCCTATGTACATCTTTTCACCGTGTCTTCTTCTTGCCATCCGCGATAAGACATTTTCTTTTGGAACTTCTCTTGCAACATCCTTCTTTCTTTTACGCCCAAACTCAGAACGTGTCCATGATCATCTTCATGCTCGCTTTTCGGTCTTCTTTTCAAAGCGATATCTTCCTTGGGCGCATATGATCGATCCATTGTAACCATGTTGCTCTGATACCACTTTTGCACAGGTCTTTCGCGGATCTTGGATCAATCATGATGAACATGTATAATGAAACAATATGAGTATGCATAAGAATCTGTATGCAGGGACTCGGTATAACAACAGAGATGGTGGGTTTGTTTACAGAAAAACACACTTTATTTATTATTATTCCACACTCTAAACGTTTACATTTGATATGTATATATACTATGTCAATCGGTGTGTATGAACCGATGTGACTTTTCCTATGAGATATGTTCCAAGCGACACATCTCTTCCTTATTTACACACTATTGGTCCTTCTACTTTCAAGGACTTATGATTCTTGATTAAATTCGATGCCAACAGTTCTGATGTTTAGTTTTTTTCTTTTTATAAAATTCTAGGCTCCATAATATTGCTTTGTAATCGTTAAACATTGTAGATTAACGGTGACAAAGTGTATCACCGAGAAAGTGGTATATTCTACTACTACACATTTAGAATTAGTGGTTTTTACTTGTTATTATTGATTGATTAACTAATATTTTATAAATAAAAATAATAATAATAAAAATAAAAAATAATAAATAATAAACAAAACAAAACAAAACTGGAAGAACAAAATAGCTCAAAAGATCATGGGTATACCTTTTATTCACAGTTGACCCATTGGCCTCCATGTTAATAACATAGTTGATACCAAGCTTGATTATATCATGTTCCACAAATATGTCATTTTGTGATGTATATATGATATATAAAGCGTCTATTTTCTAAATCTTTGTTATTCAGTTATTCGAAGAGGCGTTTGAGTTTTAAAGCGATTATGTGATTATTATGTTTTAGGTAACATATAATTAGATTTTAGTATTTGGAGTTGGTGTCCCCAAAGTGTCATAAGAGACATTATACGTACCAAAAAAGGCTTAATTTCTCTCGGTAACATGAACATAATCCTTCTCTGTTTCGTTAGTCACTGAAACTAATTCTAAATGAGAAGAGAGACATTATATGTACCAAAAAAGGCTCGATTTCTGTTGGTAACTTGAACATAGATCCTTCTCCGCACTGACACTAGTTCTAAACCATCTTTATAAAAAATAATCAATTTCAGAAAGCTACAACAAAAATGATACTTATCAATTTAGGATTATGGAAATAATCGGGGGCAAATACAAACACGTATAGATATACAAGATAAAAACAATGCACAAGATTTACACATTATTCAACACATTTGTACGAAAGTATAGGCAACACAAGATGAATAATAGAACCTTTATTCAGATCTAAGCCGCAATAGTCAGCTTAGATTAAGTTTACAATAGTATCCAAATGTTACAAGATTATATTAATGTCAATGAGACAATAATCATGTAAATGTAAAGACAAGACAAGATCAGTGAAATGATCAGAAAGAAGAGAAGAGAGTGATACAAAAGACTGCACACTCAAGTGTGTGTAACCCTAGATTAAGGGATTTATTAAATAGGAGATTAAGTTTCACTAAGACCCTCTAACGGCTATAAATGACTCATCGGTGAAGCGATGAAAGCTTCAAAGAAATGAACATCTTGGAACTTTAAATCTTTTATCCTTTGTCCAAGTTTAACCCCTGTAATTAATCCTGCAATGAGCCATAACTTGAAAGCCATTAGCAATTGATAGAATGATATGTTTGCCACAGATTATCACCCCAAAATTTAACATTCCCCTTAATCGATGAGCAAACATATCAAACAATATCAATTTTTCACACAAAATTTATCTTGATAGATGGGAGGTTCTTTGTGAGTATGTCTCATAGCTTTGGTTTGAAGAGCCAATCTTTTAGCATTTATAACACCTCTAGCAATTTTTTCCTTGATGAAGTGAACATCAATTTCAAAGTGTTTTGATCTTTCATGGAAAACAGGGTTGACGACAAGTTGTAAAGCGATTTGTTATCACAAAAAGATTAACGGAAGATTGATATCAACTTTTAGATCTTTTAGGATTTTTGAATCCAATGATTTCCTGACGTGATAGACATAGATCTATACTACCTCGTGGAAGATTTTGAAAGAGTGTTTTGTTTTTACTTTCCATGAGATTAAACAATCATTAAAGAAAACACAATAACTGTGATGATTTTCTCGGTTTTCTTGCATTTGCCCAATCAAGATCACTATATCCTTCAAGATGATTTTCGAGTTCTTTGAAATTGTACCTTAGACCTTTCACGGAGCTCCTTTTAGATATCTCGTAACATTGAGGCACATTCCGGATGAGATTTTAAGGAGAATGCATATATTGTGCCGACAATGAACCGAGTATGAGATGTCGGTCTTGTATGGGTGAGATAGATAAGTTTCCCAAGTAACTTCGATAACCAAATGATGTTGACAAGCAAGGGTCATCGGCGGTGGGAATGTATGGAATCACATAATTGGGTTCCATAGGAGTGGACACAGTTTGCACCCAAGAAGGCCAAATTCTTTGAGGAGTTCAAGACAATATTTTCTTTGGGAAAGACAAATGTCATTCCAGCTTTTAAAACCTCAATGCCAAGGAAATATTTTAGATTTTCCAAGTCTTTGATATGAAATTTGGATTTTAGAAACTCTTTAAAAGATTTATCTCATCAATACGCTTTCAGAAGAACAATGTCATCCACATAAACAAGCGAGCAATAAACTTGTCATTCTCTGTTTTGGTGAACAAAGAGTGATCATTGATTGGACAAAGTTATTTTCCTTTAAAACACCGACAAGTTTTTCATTCCATTTTCGGGAGCTTGTTTTAGGCCATATAGAGATTTGACAAGTTTACAAACTTTATTTTTATTGTTCTCATTCTGAAACCCCTGGGGATGGTCATATAGATATCCTCATCAAGATCTCCATACAAGAAAGCATTGTTATCATCAAGTTGAAAAGAGGCCATTTGTTTTTACTGACTAAGGCAATAAGACATCTAACAGTAGACATTTTCACAGCAGGAGAAAAGGTTTCATCATAGTCTATTCCTTCCTTTGGTTATAGCCTTTAACAACTAGTCTAGCCTTGTATCTATCAACTTCACCATTGGCTTTATATTTGATTTTAAAGTTCCATTTGTAACCAATGGGAGTTCTATTAGGTGGGAGATCGGTTATATCCCAAGCATGATTTTCATTTAAGGCCTCAATTTCGAGTTCATAGCATCAACCCAATTACTATCAAGGATAGCTTCTTCATAACAGTGGGTTCAATACTTTTATTTAGACTATAGGCAAAGCGAGAATTATCTTTGTTAAGATTAGAGTAATTAACAACCTTTTCAACGCCATATTTAACTTTCCTTCAATAATAAAGTCATTAAGGTTCTTGGGCAATTTTGAAACTCGGTTGACCTTCTAGCAATGAGTGGTCGCAAGCCTTCTTCTTGAACAATTTTGAGTTGAATCGGAAGATGTATCGCAGAATCGGAAGATGCATCAGCAGGATGTGATTCATGTGATACAGTGCCCTCAGGGTGTGTATTTTCATCTATGGAAGTTGCAACAGGTTCATCATCCCTAGTGGGATGATACAACACTGTGCTATCATCATAGGAGTCAAAAAAAATTTTGTGATTTAAATCTTTAGGCACATAAGTTTCAACAAACGGTTTTGACACAGTATTTTTCATTTTGAAGGGAAAGACAGTTTCATAAAATTTGACATCTCTGGAGTAAAAGATATTTTTTGTTTCTAAGCTTAAAAGCTTATAACCTTTTTTCATTTGAATACCCAATAAAACACTTTTTCGGATCTACTATCAAATTTATCGTAGATGTTGAGAATGGTGGCATAACATAAGCGACCAAAGACTCTAAGGAGAGAGAGTGAAGGGTCATGCCCATACACAAAGAAGAAGGAAACTTGCGGATAACATCAAGATGGTAACTGTTTATGATATAAGCGGCGGCTAGAACACATTCGGACCAAAGATATAGAGGTAATTCCCCACGAAACATGAGGATCCGCCACATTAAGGAGATGCCTATGTTTCCTTTCTGCAATACCATTTTGTTGAGGTGTATAGACACAAGAGGTTTGATGTAAAATTCCTTTTTCATGAAAGAATAGTTGAAGTTTGTTATTGACAAATTCTGTCCCATTATCAATTCTGAATATTTTAACATTGTGTTCAAATTGATTAGATAGCAAATGAGTGAAGTTAACAATGGAAACATAAACATCATCCTTCCCCTTAAGCATATACACCCAGGCAGCTCTAGAATAGTCATCAACAATGGTTAAAAAATATTTGTAACCCTCTCTGCTAGTGACTTTGTATGGTCCCCATACATCAAGATGAACAAGTTGACCAATTTTAGTAGATTTATGTTCACTTAGAGGGAATGGTTCCCTGGTTTGTTTGACTTTATTGCAAGTATCACAAAGATGGTCAGATTCAGGTGTGTTATCAAGTTTAAGAGTGGTTTTAAGTATATGCAGGACTTGGTCAGACGGATGACCAAGTCTTTGATGCCGTAGATTTCTAGAAACATAATAGCGATATGCGGTTATTAAAGTAATCTTATATGTAGAATCAATGTCAAACATATATAACCCATTGGATTGTTTACCAACCCCACAATCCTTTTTGATGTAAATCATGTATATAGCAATTAGACTCATTAAACCCAACAAACATCTTATTGTCTCCGCAATCTTATGAGCAGAACGACAGCTAACATTGTACTCGGGGACAACGAACATCAAAAGAGTTGGGTCATTATTGATTTTAAATCACCAATTTTAGTAATTAAGGCACGAGTACCATTGGGATGTCCAGCAGTTAGGCCAAGATTTGAAATATCAACAACATTGATTAAAAATTTTGCGATCTGATCATATCTTGATTTGCACAGTCAATAATCCAACCAAGACCGATGTTTCGGATCAGAGTTTTGTGTTATTGTTGAAAAATTTGTTGAAGTTTATATTAAACTTGACACTTGTCATTGAAGAAGGTTCTGAGAAATTTTTCCCGCCATTTTGGCATTAGCGTAAGACACATTTTTGTTATTAAGAAGACTTATAAGTCGGAGAATGCATCATTAGGCAGAGAGAGAGGAGAGTTGCTAGCACTATTATCGGTGATACGATTAGTTTCGTGAGAAAACATTATTCTTCTTGAAGGTTTCGATTAAGGTTCCTTTTGACATATCCAAAGGGATACCCCACAAGATCATAACATCTATCAACAGTGTGACCGGATTTTTGCAATTAGTACATTTGAGATGCATGTTTGGTCCTCTGTTGTTTGGATTGTTCCCAGCATTAGAGAAAGAATCTTTATAGAAATTGTTGTTGTTGTTAAGTCTTTTGTTAAAAAAAATTCCATTATCAGAAGTTTTTGCAACAAAAGTTGTAGCAAAAGACAAACTTTTTCCAGTGGAAGAACTACCACCATCATCACCAATAGCCATAATACAAACAATAAGGCAGACGGATATAATAAGGCAGACAAAGAATCACGAGACGAGATAATAACAAGAGCAAATAGACAAATAAATAAGACTTTGATTTTAAGAAACAACAAGCACCAAGCACATGGACTAGGGTAAACCAGGCGGTGTATTCGCACCACTAAAGGTGGCGAGATCAAGATGTTAGTCTACCCGTTTGCACCCACAAAGACTTAAATCTTGTATGTTTGAAGAAGAGATAAGACTTAGACTTACTGAGAAATATGCGTGGAAGAACAAGTCACAATTACCCTAGATTCACTTAGTCTAGGGCTAATTGTAAGTGAAAGATAACCGGAGATTACGCCATGAGTAATAACCCCAAACCACCAATTTGTTCAGAAGAGAATCAATGAGCACGAAGCTCGATACCATGTACGAAAGTATAGGCAACACAAGATGAATAATAGAACCTTTATTCGGATCTAAGCGCAATAGTCACTTAGATTAAGTTTACAATAGTATCCAAATGTTACAAGATTAGATTAATGTCAATGAGACAATAATCATGTAAATGTAAAGACAAGACAAGATCGGTGAAATGATTAGAAAGAAGAGAAGAGAGTGATACAAAAGGCGCACACTCAGTGTGTGTAACCTAGATTAAGGGATTTATTAAATAGGAGATTAAGTTTCACTAAGACCCTCTAACGGCTATAAATGACTCATTAGCATAAGCGATGAAAGCTTGTTGAAATGAACATCTTGGAACTTTAAATCTTTTATCCTTTGTCCAAGTTTAACCCACGTAATTAATCCTGCAATGAGCCATAACTTGAAAGCCATTAGCAATTGATAGAATGATATGTTTGCCACAGATTATCACCCCAAAATTTAACAACATTAGTGTGATCAATGTAGTCGAGGCCACTTTAGAGAGACTTGTTAGGGGTTAGGAAACACAGGAGATACAAATATAGAGGCTTAATCAGATCAAATTCCGATATATAAATTTTGTTTAGTGGGGATGCACCTATAGAACTTGGCTTGGGCCCTCTCTGTTTACCTTCTTGGCTCATGGAAAGCAAGAACTCAACAAGGTAACCACTAAGGGTGGCTAGTGGTATAGAGCTTGTAACTATTAAGAGGTCTCAAGTTCAATTTCGCTATGTGCAAACAACTCTAAGCGGCACGCCAACTTTCTGAAAAGGCGGGGCTTTCTGGGTTTGAGTCTGTGTGGCGGTGGGCTCAAATCCAGTGGATTAGTCGGCTAAAAGGTCGTGATGAGTGTCAAATACTCATCATTTTGTACAAAATAAAGCGCAAAATCATCTCGAAACACTCGAAACACATCAAAATGATCAAAATATCACAAATCGGTGTTTTATGTGTTTTAAATGCAAAATATCAAAATAGATGAAAAATGAGCTAAGTTTGCATAATTGACAGTTTCGGTCCCCGACTTTCAAAAATGGCAAAACAAGTCCGGGATTTTAAAAATGGAAAATATTATTTATGGCCCTTGGTTAATAAAGTTTTGTCAAAATTGGTCCTTTTGATAATTTTGGAAAATTTCGATTTCGACCCTTGAGTTTGAGTGTGAATTGTGATCCTTGGATTTTAAAGATGACAAGATTGGCCCTTGGAGTACTTTTCGAATATACAAGAATGGTCCTGGATTTTAAGTATTAGCACTATTGGTCCTAGTATACACCTTGGATTCAATTTTAATCCAATTTGCCTAATACCCTTAACCACCCCTAGCCCAAAACACACAAAGCCCAACACCAATTTTACCCGGTCCAACCCACCCAAACCTAATACCCGTTCATTAGTTAACACCCCATCTACTTTCTCTCTTTCCTTTTTTTACATTCGCATGAAGCTAACACGAACACAAACACAAGAAAACACATCAATCCACTCCTCCCGACATATTCTCTGCAACCCGGACATAAACCCATCTCCCTTTTGCCCATGGTCATCGAGCATTGGATGCGACAAGGCAGGAAAAGCGAGAAGAGAGATGACAGAGGAAAGAAGCACGCGTGTCCAAGCTCAGGTTAACTCCCAAGAAATACAAGAAAGAGCAGAAGACATAGAGAAAAGACACGAGAAAGAGCTGAGAGAAGACAATTTTCTTAGTATAAATAGTAGACTTGAGTAATCTTGTAAAGGCAGTCTGGAATTAGCATTCTAGCTCATGCTTTATTTTTCATTTGTTATTCCTATTTTACATGTACTCTTTAAATATTCAGTTAATGAAATTTTCAGTTTTCAGTTTTACTCAATTTATGCAACTTATTTCGTGTTCACTTAGTTTGTAACTTTTATATCCTAAGAGTTGTTAGAAGTTGTTCTTGATAAAATCATTTTTTAAGTCAGTTGTTAGAATCCTATAAACTCATTTGGTACTTTCACCATTTAGTGGTTGCTTGATAAAAGTTGTTTGGGTCGGGGTTCTAGAGTGGCAAGATTGGTTTGTACTAAGCTTTTATATCCTCGACTCTGCTTAAGTTTCATTAAAATTGCATCTCAATTGCCCCAGGATAATGCACATCGGTTTGAAATCTTGCATTTGACTTTTTTTATCTTTTCTTTGTTACGTACTAGCTCAATATCCTCAATGCATCATCAACGACTTGTTTATAAGTCATTGCGGTGTTCTAGGTGTTCGATTAGGCTTGGTTGCATCTTATCTACACTAACTTTGTTGTTGAAGCTTGTGCGGCTTGGAAACTTATTCTGAGCTCAAAATTAAGCTCAAAGTAGCCAATGAGGAATTGCTTTCAAGGTGCAGCAAAGAGTCGCCTTTTTTCTCTTTTCCTTTTTGTGCTCATTAGCTAATTAGTGTAGCTTATTTAAGTTGTTTAAGTCTTGATTAGTACCCTTAGCTTAGGTGAGGTGTAGCCTTTTAGTGCTTACTTCATCCTAGAATACTTATTGTAGCTTTTAGAGATTTAGCTTAATTAGGATTCCCTAGTTTAGTCCTTTTTTGACCAAATGCTTCTCCCAGTATTTAGTGTTTCTGACTTATTTAGGAGTAGATACATGTGTGTAAGCTTAGTCAGTCGTAATCTCTGCGATCTTAGTGTTTTCTAGTTGTAATCATTGATAGGATGTTTGGATTAACTTAGCAATCGAGATAGATGGTCAAGCAAGTGTAGATTTAGGTGCAGAGTCTTACTTAGCTTCATTTAGTCCATTTCGATCACTCTTTTGCAATTTAACTCGATAAAAGTCAAAATGATCTTGATTCTCCTCTTGTGCTCATAACTTGTCTAAATCGGTTAATGAGACTTTGCATTTAGTTAACTTTAGTCACTCCTTAGCCTACATTAGTATCATTTCATATCATCATATCATTTCGGGCAAAATAATTGATTCAAGTTTCATTTTAGTCAAAGTGTTAAAATCATTACCAAAGTCAAAATCACAAGTCGGTTTTGGCCCCGAGCTTGTGGATTTTCATTAATTCACTCTTGAGTCAAAGTTAATGAAAATCTGGGAGAAACAAGTTGGATGGTCTATTTTCTAAAATTGAATTTTGTGAAATTTTGTCAAAGCTCTTTAAGCCTCAAATAAGCCCAACAAAGCGACTTCAAATTTCATGTGACGAGCATAGTTACCCATCGACTTTTCTTAGCAACTTGCGAGCTCTCTACAAGCTCATGAGAGCTTGTGAGTAGCTCATTTTGGTTACAAGTACCTTTCCGGTCGACTAGAGATTTCAATATGTGGTTCTAGGTTTTAGCTATTTCGGTAGCTTATTTTTAAGCTAAAAGTTAGACATGAAAAGCTTTTGGATTCTTAGTTATCATTCACCCAAATGCTTGTTCCTTCCTTTCCAGTGAGTTAAGAATAGTTAAATTAGGTTGCATTAAGGTAGTTTTAGCTTAAAATATGCCTGTGATCATTTGGTTCAATTAGGCGACCTTTAGCTTATTTTGAAGTCTTTATTTATAAGCCACTTCATTGCGAACTAGATTCTTACACACAAGCACCTGTTTTGATAATTTTCCTAGATTTAGAACAATAATTTAGAATTTTCACGAAATTTTCATAATTTTCCAACAACATTTGCTATTTTTCCTAATTTTAAAGCAGTTTTTATGATTATTTAATTAGCATTTAATACAAATAAATCAGAAAAGCTTCAAAAAAATCAGTTTTCAATTTTCCTAGATTAAGAAAAGTATAAAAAGCAAAAAGTAATTTTCAGATTTTTCATAGTTTATTTTGTAATTTTAGTAATTTAATTAGTTTTAATAGTTTAAAATTCATAAAAATAGAAAATAATCGAAAATTACAAAATAGTTTTGAAAATTCTATTTTGATATTTTAGACTTTTCAATTCATAATTTTATTTTCTATCTTTATTTCCTATTTTCTTGTATTTTAGGTAATTATTAAATAGTTAAAATAGTTTTTAATTAATAATAATTAGATAATTAGTTATAAAAATAATTTTTTTCTAAATATTTTCCTTTATCATTAGGTGCATAAGAATGTCATTTCATATTTTTAGGACTTTTATTTCTTAGATTTTACTTTTTATTTTGTGCGTTTACGTAATTTTATTTTAAGCGTAAGTTTTAAGTTTTAAACGTTCATCATTTTAAAAATAGTGATAGCGTTTATTTAATAGATTTTATCTTTTAATTTCCTTTAATTTGCATTTAAGCCGTTGTATTTTGTTGGCTTTTTACGTAGTAATAATCATATTGAGAATCCTTTTCGTTCAAATTTCTCGATCATTATCGTTTGGTAATCCATTTACTTGCATTTCATTTGACATAACGACAGGAAACACTATACTCCTCGGATCTTAATTGCATTAGTGTTTGAGCGGTTTTAGTCTTTTAGACTTGATGTTTAGCACCAATCGGTCGGAACCATGGGAACCGCCCAAAAAGGAACTCAACAAGGTCGTTGGATCATGGATGTCATCGGAATCGATCCTGAGGCAGTGGCTAGGTGCCTTTGAACATGTTTTAAACAAAAAATTGTACACTAATCACAATCTGTCATACTTCGAGCAACTGATTATCTCGTAATCACAACTTCAAAAAATCGAAGCATTTCCGCGCAGTATTATCTGCAACCTGATTTGTTATAGTTGATTTTTTAATTTGGTTACGATTATTTATATCAAATAATCATTTGTTGCTTTTCTATATTTAGAATCTTTCAGTATTTGGTTACTCCAACTTTCTTAACAGTCCTGCTATGTGGCATATAAAGACACGTGAACAGTTGGTTTACACGAACGCGGCAATAGCAGATATTATACATGAAAAAATGTTTTGAAATTTACGTGTCAATAAGAAAGCGAACATAAAGGAATAAGAAGCATCAATGAGCGTGAATGGTCCATAATCTGCACAATTTCAAGGCATAAAATATATAGAAGAATATTATCCAGCTTTTACACCTTTATAGATACCTAGCGAATCAAAATCACGACCTCTCTTATCAACGTGATTAATGAGATTAGCAACTTTACCACATAAATAAATAAGTTATATTTAATTAACTAAACACGTAATGGCAATTACAAATCATGATGTAAACTTTTTTTCCAGGAAGTTGCTATTTAATTTTGTTTCGAATAATGTTTGTCTGGAATCTAGAGAAAATTTTCAATATAGGAACAAGAACATTGGTATATATAACCGTTATATTGTTGAATTATTAGAAAGTACAAAATTCTTCTTATAATTTAGCATTTATATTTCTGGTAAAGAAGATTCGACAAGCATGCTTCACGATATTTTGAAATGACTAGTAAACCTCCATGAAGATCCATTCGTTGCTTCCGAATCACCACACGACCCTCATACACACACATATGCATATATATTGACATACATCTCTCTTTTATTTATCATCAAGAGTTGCCATGAACAACAAAAGTAGAAGCAACAAATCCATTTGTGAGAAATCAATGAATTTGATGACAAATATCATGAAAGTATCTTACATATCTATTGCCAAGATTGGCTTTAGAGCAAGTGCACCACCACAACAAATGGCTAGAGCCACACATAATCCTGCTCCATCTCTTCCTCGATACCCAAAAAACCTTAGATCACAAAAGCCAATAGATAGCACACAACGTGTTTCTTATTTGATAAATCCAGATCACACGAATAGGTCTTCTTTAAACATGATTAAAGATGATGAACGTAATATCGATATGGAAGCTTCGGATTATATCAAAACAGTGCGTGAGAGAAACTTCAAGGATGCTAGTGAGATAACGAATCTTTCTGAATTCGTATTGCCTCCACCACCTCGTATCATGTTTCAATCATCATCGGCTTACTATTCTTAGTTTACTTAGCTTTAAGATTCAATAAGAAATGAATGATAGGTAAAGTTTGCTTGTTCTCGTATCAAAATCCCTGATCTATATTGGGTTTGTCTTCTCGTTATTTGAAAGTACATATATTTGCTATATTTGGGAATAAAAGCTTTTGGTTTTGGTGCAAAATGTTTTCAGTTAGGGAGTGTTTAGATTGCTTAAGATAAGTTGCTTAACATAAAGTGCTTATTCATTAGTATTACAGTTTCATCCGAACACTTCAATTTGTTTTAGCGCTTTTCCAGTAAGTTGGTTAAGAACTTACATGAGCAATCCCAAACACTGCACCCTCTTGTTATGTTGTATGTCCTGTGATTTTCTATGTCCATTGTTACTACTGAAGGGGTTAAAACTTTGATTTTTTTTTTGGGTAAAGAGGTTAAAACTTTGATTTCGTGCTTGCTAAACTCCATTCCAGTTTAACTTTAGACGCAGCGAGTTTTTTGAACGGGAAAAAGCATGGAGCATATAAAGTCACTACAAAAGTTCAAGGGGCACGAACAGAAATGCCAATGCCTATCTACTAAAGCGTTCACACAAATTCAAAAAGTTGTAATTTGTATTCTCATTACTTTTGTTAGAGTTTCAAGTATGCTTTGAAGTGGATTACAAATAGATTCTCCTAAACTACTTAATTGTTAAGGAAAGATAGAGGGAAATAGGCCTAGTAATGTATAGTGAAAAGGTTAGTTTGCTGATATTCTTTTAAAACATGTGCTTCTACCAACATATAGTCGGGTCTAACAAGAACAATAGCTTATTATTGTCCAAAATTATTTTTGTTCAAGTGACTGATGCTTTACTTATAAAGACAAATAAGCTATATGTTCACCTACATCATAGGTGTTAATTGTGAATTACAAAGGTTGAATTAACTGATGAACAAACAAAAGGTTCACTCTTTACTAAGGTTTTTGCCTCAAAGTGATAAACTTACCAAAGAGATTAAAACTAACATGTTTGTAACATATTTCTCGCTTGGTTTTTTATTCTGCAGTTTTTTGGATAGAAATGCTCAAAGGCATCAACTCAATAAAGATCATCTTTTGGGCTGCAATAAAGCACTTACTCTTCAAGTGCTGAAAGTCCATTATATTTATTGCCTAATGTGTCTAGGCTAGGAAAATAGAAGAAGCTATATAATTCTAATTTTAAGGTGACAAAATGGAATGACTGAAAAATGGCCCAACACGAATTTGTAGCAAAACGACTATTTTTTCAACATGGAAGGAACAAGTTAGGTCTTCATGACTCATACTCTTTTAATTTGGCCAGTTTTAACAACATTTAATGTACGTATAACCTGTAATTAAAATTTATCTAATCATAAATGTTCATTTTGGAACACTTTTGGCCCATTTGACCCGTTTTCTTTTAAGCAAAACTCTTTATGAGTCCCTTTATCCATTTAATTCGTCAAAATTGTAACTTAATTTAAAAATCAACTACTTTATAAGTAAATGAGTCGTATAAGGACCAATCGTCCAATCTATTCCAAATTCAGTCAGTTGGACATACGTAAAGATATGTAGAGATATAGTAATATTCTTAAAAAATAAATTGTAAAATGTATCTCACTGAACACTTGGCAAATGTTGAATTACTTATTATAGATTTTTGTAAAGATAAAATATTGGTTGAGGGAAAGCAACGGTTGTGATTTGTGAGCAGCAGTTGCATAAATTCAATTCTTGAAATCATTGTAATGAGGCACTTGTTCATGTGTGTGGCAAATTGGATGTTTGACTCTACATTGCTTCAATATGTGGTGATACTTTAACTAATCTTATGTAAAAAGGCTATATGTTGATGCATTATTGTACATTAACTCATTTAAGATCATTTAAACTCAGCCGATATATATAAGCCGGGGTGATCACTATCATGAATGAATAGAGGAAATCAAGTCGAATTTGAATAGATGTAAAAATGTATGACAGTTGAGCTTGCTCATCGCTTCCTTGAAAGATTATATATACATTGGCACATCTCTTGCAGACCTGAAACAATTCTGATTTTGGTTTTTCTACCTTGGTTCGACCTATGAATTATTGATTTTGAACCGAAGTAGGATTTATTTTTTATTGTTTGCCTGTAAACTTGTAGACACATGTAAGTCGATTTCAACTCCTTAGGTAAGTTAACTAATTAACTAACTAAAATTTAACACCTCAAACACATTAAAACTTTAGAATCATAGGTCAACACATTTAACTAGGTTGTGTTTGTTTTTCCAAAAAACCTCTTAATAACATTTTAATCGACTCGATCGGATGCAATCGAATGTTTAGGCGAAAAAGTGTGTTTGTTTTTCCTTGTCATTAAGAAGCGATAAAGACAATCGAAGATTAAGAGTGTTTGATTTTTCTAATCATTAAGAAGCGATAAGATGTAAAAACATCTTGTTGAACTAGATGTTAAAGGGTGTCTTAACACTCTCTTAATGTCTTATAACTTTTTTTTTTTTAATCTTTTTATACTTGGTTTTCTTTCCATTTTGTTTATTTTGTTTGCTTTTCTGTAAAATGTACCTTTGAGGGAGAATCATCGCACAAAAAATGATGTACAAGATAACAATAACTAGGATGATAATTCGTGTTAAAATGTGAAATCACAACCTAAACATGTTTTGATGTGTTGAGAATGTCAAGCCAAACCCGACTCGTTATAAAACGTGTTAATCGTTTCGACCACCCATTTAATCACAACCATAACCTGTTTATTATTGTATCGTGTCAAATCATATTTTGTAGCGGGTGAAAAAACGTCACGCCTAATAAAATTGTTAAGATATTTTTATTGTAAACATTAATAATCTAACACATTCGGATACTTTACAAAACAAACACTTTTATATCAATCGATTGATTTCAACCACCTTATTCACATTAAGTTGGAATCGATTGATTTCTCAACCATACATTCAGATTCAGATGTGCGAATCAGATTCCGATTCAGAGCCTCTTAACAAACAAACAACACCTAAGTTAAGTAGGTTAAAAATTTATATTCTAATCCACGACAGACGTAAAATTTTTGGATCAACTTATATCAAGTGGCATTCAATGTCGTAGTTGCAGGGCTAGCGGAGGCCATGTGCAAAACTGCTTATATGATAACTAAACATGAAGATTAAAAATATATTGTAATGATCTAACTTTATTTTGTATGAGTTTTTCATCACTTTCGCCTACTTGAAGTAAAGTTTAACAAATATTTAGAACAAAATTTCATATATCGTCGTCAACATTTGATGTTGGAAATGAACGTTGAGGCCACAACGATATATAGAGGTATATAATTTGAGGCCCCTAAAACTTTGAGGCCTTGTGTGATTGCACACCTCGAACACCCTCGTATACGGTTCTGGTGGCATTGTTAATTAAAACTTAGCTCACTAAGGGTTGTTATGATGTAAAGATTGATTAATACCTCGAAATTTTACTTGAAAGGTCAAACGAGAAATCTTGGATCAACTTACATCCAGAACCAAAGCTTGCATTCCAAGTTTGTTTATGAGTGAGCAATCTAAAATTAGTAAATTGCAAACAAGTAGAAAGTTGATTTAGTGCGTAACAACATTTTTTAGTACAAAATAATTGATTGGGGCAGCCAAATTTTGAGTAATCCAAGATAAAGATTATCTAACTTACAAGTTCCAGATAATTAGAAGAGAGAATCAAGAGTATTATTGCGGAGATAGAGTATTTCTTGGGTCTTCCAAGTTATACCAGGAGTAGTTTGATAAGGTTAATATTGAGAATGAGAGAAGCCAATTAAGGCGGGAAAAGTGGTTATATTCTCATTAAGTAAAATGAAGATACATCAAGAGTATTTATAGACTTGAGAAAGTCGAACTATAAAAGTCGACTAAACTAAGAACTACTACAAGACTAATTACTATCTTGAATTAAGCTAACACATTAACACTAGGACTAGCTACTTCATTAATACAAACTACATTACATCACAATATACTTGAGCCTTGTTATCGACTTGAACTTTGAGGATATGGTTGACTTGTTACATTTCGGTTGTATGCTATGGACTTGGTGACATGAATCGAGCTTGTGGGATCTCCTTTACCCCCACAAGTTGGCGGTGTGAAAGGGTCACAAATGCCGAACTTGGAGAGACAATTAGTGAAGAGCTTTGGGAGACCTTTAGTGAGGATATCTGGCTTGAAGAGAAGAAGGAATGAAGGAGGGTAAAACTTGGTTGTTTTTATCTTATCTCGACAAAATGACAATCAATCTCTATGTGTTTGGTTACGGCATGATGAATAGGATTAGAAGCAAGAGCTATGGTAGATTCATTGTCACATAGGATTAATCTTGGTCACGATGTAGGGACTTGAAGGTCTTTGAGTAAGCATTGTAGCCAGTAATTTCACAAGTACAATCTGCAAGAGCTCATATTAAACACATCGAGGATCTTGAGACAACTAAGCATTTCTTGGAGGACCATGAAATGAGGCAAGGTCCTAGAAAAATAGCATAACGATGGTGATCTTGGTGATGGGACAAGTTGCTTGATCACTATCGCGATAAGTGGCAGTTATAGATTATTGGTTCTTGGAAAATGTAAACCTTGGCACGGACATAGCTTGATGTATCAAGAACCTTATACAGAGCATCCATATGAGTAGTTCTTGGTTGATGAGAGAATTGGCTAAGGGCTTGTCTTTGCGAAGGAGAGTGCGGTTTGGTAATAGTGAGATAAATCGACACCAACCGACTTTACGTATAGAGAGGGATCGGGGTGGTTCTCCATACGTGAGATTGAGAGGTTTGATAGGATCCAATGGTATAGTAGAAGGTTTAGCATTGAGAACATCTGCACATTGTAAAGGTCTAAAGCATATTTTCTTTGTGACATTACAAGGCCACTTGGAATTTTGAAGAATTTCAATGCCCAGTAATAGTGAAGAGGACCAAGGTCTTTGATCTTGAACTTGTTGTGGAGTTGAGCCTTGATGTTTTGTATCATGGATTTGTCATTCCACTGCTAGAACTATATCATCAACATAAATGAGTAGAACCAAGATGTGAGTGCCTTTGATGTAGGTGAAAAGAGATGTGTCGACATAACTTTGAAGAAAGCCGGGGAGAGTAGAAAGGTAGTGAGTTTGGTGAACCATTGCACATTGGCTTGTTTCGAGACCATAAAGTGACTTCTTGAGTCTACACACGGTGTTGGGAGGCAAAGTGGTAGAGTAACCACGTGGAGCAGTCATGTATACTTCTTCATGAAGATCCCGTATGAAAAGCATTATTGATATCAAGTTGCTCAATAAACCAATTGTGATGAATAGCCACGACTAAGAGAGCTCTAGCGATACCATCTTAGCCCTTTGGTGCAAAGGTTTCTTTGTAGTCAATGCTTTCCTTTGTGTAAATCCTTTTGCCACAAGTCTTGCTTTGAATCTTTCAATGGTACCATCGACTTTAAACTTGATTCTAAAGACCCATTTGCTTCAATTGGAGTCTTGCCGGTAGATGAAGTGTGACTTCCATGTACCATTGGCCTCTAAGGCTTTGATCTCTGTGTGCATTGCCTCTACCCACCTAGGATCTTTAGATGCTTGGTGATAAGTGTGTGTTCAACGACTTTGTTGATGTTGTGAATAAGGTGCCTTGTGGTTGGTGTGTGAATGTTTGAATAATTAATAAAATTGGTGTAGTGATATTTGTGAACATTATGGATGAGTGACTTTAGGAGGGTGCATTGATAAGCAGTGAACTTTCAAGGTGGATGCTTGGTTCTAGTAGAGATTCTGGGTGGTGGTTGTGGGGGTGATGGTGAATTTGGAGTTGGATGTGATGTGGATGTTGCAGGTGGATTAGAAGGTGGTGGAGAAGTTTCAGTTGTAGTGTTTGGAGTGGTGACTGGTGAGATTGTAGGTGTGGAAGTAGGTGATGGTTCTGATGGTGTAGTAGTAGTGGATGGTGATGTAGTAGTTGGGAAGGTAGGAATGGTGTATGATGTAAAGGATGGAGATGGGACGAGATGTGGTTGTTGGTGATGGGGTTTTGCAAATGGAAACTCAGTTCATCAAATAAAACATGTCTACTTGTGATGGTTTTGTGGTGATTGGGTCATCTGAACATATCCTTTTGGGTGAATGAGTATCCAATTAAGATTGTAGGAATGGATCTTTGATCAAATTTATACGGGCGTGGTGGTATACATATGCTCTGACTATGATTACGAGATGATCAAGTGTTGGTGGTTGGTTATGAAGGATTTCATAAGGTGACTTGTTGTGGATTGGTTTGGAGAATGCATTTATGATGTATGTAGCGGCAAGTAGGCGGTATCCCAAAGTGATGTAGGAAGTGAGCTTGATGTTTAATTGCTCTTGCAATTTCTAAAAGTTGTCGTGTTTCCTTTCAACTACGGCATTTTGTTGGGGTGTATTGGGGCATGAGGTTTGGTGGATGATTCCATGATTACGAAAGTATACGTGAGATGTGAATTGAGGAATTACGTGCCATTATCACTTAAATGGTTTTGATAGTTTTACCAAAATGGTTTTGAACATATGCACAAAGGTTTTGATGTTGGTAGTTGTATGGGTTTGTTAGGCATTAAGTATGTCAACAACTCTTGAATGATCATCAACTATGGTTAAAGTATTTGCATTTGTTAATGGTTGTGTGTTTGTATGGTCCCCAAACATCCATATGAACAAGATCAAACAAATGGGTTGCATAAGATGTACTTGTATGAAAAGGTAAAGCGTATCGTTTTGCTAAAGGACATACATCACATCTGATAGATTTACAACTAAACAATGGGGCTAATGACTTTATTCTTTTGAGAACGATAAATGAAGAGTGACCAAGTGCGGAATGCCAAATGGATGAGTTGGTGGTGGTATGAGAGATAGCGAGAGGAGATGAAGGAGCTTGATGGTGGTGGTGATATGAAGTAGAGACCATTACAAAGGGTGCCATGTGCAATCCTCTTGTTTTGGTCCTGGAATATGCAATAAGAGGCAATAAGTGTAAGTGAAATTGAGGTGCCATGGAGTAGTTTACTTACTGAGATGATGTTATATGTGAATGTTGGTATGTAGAAAACATTGTGGAGTGTGATATCAACATTAAAGGTGACTGAGCCATAAGTTGTAACCTTAACTATTTGGCCATTGGGTAGTGAGACTAAGATAGGTGTGGTAAGGGTGTAAACATTGTGCATTAAGGTGAGTGTGATTGAAATGTGATATGTTGCTGCTTATCAATTATCGAAGCATCTTTAAGATTAGTGATTAGGTAGCAATGAACTTAGGAATCTTAAGGCATTGGATGAGAAACTACCTGTAATGAAATGCCTCCTTGATTATTACGAAGCATAAGTAGAACACGATTGAGTTGATTTTGTAGTTGATCCATCCTTGCGGACACATGTAATTCACTGACTTGTTGATTTGGAGGTGCTGTGAACTTGTTGGTGTAGTGTGTTGCCTTGACTCCTCTTGTCCAATCACCATGTTGGTATCCTATTGTTTACATTGTCATGAGAGAATTTGGTGAACTTTGGTGGTTGGTACTTGCCATGTAGTGGATGGCCTCTTGGATATCCAACAAGTTTGTAGCATTCCTCTTGAAGGTGTCCTTCTTTTCCACAATTTCCACAGATAAACCCTTTCTTGAAGGTACTTCTCTTATCTGTGCCGGTGTTTGGAGTAGAGGTGGTTCTTCTTTACGTAAAGTGTTTGGATTAAGAGTGTTTGATGGTCTTGTGATGTTATTTCTTAGAGGATGATTGTATGTGGACCTTGATGGGTTGGTGTAAGTGTTGAAAATGGTTTATGTCATGGGTTTTGCACTTAGACCCTCTCTTTGCTTTTCTTTTTGTCTAATCATGGTGTAAGCTTTAGTCACTGTTGGTAATGGTTGCATGAGAAGAATTTGTCCCCTAACATTAGAATACCCTTCATCAAGACCCATCAAGAACTGAATTAATCTCTTTCTCCATTGACCCTGCCAATTAAGAATGAAAAGTGGTTATATTCTCATTAAGTAAAATGAAGATACATCAAGAGTATTTATAGACTTGAGAAAGTCAAACTATAAAAGTCAACTAAACTAAGAACTACTACAAGACTAATTACTATACTGAATTAAGCTAACACAGCTAACACTAGGACTAGCTACTTCATTAATACAAACTACATTACATCACAATATACTTGAGCCTTGTTATGCAACTTGAACTTTGAGGATATGATTGACTTGTTCTGTTTCAGTTGTATGCTATGGACTTGGTGACATGAATCTGAGCTTGTAGGATCTCTTTTAGTTAAGGTTAATTCAACACTATTCCACGAATCATGGAGGAAGATCACCCTCGATATCACATTTCGATACACATATAAAACAAAAATGACTCTCTTTGCTTCGAGAATCGTACACTTAATTATTTCCTATGAAATTAAACTTTTCTTAGTGACTTTATTAGCTACTACAAAAATTCAGGTGCTATTCTCATCACTGGTTATAGAAGTGCCTGCACACAATAATATACTCATAATTTGTGTTCTCATTACTTTTGTTAAAGTTTCATGTATACTTTGATGTGGATTACAAATGGATTCTTCTAAACTACTTAATTGGTAAGGAAAAAGAAAGTGGCATATGCCTAGGAACTTATAGTGAAAAGGTTGATTTATGGATGTTCTTTTTAGACGTGGCTGCTACTTGTAGTCTAAAAGGAACAATGCCCTATTATTGCTTAAGTGATTGAAGCTTATTTAAATAATAGACATAAAGAATTAAAGATCATATACGTGTTGCTCGTGCACTTCAAAGTTGTATATTAGACGAATAAACAAAGAAAGTTAACTCTTTGTTCAGGTTTTTCATGTACCATTAGTATTAACAAAATAACAGAATCTTATCAGATCAAATAAAATAGAATTGGTTATCTTGTAATAATTATATGTTACTTAGTTTAGAAATCTGCAGTTTTCTATTGAGATGTTTCGAGGAATCCACTCAATAAAGATCGTTTTTTGGGCTGCAACAAAGTAGTTACACTTCAAGTGCTGAAACTTATATTGATAACTGAATCATGTATCTTAATTTGGAAAAAGCAAGAAGCTATAAAGATTCTAATGTAGAAATGACAGAATGGAATTGCTAACTAAAATATCGAAACGAGTTAATTTGTCATAAGGATCAAACCTGCTTATGCATTTGTTCATTTATGTTGGCAGTAAATGTATTATGTAAAATTATCTCATTACAATGACAATCTTATCTTGCACAAGTAATATGACTAAATGATATAATGTAGTAATTAAGAATACACTTTGAACAACTTTTGTTTTGTGTAATTTGTTTAACACATACAATAAAGGTTACTCATAACCATTAATAGGGCCTTCCCGGTGAGTGGATCGACGAAGTGGGCGACCGCCAGGGCCCTCAATTTTTTAAGGCCGTAAAATTTATGTTCGATGTATAAAATTATACGTGATGTTAAAATTCATATATAGTATGCATAAAAAACAAAGACATTCTTGATAGGCATGCTTGAAGAATGACATTTCCGCGTAAATGATTTTCATTGTATGCTTAAAAAGAATAAAGTTCTCATTTAGCTTTTTACTTTGAATTGAGGTCCATTAGCAAATTTTGCCCAGGCCTCCAAAATCGCGGTCCTGACCATTAAAAGGTAAACATGTCAAAATTGTCATCTCTGTATAATGAATCCATTTGGTTGGACAAATGAAAAGGGGGTAACTTTATCAAAATTTCATTAGTTTATAGATTTTTATCTAGCTTTTTTTTGAAAGTCTGTTGAGAGTTTATTAGTTGAGGAAAAGCAATGGTGGCCAGCAGCAATTGCATACATCCAATGAGGTTAAGTTTTTTAAATCATTGTAAGGAGGCACTTGTTCATGTTTGTGGCAAATTGGATGTTTGGCTCTACATAGCTTTACTTTCTTGTTGTACTTTAACTAGATTCAAATATAAAACTATATTGATGCACACTGCTAAGTTGTACTTTAACTAATTTCCTATTATGAAAGCTTGCCGTTATGGATGTGCCGAAAGGTCATTATCTTAAACGAATAATATATGAAATCCAGTTTAAACAGATCTAAAGGTTTATTAGTTTGAGCTTGCTCAACCTTTTGAATAATATATGCATACATGGTTTAAAGAGATCCAAGTAACCGTATAGGATCCTCTTGCGTGAACTCGTTTAGAGACATGTAAGTTTAGGCTCCTTGAGGAAGGTAATTACGCTCACAACAAAACTAAAATATAGTATTACTCAAGCCTTTTCTACGACATATGTGATAGATTTGTAGTGTATTGGTTGTGGGATATAGTTAGCTGCAATTCTAAGAAAATAATACAACTTGAATCACAAGTCAAGATTCAGAAAGTTTAGTCGTAGCTAGGTTGAATGGCAAAACGAGCGATCTTGGATCAATTTTATGCGTCATAATTTGGTGTCAAAGCTGCGATTGCATAGTCTTTACGTTTTAAGTTTTTAGAGTTTTTAGGTGAATACTTTAAAATGATGAATTGCTAACTACTAGAAAGTTGACTTACACTTTGTTATAGGTTGGTTTATAAAAAAAAAAGAATGAAATGAAAGCAAAAATTTATCGTATTCTTGAGTTTTTTTATAAAGGAAAGGAAGTAAAATGAAAATTTTAGAATTTATTTGGAAATAAAGTGTTTCATAAAAGTGGAAGGAAATTGTTTCTTTCATTCTTAATTTTCTTTATGAACAAAACTCAAGAACACACCGTAAACAAAGCATTTTTTCAAAATGTTTGATTGGGTTACACAACTCGATCTTGGATAACCCAAGAGAAGGTTATCAAACTTGCAAGTACTAGATTAAAGGAGAACCAATTGTAGAGAATAGTATTTGTTGGGTCTTTCAAGTACGAGGAGTAGTTTGACAAGGTTAAGGTTAAACACTATCCCAGAAATCATGGAGTTCACACCTCAAGTTCACATCTCGATACCACAAATTAATATTACTCAGTATTATACTATCTTTTATGCTATCAAGAACTTAAGGTGTTTGACTGATCTAAATATTCAAATAAATACTATATATGCTTAAAAACTCTTATAATCTTGAAGTAATCATTTAATTTGGAGTTTACTCCATTCGAGTTTAAAATTAAGCTGTGAACATATAAAGAGCTGAGCTTAAATTCATGATGAACTCATGAAACTATTCCTTTGATATTTTTAGGCCTGTGCATATGTGGGTTGATATTTTTTTTATCAAGATCGAGCTTTACTTTTAAGTCTTTTTAGGACATAACTCAAAAGGTTAGCTTATTCAAGTGTGCTTATGTCTATCACATTATCACTTTTTGACCAAATGAGCTCTTTCAGATCAAGCACCTCCACCATAACATCTTAAAAGCAGCTTATTTGAGTTTAAGTTGTTAATCCACAAGTTGCTTGGATATTTAAAAGTGCTTTGTTAGTAATTCAAGGCGAAACAAACAAACAAATCCAAACAATGAGCGGAAGCTTTATTCAAATTACCAAACTAAATTACAAAACCAAATTGAAAGGTACCAACACAAAACTAACTCAAAAGGTGCCAAACTATTATTCAAAGATACAAAGAAAACTAATGCTAATAATCCCTATTTATAGAAAAACTAACCGTCGTAAGAAAGTTTAAATTGAGCCAAACTTGTAGAACAAGTCACAAAATTACCAATTTACCAAAGCCCCAGAGTTTAAGTCGTATTACAACAATCTCATGTGACTTAAACTCTCCACCGCTTCAAATCAAATTCAAAGTTCCAAGCTAGCGATACTAGCCAAATTCAAATCAAGCGATCGATTCCCAAAACAACCCAAAACAAATGCGGATGACTTCAAAGCGAACAAACAAGCGTTCTGAGCAAATTCAAACTCGGTCAACCAAACAAACAAATCGAGTCAAACAATCATCAACAAAGACAATCAAATTACGGCAACCAACTTCAAAAGCTTGGATGAGCGAAGATCCAAATTTTCCAAACTCACAAATTCGATGATCGAACAAATTCCAAACGACCTAAAAATTATTAAGTCTTGAACACCAAATCGATCTTCAAATTTCAAATACAAATTCAAATTCTAATGACCCACTTATGTAATAAAATTACGGTCTTCAAACTCCAAATCGATCTTCAAATCCCAAATATCAAATTCAAATGACCCACTTATTTTATAAGTATTCTTGTCCATCTTCAAACTTATTATCCAAGTATCAACCAAATTCAAGTTAATAAATAACTTGACAAACGGACTCTCATGATTCAAGCGCCCAAAATATGATCGGATAATAATTCTAATGACTCACTTATATAATAAGGATTACGGTCCAAATTCAAAAACTAAGCGATCCAAATTGAATATCAAACCAATACAATTACGGTTCAAATTCAAATACCAAATCTTCAAAAAGAAACCAAACAATTTCTACGTTGCAACCAAAAACACCGAGCGATACTATTATTATCCATATAAAACAAAACCCCAAAACAAAACAAAGATTCTCAAAACTAATCCAAAGTGGGAGAAAGCTTATTCAGTAGATACGGATCATCAGAACTACAATAATATCCATATGCAAAATCAAAAGCCCAATACTAACAATTTAATTTTCCAAATACTAACGATTCAAAGCGGACACCAATTCAAAATAGGCGACTCAAATCGTGAGCACAAAAGAATGAATTACTTTGATCGTCGAAAGGCTTTTCAATGACGTAGCAAACAAACAAACCAAACAAATCTTCAAAACAAGCACTAATCGAATCTTGAAATCAAAAACCAAAACAACGAACTTTTCCTTTTTTTTTCTTTTCTTCGTCATGTCTAAGCGAACTCGGCTCGATAAACATTGTTAGTAATTCAAAGGCAAAACAAACAAACAAATCCAAACAAGCGAGCGGAAGCTTTATTCAAATTACCAAACTAAATTACAAAACCAAATTCAAAGGTCCAACACAAAACTAATTCAAAGGTCCAAACTATTATTCAAAAGATACAAAAAAACTAATGCTAATAATCCCTATTTATAGAATGACTAAGTCGTAAGAAAGTTTCAAATTCGAACCAAACTTGTAGAACAAGTCACAAAATTACAAATTTACCAAAAGCCCTTAGAGTTTAAGTCATATTCTAACATGCTTGTTGTTTTTGATAATCGATAAGTTTATAAAGCTGCATATGATTAATAAATATTAATTTAGCAGGCCTTGTGCAAAATGTAATTGTGATCACTAAACATAGCGATTATAGATTTATCATACTAACCACGAAACAAAAATCATGGTATTTTGATAATTTAGCTTCAAGTTTAACAAATATTTACGTCATAAAATTCTATTACATTAACATTTTTGTTGGAAGTAAATTTTGAGGCCAGAATATATAACGTGATGTATATTTTGAGGCGCAAAGATTGAGGCAAGTATGCGATAAAGCACCTCGTGTCCTCGTATAGACTCTGCTGCACAAATAAGGTTACCCAAATGCTAACGTTTTCCAATTTTCACTGTGTAAGCTACTTAAGTTTTTGAATCAAACTCAGATATTCCTCAAGCCGAGCTAAAATGTGGATAAGAAAGACTCATCAAGCTATCGCATGGCATTCAAGCTTGGGGCCATAGCACCATCTCTAATTAAGTTCTTACAAGATTTAGATCACTTTTAGAAAATCCCTTTATACAAAAATGAGGAATCAGATCAAATCCAACTTTTGTGCCTTTACTTTTATCAAGGCAAGAGGTTGTGGACCTAACCTTAGCATTAAAAGCAAAAATTAGCAAGCATACATGGTGGTGGCATATGACCAACATATGAGGGGCAAAAGTAATACTGAATGGATGGATGGATAACATTATCCCATTACCCTACCCTACCATGTTTTCTTATCACCACACAAAATCAAGAACACCCCACAACAAATCAAATCTACATCTCACTAGGCCCTTTATATTTTGATAATGATAGAAGTTTTAGGAGGTGTTTGTTATGTGAATTTTGACTAAAAGGTTTTAGTTGAGTCTAAAGTTTGTAGTTTGGTAGAAGGGGTTAAGAAATAGAATAGTGAAAAGGTAAGAATCTTTCACATTTTTTTTCTTTATTTTTTTTTTTTTTAATTTTTTAACTTATGTCTTAAGATAGCGTGTTAAAAAAGCGCAAATTCTTAAATGAACCAAAGATCGACTCTTTTACAAAATGAACTTCGTCTGCACTTTTACCAAAATGAACTTTTCGTTCAGGCGACAAGATCTGTTAGGCGGTGTGGCGAGGCTGAGGCGGTGGCTGTTGGCGGGCGGCGTGGGCGAGATGGGAGAGTGGGCGTGGCTGGCGTGGCCAGGCGTGGGCTGGGCGTGGCGGTGGGCGTGGAGCGCAGGCGTGGCAGGGGCGTGGGCGCGGCGTGGCGGCTGAGGTGGGCGTGGAGCTTGAGTCTTTGGCGAGGATTCTGGGCGAGTGAAGCTAGGCAAGTGAGTCTTATAAAGTTAATCTTGGCGAGGTTAGTGGAAGATGATGTGTTTATGTGTTTTTCAGCGGAGAAAATAGCGTCTCTTGTTTTTAGTGGAAGATGATCTTCTGCTATGTTGGTTTGATAAGAAAGAAAGAAAGACAAACAAATAGCATTTTTGATCTTGTGTGCTAAGAGCTACTTAGTATGTTTGTGGGGATAAGAGAACCACAAATAAAAAGGGGAAGTGTGTGGCTATGGGGCTGTGATTATCATAGTTTTCAAAAAAAAAACAAATTACCCATTAAATTTGAGTATGGACCACTTAAGAATGACATGTTTACTTCATACAAATATTACAGTGTGACAATGACATTTTTAGTTCATTTTCTCTTACAAATATACATATGTTTTTAATACAAACTAATAAATAAATATTTTGTTTTATCCGAATCAATTTTACAAATCTATACAAAATCCAACTCCAAACCAAACACACCCCCTTTAGTGTTCACTGTTTAGCAAAGTCTGATTTTCTTTTTTAATAAAAACTTTATAATATTATCTCTGTTTTGATCCCATAATAAAATTTAGTTTTGTTGTTACTTATTAGTCTCACATAGGTTGCATATACAAAAATAAATAAAGCTCAATGTTCCTAACCAAAAGGATTGTGTCTCAAAAGTATCCTTGTTGTGCAAGAAGCTCATTAACTAAATGATTGTAAGTTCAGATCCTGCTTAGGACATATGAAATAGTTTGTGATTGTTTATTGTGAGATAGTTAGTTGAAGTTTTCTTTTAACCCTCAATGCCCTAAATGAAACCTAATTCAGACCAAATACAACCTAGTTGATCCACCATGCATGAATCATGTTTCAATATACAGTTATTATATTATGTCACAATTGGACCTTGTATCACACCCCACACACTACAACAATCAATCAATCAATATATTATTGCTACTAAATATGTATATGACATCAAAGGGCTACACAATTGACTCAGCACATGTGATCTCCACTTAGTAGATATTTGACCCCATACAAACCATCCATTATATCAAGTCCCACTCACATATAACAAACAAAATGGAACTGTTATTGTATTCAGTCCCTTTTTTTTCAATTACAAAAGAAATATGGGAGTGGGTAACATACAACAGAAAAAAAGTAAATAGATACTTAACATATGATTAATATTGAAGTCAATAGCTAATTTACCTTATTGACTTTCCCTATCCTTATTGTTCCTTATGTTTAAGATTTTTAATTAACACTGATCATATTTTGATCGAATGATAGAGAAAGATTCAGAGATACTTGTGACGGGTTTGTTTCGTATTTCTGATTTAGATTAAGATCCACCCTTGTTGATGGATTAGGTGTAGAGAATACGGGGACTGGGTGAACAAGTAGTGTTGATCCACTGTTGACTTGATCGCCATTGCTGAATGAAATTGTTTGCATTGGAGTCTCGCTCTGTACTTGCGGTAGAACTGAGACGACATTCACTGGGAAGGTTGAGGTTGGGAATCCACTTGATGGCATTGATGGTTGCTGAACTGTTTGACCCTTGTTGTCTTCATTGCTCTGTTGTTCGTCTATTGGCATAGGAGCAACCTAATCATATAATGTAGAAAAGTGTTACATTTAGTCATTTTCATAATCTTATACTCATGGGTATGACATGCGTCCTTATGTAAATCACTCTTAACTAATCACTTATGACTCTCTGTTAAAAAAAACTTCAAAATTTGGATTATATTTCATAATCTACAAGAGGGTCTCTGGGATTGCTTATCTAGTTATCTGGCTAGTTTATTTTGAGGTAAAAAGGGTGGTTTTAAAGGTGTTTTGAGATTTCTTATCCAAACTATTATTTGCTAGTGAATAAGCCACTTGCTAAATAAAATCAACAGATTTTGTTTGATAAGCAGTCCCGTTTACCAAAACAACCCCAACAACCCCAAATACTTTTATGCATCCAAGAATGCTAATTGATCAATGCGACAATAGGACCAAAAACATGAATTGAATGGTTCAACCTTAAATTAAACATTTTTTATTCTTTTTTGAAAAGCGACAGAAACATAACTATTGAATAGTGAAGACTTACCGAATCAGTCGTGATATCAAATAGACTTGATCTACGCCGACGGCGATTGAGATTGCTACGACGAAGGAAGTATTTCTGAGCATGGCTTGCAACTTGTGTAGGTGTACGAGTCTTGACGAAATTCCTTGATATTCCTCTCCAATCTCCTTTGCCTACTTTCTGTAGTCCTAAGAGGAACAACTTGTGTTCATCCTCAGTCCATGGAACTCCTGTACGTAATTAATAGCCAACTAATTAGTAATTTAAACTTCAGATTACATATATTTGAAACAATACTTGCAACATACACTAGCTCACAAACAAAAATGTTAGTATCTCTTTCTCTATAGGTTTTTCTAATTGCTTTTAGAAATAACCTATCTTAAATAAGCACCTCAAAACTTCGGATTGACTTTTATAATTAGTGGGTTTGCATTAACAGTTATTCAAAAGTGCTTTAACTCAGAAATAATCGAATAAAGTACGTAACACCTTACCTTAAAACAATTTATGCGTATCTGTTTTATCAAAAAGCACTACTGAATGCTTTTACGGTTTCACCGCATATCTTTTATCACTAAAACACAAGGATAAATTATTCCATTGATTATATCATATATTGGAATACTTATATAACGAATCAAATACAATAATAAACTGTTTTAGAGGTGTTTCGATTGCGTTTTGGGGATGTTTACCTGTATTACATTTGCAAATTAACTCGGATAACCTAAAAAAGATGTTTTGCAATTCATTTTACAATAAGAATACCATCATTTTTGCAATTCACGTATCAACATATTACACATACAAACATATTATAAAATTCTAACAACAAACATATTATGAAATAAAAAACAGATATAAGATCTAACCTCGTTTACGTTCTCTGCCACCATTAGCCTGATGTCGGACAACATCATCAGCAGACGCATAACCATTATCAGCAGACACAACAACATCCGCTTTATTACCATCATTAGCCAATAAAGGTGGCTGTTCATATTGCGACAGATTATTCATGCTAACACTTTTCCTCATGGGATCAATCTTAACTCTCACCCCAAACAACATGATCTCATTAGACCCCCCATCGCAAGACATGATTGATTAATATTATATGTTACAAATACAAAACGATCAAATAACAGATTGGTTTGGTGGTGTTGTGAAGGTTATATGATGATGATAATGGTGTTTGCAACAAGTGTTGTTAGGGATAGATATAGAGATAGGGTGGGGTGTATGTATAGGCGATGAATGTGGTGGAATTTGGTTATTAAAAAAAGAAATGACAGGTGGGATCCATGTGGTGTGGTGTTGGAGTTTGTAACCGATAGACGTGGTGGTGCTAGACAATGTACGGCTTTTATTATCCTTCCATACAATATATCTATCTTTTATTACTATATCTTTAGTTGTTCACATTTCAAATTACTTTTCTAAATACTTTGTCCATCACAATACAGTAGAAACTCTATAATATAATACACTTAAGACCATCAAAATTTATTAATTAAAAGAGTTATTAATTAATCGATAAATTAATAATTATTAATTTATATATTAATTAATATTTTATTAATTTATAGTAGAATCTTGGTTCTAAACACCTTTCAAGCTTCCACTTAATTAGTAACCTTCATGGTTAATCGATAAATTAATAATTATTAATTTATATATTAATTAATATTTTATTAATTTATAGTAGAATCTTGGTTCTGAAACAAAACAATTAGTCGTTTTTAAAGCCTTCATAAATCGTTCGTATAATATCTTATATATAAGGAATTATTAATTTATATTTTATATGGGGTCTAAAGAAATTATCAAAATGTATTATCTTATAATTTTAGCGAATTATTAATTTAGCCCTATCCTCAAGTCGGGATGGAAAAATATCATCTTAGAGTTTATTAAATAATCGAGTATTAATTTATCGAGTTTATTGTAGTTGCTTTATTTTGCATATTCACTTTCTCCTACATACCATTAGACACATCTTGATCATTGGATCAAAAGAATAAAAATTAAGGAAAAAAAACATGGGGGGACTAATAATGTAAACTTTTCAAAAAACGGAGGGATTAGATGTGTAAATTACATCATAACAATCATTACCCCACTTTTCCCCAAATCACACACGCTGCACCCCACTTTCTCTCTCTACTAATATTCAAACCCTAGCCATTAAATCAAAAATCAACCATGATTAACCATAAATTAACTATCAAATCTTGTTAAATCACAACCAAATGGAAGCATCTATCGTTAGGAAGTTGATTCATGAAGATTCTGGTCAAAATGAACCAATCCGACACGATTGAAAAAATGGTTAAATGTACGGTATAAATTGAATGTTCGTGATTAGATCCGGTAATTGATTGTTATTTATGTTGTTTTATTTGTTTTTGTTGCCAATTATTGTGACATTTTATTAGAATGTTCATTATTGATCACAAAAAATGTAGTTTGAGTGGTATTTTAGTTTATTTGGTAATGTGAACTAAGTTGCTCGAGTTTTGTATCGTGAATCTTGTGAGTGTTTGATTAAATGTGTGGTGAAAGTATCATCGTGTAATATCATGAGTGATATTTGAAGTTGAAGCTTGATTTGTGTATTATCACTAGTGATATTTGTATTATAACTTGTGAAATTTTGTTTATTTGATAGTTTTTTTGTTTGTTTACTTGTATTAAGCTTTATTATATGTCATGTATAGTATCATTTTTGATATTTCATTGTTATATAATCATAGTTAAATTTTTTATTTTTTATTTTGTTAAAAGTTTTGATGACATACTATTTACTGTGTGTTTTATCACCTTTGTTTTATATCATAATTTTGATGTTTTATGTTCTTTTTGTGGATGATAATTGTGTTTTAGTTATTGATAAGCTGTTTATTATAGTGCAATATTGCTTAGTATTTAAGTTGTTAGATTAAATAGCTTAAACAAGTTGATTTTGCTTTAAACACATAATTATTTAGTGTGATTTTGCTTATTTTTTAAGTTGTGATTGGATTTGCCTATTTAATGGATACATTGTGCGTATTTCAATAGGTTTTACAACGTGATTTGAAAAAAGCTATGGTTGAATCAGCAAACTGAAGAAGCTATGGTTAAACAAAGCACAACATCTTTACAAACAAACTGAAGAAGCTCAAACACATGTGATATCACACGTGATATCACCTGTGATATCACAAGTGATAAAATCGGTGATATCACACGTGATTCAACCAATAGAAGAAGGCGACACATTTGTGATGTCACATGTGATATCAAATTCTCCTTCAAAAAGTTGAACAACATGAGAATGAGATACATAAAAAATTAGCAATAAAAGTGTGGTAGTTAGTAGTTATTGAGGGATTGTTGTGATAATGTGATGAATGTTGTGATAATATGAGAAATCACAAGAGATATTGAGCTTGTAACATGCTTCAGTTAGATTTGTAATGCAGTTATTTTCTTAATTGATAAAGTGTGCATGTTTCGATAGGTATAACACCGTATCACATGTTCCTCCATCACCACCACTGATTCAATAAATAGAAGAAGTCAACATGCATGCGATATCACAGGTGATACACCTGGGATATCACCTATGATTCACGATATTACATGTTCCTCTAAAAGCTGAACAACATGTTCCATATTTTTTTAAGTGCAATACAATATCACAAATGATAAATGAGTATATATTGGTCTCTAATAATCATGACCTATTAATATTTCCAAAGGGACGTGCTTGCGAGGCACATGATGATAAATAATCCATATGGAACTTTATGAAGAATTGCAGCAAAGATAATTCTACATCAAGTAAACGAAAAAAAGGAGATGATGTCTGATTGTGCAAACAAGATTGCTATAAAAAAATAAAGATGACTAGATAAAGAGAATGATAGATGAAACAAAGATGGTTGGAAAAGGCGGTGAAGCAAGAAGCAATCCTTAAGTTGCTTAGTTTAAAATGCAATGCGAGTTTAGGGTAACCTAAGAAGGGTGCGCTCTATTAGGTCGAGCCACATTGCATGGTCTTGGAGTTTGTACTACTTTTGGGAATCACTAAGTGACTTATACGATCATTTTTATGGAAAAGTATTAATGTAGCATTTTATTCTTTTATCACATGTGATATTACTCTTAGCATTTTGTGTTACAAGAAAATGTTTCATATCGCAAAAGATATAACACTGCATATTACATATACCAAATATGTATAAAAAAATAATAAAAAAAAAAACTACCAAAATAAAAAACTTGACATATTCTAAAAATCAAAGAAAGTGTTGCATTAAATTTAACAGAATATCACAAGTGATACCAGATACAAAAGAATTGTATGAATCACAAAAATCCTCACAAAAATCATTCCAAACTATTGAGCATAAGTTTTTTTTTAAAATATTGAAAAGCTATGAATTACAAGCGATACATCAAACAATAGAGATTAAAAAAAGAAGGTAAAATCACACTTTGACTGCAGCAGATTCACCTTCAACGGAGCCGCCTCTAGGAACACCATCTCCGAGCACGCCGTCTCCAGGGGTCACCGCACCCCGGGGCAATGCCTAGAGAATACTGGTAGCGCACTATCAGAAACTCTAGGAACCCAAAAAACTTATCCCCCGGGGAGTGTCAATAAACTCATGATGATTAAATGACTTAGGTGTTTTCACACTATTAGAAGCTGTAAAGAAAGGTAAACACACAGTAAATAGGGTATCATCACAACTTTAAAAAAAAAAACTACTATGATTATAAAACAATAACAATGAAATATCACAAATCGTACTATACATGACATCTAAATAGTGTTTAACCAGAAAACATCAAAACTTATCGAAATAAACAAAATATCATAAGTGATACTATAAATATCATAAGTGATACTACAAATATCACAAGTGATACCACACATATGATACAGAGCAGATTAAAACAACAATCAGACATAGAAATATCACTAGTGATACTTAACCACATTACGACAAGAGCATTAAAATCTTAGCCAACTGTACACTAATAATCCTTTTGGGAACTGAATTCACAAATATATGTGCATACTAGAACAATCATGTTTTACCATTCAAGACGAGACCAAAGATGTAAAGGTAGAACTCAAAGAAACTATGAATACATCTTGGTCTTTCATGTAAACAAACACATCAATACCACTACATGTCTCATATTAAACCTACATTAACTAAATTTGTCAAAACCTAAGTCACAATCATTCAGTAAATCATTCTAACAAAGTACCTACATTTACAATCAAACAACTTCAAATATCACTGGTGATATTTAAAACAACAAATTAAAACATCAATCAGACATAGATATATCATTCCAATGTATTTAAAAGCCAAAATTAAACTAACAACATAATTAATAAGCAAAATTACAAGAGAGGATAACAAGATTATCAAATATATTTCACTCACACATTTCATCAAACACTTGGTGTGCATTCATGTATATAAAGCTTTCTAATCAAAGCTTGTACCTAATAACCTTAACTAACTCCAGATTCTTAAATCAATTCATCCATAACAACCTCATCATCAAAACACATATTCAACAGGTTAATTAAGATAAAAAGAAACCATTACTGATTATTGATGATTGTGACGAGGTTATGATCGGAATAATATAGAAGATTGTGACATGGTGAATGTATAAAAATGATAGAAGAGAAGATGGAGGGAAGATAAGAGCAGGGAAGAGGTTGGGAGAAAACACACACGAAGTGTGTATTAAAAATGAGGGGAATGAGAAAAAAAATAAAACTTTATATAGTTGGTGAAAAACTAGGTTTAAGAGATTAAATCTTAGGTTAATCTTCACCATTAGATTAAACTAGATGGATGGTGGGGATTTGTTCCTTGGTAAGCACCAAAATAAGAGTAAGCAAAATAAAATTTCTCATCTAAGATGTTACTTATTTTTAACTTTACTCAACATTGTATCATGTTACTAAAACTTAATCACGTTTTATCAAGTTTATTCTTTTGCACTTACTGCATATATATTTATCATATATTTATCATTTTATTTAGTAGCTAGAAGTGGAAACAAGCTGAGTCGTTCGTGAAAAAGCTCGGGATCAAATCGATAAAAAGCTTGAACGAGCTAAGCCTAAACGAGCTCGAGCCCAAGTTCGAGCCTAAGTTTGGACTCGTTTAATAATCCAGCTCGAACCCGAGCTTTATACATAAAGCTCGATTAGTTCGCGAGCCTAAACGAGCCTAAAAATATATTCGTATATATATTTTCTATGCTTAAAAATTAAACGAGCTCGAGCCTAGTGTGATTAACGAGCTTTCGAGCTTTATTTCATTCAACACGTTATATAAGTTAGTCGAGCCCGATCCGAGCTCAAGCTTTTGAAAGTTTTCACGAGCCGAGCTCGAGCTCAAAATATGAGACTCGAAGCGAGCTCGAGCCCACTCGAGCTCTTGCAGGCTCGGGCTCGGCTCGGCTCATTTCCACCCCTATTAATAGCCTACTGCTCACATAACATCTCATAATCGGCCATATCTTCTCGCAGACACCTCCATTCTTCACAGAAAATACACAGTCTTCACCGTCGTCTCATTCTAGTCATAACGACACATATCTCGTCCGTTTTCATGCATCTCAGATTATGACCGGATCGAAATAGAATATGCTGCAATCCAGTTGTGAAGTCAGGGTCACGTGACAAATAAACGGGAGCGTTCTCACCCAACGTATACATTGTGATAGCCTGTGAATCGACTACAAATGGTTCAACTGAACGGTTATTTTTTATAAAGACTGCGAACACGTTGTGAATATATTGTGAATGCGTGTGAAAGAGAATATTGACAAAACATTTGTTTATCTTTCCAATAAAACTTTGGAATTTCAATTTTCTCATCAATATCAAGTTGGTTTTTTTCTCGATAAATTGATTGTATATTTTTCTACTTCAAGCTAGCTATCATACTTTTTTCCCAAACATTTAACACATACAACCATTACCATAAAGAAATATTGTGATAATGCTATATAACAAGTTAAGATCAATTTACTAACCTTAAAGTGCGACTACTTTAAACAAACTCTCTCTCATAACCGCCTAACAAACTTTTCCGCTTCTTTTTCTCCATTTTTACACACAAATTTCTTAATTTCAGCTTCTTTTCTTCCCTAATTTTCAATTATAATCCGATAAATCGATTTAAAATAACAAATTACATATTCCTATCGATTTAGTTTGTGGAAAACTAGAAGGGGGGGTTGAATAGTTTTGCCAATTAAAACTTGTTTTAAACTATTTTAGATCGACTTATGTCAATCTATTTGGATGTGTGTTGGATGTTGATAAACAAACATGTAAAAGTATGTAATGAAAAGATAAGAGTAAGAAGCACAAAACCACAACGAGAGTATTTATAGTGGTTCGGCTACAAGGACACCTTTCTTGCCCTACTCCACTCCCCGAGTCACCTACTCGAGAGTTCGTAATCACTACGACACCAACTCTCATGGTGGAGAAACCTTCACAGCGTTGCCTACTCTTTTTCGGTACTCGCTAACCACCGGGTTCTTTCACACCAAGGTGAACCACACCTATCACAACGTCGCCTACCCTTTATTAGGTACTAGGCTAAGCACCTAGTTCCATTACTATGGAGGAACTACAACCCAACACTACACCAACGACTAATCCCAAAGGAGACCAACTCTTATTACAACATCATCAAGGATATCAATATCCTTGGATCTAATGCTAATCTATCTTGTACATCGAAACACACCATATTGAATGTACATCTAAGGCACCTTTCACTAATGCCTTTAACTAGATCTTCAAGACACCCTTCACTAATGTCTTCTGACTTGGCTTCTAGGCACCCTTCACAAATGCCTACAATACGGACGATCGACACTGTTCACTAATGTCTTCGTCTTGATACTTGAGACATCTTTCACTAATATCTTCAATCACTACACTTCTTAGAAGAAAGAAAAGAATCATCAACAAGAAGACTTCAGTAGCCTTGATGATGAGGAAGCATGGCAACTCATGGACTTGAGCTTGCTTGACTTCAAAGGTGGTGATCTCGCCTTTAAGAGGAACCTAAAGAATCACACAAACACAAAACTACAAACATAGATCACTTGGATATGAAGTTAGAGAGTTTTTAACTCAGGGAGAAAGTATGTTGGAAAGGGGTGAGAAACAATGAAGAAATGGCTCACGGATGAGTGTGTAAATACTCATCATTTTTGTTCTTCTACTTTGCAAAAGCAATCAAAACACTTTGAAAAGTCTCGAAAAGAGAAAAAATATTTAGGCGTATTTTATGCATAAATTGTCAAATCTAGTCCCCGGTTATTCAAAACAAGTTAATTTTTCATAAAAGGCCCTCGAGGATTTTCAAGTTGTCAAAATTAGCCTTATAAAATTCAATTTTGCAAAATGGCAACTTTAGTCCCGAAATTTCAAAGATTGATGAAATTACCCAGGACATTTTAATTTGAAAATTATTATTTTTGGTCCTTGGGAAAATTAAACTTGTTATAATTGGTCCCTATGATGAATATTGGATAATTACAGTTTCGGTCCCTTGGTTTTTGTGAAATTGCAGTTATGGTCCTTGTAATTAAAATACCAAACCCTTTTCCCCTTGAACCCCCACTTCCACTTGACCCCTTCCTTATCCCTTTTAGAACCCCCTTCCATTCCCACTTGAACCCCTTCCATTGAACCCTTCACCAATAATAAAAACAACCCACGACCATTTTCTTCTTCCTTCTTTTCCCTCCAAAATCTCAATCTCCCAAACCTAATACCCCTTCTCTTTTTCAGTCCCCCATAAACCCAAAAAAAAAAACCAACCCCTCTTTCTCTGCTTCCCAGGACACTCCACCTCCAAACTTTCTTTTACCCAGCTACATCAAAACCCAAATCCACCTTAACCCCTTTTACCCAGTATTCCCCAAACCCACTAGCTACTTTCCCTCCTTTCCATGGCTGCCACCATGGCAATCCAGGCACAAATCAACCAATGGATGGCTCTGATTGATCCTCAAGTATACCTACTTATTGTACGGCTTGGATGAATTCAAGAAAGCACAAGCTTACTCTTTTTGGCTTGACTGCTCTCACAGAAGAAACACAATGCAAGAGGATTGAAGACCTTGAAGACTCCATAGACTTAGTATAAATAGACCATTGTAGCCAAAGTATAAGGCACCCTTTTTTTACTTAGTTTTTTAAAATTAACTTTCTGTTTCTCTAATGTAATGCAATTTTTTTTTAATTAATGAAGATTACTTTTTTTTATACTTCTGTTACAGTTTCTCATCAGTAGCTAGTGATAATTTGGGTGTTTCTAGTTAGGGGATTCGAGAATGTTAGCTTACTCAACAATTTTCTGAGTTCTTAAACCTCAATGCTTTTTAAAGTGTAAAAAAAAATACCAAAAGGGGTGTTTGGTTATTGCTTATAAACTGGTCGAACCCTTTTCTGACCCGTTTGACTTTTTCAGTTAAACTCACCTATAGGTTAGAAGTCAATTTTTACATGTCTCAGTTATGGTTTTAATGTAATCAAGTTAAAAGGGCAAACCTGTTTTTCTTACGTCGAGTGCTGCAGACGAAAGACATCGCATTGTTCTTGCACATTTTCTGACCATTTCAAGTTCAAATGTGGCAAAACTTATTTTTCTTAATTCCTTGAATGCCCAACTTGGTTTAGTTTCAGTTTCGTACCTTAGAATTACTTTTAGCATAGTTAAAATCAAGTTTAAAAACTGCTTTTGCAACCTTCTTTTCGATTCAGATCGGCAAAAAAAAAAAAAAAAAGAATTGCCCAAAACAAGCTGATATGACTTATTTATAAAGTCGCTATAAGCTACTTACCTCCCTAAATCGGTTTATTTTGAATCTTTGCTATGCTAACTCCATTGTGCGACTTTGTCGTTGACTTGAAACTTGTTTCTCGACATAAATAAGCTCCAACGGGGACCCTCAATTTTGTGAACTGCGACCGACATCAAAGCGGTCGCGTTTTTTAGCTTAATGGCAATTTGCTTAGCTTATCTAGTAGATGATTACTCATTTAGTCGTTTAGTTTAGTCTTAGCTCAATAGTGCTTATTAGCTCCCTCCATTGCTTATTTCCCATATCTCTTAGTTTAGGACTCCCCTTAGAGTAGCTTATGCCAACTGCTTTTCCCCTTCTTTGTTTAATTATCTGCTTTTGATTTAGCTTAATCTAGTTGTTCAATAGATTTGGTAGCTTAGTTTACATTTCCAACTGTTTTTCGCGCTAATTCATACTTATCAGATTGCCAAATAGGTGTGTTTGCGTGTAGCGTCCAAATAGTCACTCGATAATTTGTTATACGACTTATTGAGAACTTTCATTACCAAAGTTTTCACAAAAAATCTTGAGTTGGATTGTGTCTTTATGATTTGAAAAGCAAAATTGAAAAAAAATGCTACAAAAATTTGTCCTTCTTTGGATTTGAACCCGAACCACCCGGCTCACCACACGCCACAAACCAAGCGCCTTGGGACTTCTTTCATTATTGCTTTGCAACATTAATCTGTTAACTACATTTGGTCAGTTTAAGGCATAAGCCCTTTTTAGCTTATTTTGCATCTTATTTCCAAAATAACCACTTGTTTTCTTATTTTTCCTAGAACTAGCATAACTCAAAGTAGTTTCTGTGAATTTTTCAGATTTTTCCAAATTAGTTTAATATTTTTAATCATTTAATTAGTGTTAAATAGTTTTAAATTCGTAGTAATTATTTTATAAGTCGAAAAAATTCCCGGCTTTTTTTATAAAATTATTTTTAGTCAAATAGAACGTAAGAAAATTGATTTCACACCCGTAGCCCTTAAATTGCAAAAGTTTTACGTTTATGGCTCGGGTCGTTCCCAGTTTTTCACGTTTTTACGTTTTAGCACCCTAGGACTTAGTTTAGCTTCGTCTTATCATTCCTTAGGCTTAGTAATAGTTAATTTGTAGTTTATTAGGTTTCCCTTGCCTTAATTACTTTCCCGTTAATTAATTCGTAGATAACATAATTCAAATCGAACAAATCATTAAAACCAATTCAAGTTCAAATCACGAAACTCAACGATTCCTTCCATTCACACCTCGTTGGGACACGACCTGGGAAATCACTTTTCCGGTATCACTTTTATCACACCCGTAAGATTTGATACGTTAACCTTTTTCCTAAAGGGTTAATTTGTCGAATTTCACGATTAATTTGATATTTTGATATTATGTTTATTTTCACACTCACAACGATTGGAATCACTCACTATTTATAGAGGAAAATGTCTACTGTTTCCCAGATCCCACGGATCCCTCCCACAAGGGATCCGTCAAGCGTAAAGCTAGGGATCCGTGGGACGCTCCTCTTTACCCATGGGTATTTTGGTTATGGGTCATGGGTCATGGGTTGATCCATGGGTCTTTAACTAGATACAATGTATCTTTAGAGTGCAATGCACCTAGTCACATGGGTATGGGTCAATACCATGGGTTATGGATATTATCCATATATAATATAAGCATGATGTCATGCAATGGGTTATGGGTCAAGCTCCATGGGTCATGGACTTTGGGTTGTACCCAACTATATTCAATGTATTTGGTCAATGGGTTGTGATACTTAAGTTTCTACCCATTTGTATTACCCAATATACTACATACTAGTTATGTGTATATTTTACCCAAATATGTAAATACTAGTTGTTGTACATATGTAATGCTAAATCATAAAATCACTTACACTTGTTTTAGTGTTTTATGTGAAAACGTAAGTATGTTAGAAACTATTAGTTCAAACTAATTGCGTATTTTGTTTGTTTCGTTAAAATGATTTTACGTTTGTTATCGACAAAACATTAGAAGATCGTAAAATATAAATAAACGTTTTTACGGCTTATTTGTATTAACATAGTTTTTCAATTTTGGTTGATTTTGACTTGATTTTGTTCGAATTAGGGCTTCTTGTGTGCAGTTTTTTTATTTCTTGATTCATCAATTAGAAAATAAAAATAATAGTGTAATTAGGGTTCCAGTTAAATTTAGGGATATTGTCGTGGTATACCTAAAATTAATTGTGAAAGGAACAATGATCTGAGATGAAGATCGAAAAGCAGTAAGGATAAGGATGTGAGTTTTAAGTGGAGTAAATCAAGGGTTTGTGGGGGTTATGAATAAAGGAAATGAGAGGAGCTTTGATGGTGATTTGAATGCAGATAGTTTTCCAGCTCTTAAGAACCAGGTAAACAATTCTCAATGTAGTGTTAAAAGTGCTCATTCTGCTAATGAATTTGTTAATACAAATAAGTCGCAAAAACGTTTATTTATATTTACGATCTTCTAATTTTTTTTCGATAACAAACACAAAATCATTTTAACGAAATAAATAAAATACGTAAAGCTTTGAGCCAAAAGTTTACTAACTCATTTCACTAAACAAATAAACCTTAAACATGTTTAGTTAATAAGTTTACATAAAACCAAAACCATTTCATAAAAACACTTAAGTAACATTAGTTACTTACATTTTATAAAATACATGTAACTTGTAAACTAGTAAAGACTTGGACTATCCATGACCCAAAACCAAGTCCATAACCCATAACCTATGGATCTTGATGCATAACCCATGACCCATTGCATGACATCATGCATGACATCCAAAATGGGTAATATCCATAACCCATGACCCAAAGTCCATAACTCATAACCCAAGATGACTTTGACATCAGGCATGACATCACCTATCCATGGACCACAACCCATAACCCAAAACCCGGTTTGTGACCGAAAATCTGAATTGGTATTACCAGTTGTCCGGATCCCTGGCTTAACACTGGACGGATCCCTTTGGGAAGGGATCTGTCGGATCCGGGTGAACACTAGCTAGACTGCCTATAAATAGATGGCCATTTCTCCCTTTTCACTTACCCCACTTAGACACATCTTCTCTCTATGTTCTAAGTTCTTTATCTCAGCTCTAATGATCTTTTATGTAGCTGTCTTTCTTAGTGATTCTCTGGGTTCCTCTTAAAGGCGAGATCACGACCTCTAGAAGACTTGGACGCTCAAGCATGAGTTGCTATGATTCTTCATCTCAACAAGATCACTGAAGTGTAACTTGTTATTCTTCCTTCTCAAGTGTGTTGTAGTAGTCCTATAAGTAAGGACGTTGGTCCTTTGATGTGTCGTGCTTAGTAGGTGTTGATTTGTGGTTCCTCCATTGTTAATGGAACCCGGTGTCTAGCCTTGTATCGGATAAAGTGTAGGTGACGAAGGTTTGGTTTTACCTTCTGTGAAGAACCCGATATTTAGATTTGTATCGGATAAAGTGTAGCGGCGTTGTGAAGGCTTCTCCACGATGAAAGAAGTTTGTGTTTTGTAGTGCTTACGGAACTCTCGGTCGGTACTCGAGGGTGGAGTAGAGGCGAAGGAGTCCTTGTAGCGAACCACTATAAATACTTATGTTATAGTTGTGTCTTTCTATCCCTCTCTCGTAGTTTAGTTTTATATCATTTTCTACTATCAATATCTAACAAGTCAAAACTAGATTAACATAAGTCGATCTAAAAGTTTTAAAACGAAGTTTTAATTGGTAAAACTATTCACTCCCTTCTAATTTTCTACAGAATTGAATAATGATGTTGTTGATAGTATGAAAACCTATGATAATGTAGTTGGGCCACTTACTGATAAGATCTATGCTAATGTGTATATGTAGGTCTTAATAGAAAGTGATGGTCATTCATGATAAGGATAAAATATATAATAGAATAGTCGATAGAACAAGTGGATGAAATTTAAGTAATAGGTTAGTAGTTATGATTAGCTAGTCTTTTATATTCCTTGTAATCCAACCCAATCCAATCCGAACGAGTCCATAGCCAAGCCCATTAGGGTAACTCGTTTGTACTATAAATACAACTTAAATGACACAGTTGAGGTGTGTGCTTGAGTGTGTAATGTGTGTTTGCGTAATAGAATTCTCTCTTTCTTTCTCTCCTCTCTCTCTCTCTCTCTAGTTCATATGCATCTCATCTCTCTTGTACCACCATTCGTGCTTAATATTTCGTGATATAGTTGATAAATATAAGGTCATACAATTGGTATCAATCGTCTAACAATGATTTAGAGGTGTTTGTGTTTCGTTTTTTGGTTAAAGCTTTGATAAAGTTGCATTTTTTTTATAAAAACGTTAGCTTTTCTTCAAAAAGCTTTAATTTTTACGTTTATTAGATAAAAAAAATTTGTCTTTCGTATAGATCTAGTGCTTATGTGAGTTTTGGAAAAAAAATCGCATAAAAAAATGTTTCAAAGTAGTTTCTTATCGATTTGTAGAGTTTTGACATATCATCGAACTTCTTCAAATTTCATTAGAATCGTTAAAGGTCTAAACATTGTTGAAATTTAAACGTTTTTGAAGTAGTTAAATACAAAAAACTGATTATAATTGTGTTTTTGGTTGAAAAAAGAAAGTTCTAAAATCTGACATGTTTATCGAATTTGGTTTTAACGGTTTATCGAACTTAGTTTTAAGGGTTTATTGAACTTGATTTTAAGGGTTTATCGAATTTGAAACTTCAGGGTTATCAAACTTGGTCTATTAAAGGGTTTATCGAACTTCAACAAGGACAAGTTTTCTTCACGATTTAAGGATTACTGAGTACTTCCCTTACTTGGATAAGCATGTGAAATACTTCGACTAAGGTGAAATCTTCTAGCTTGGATAAGTTAGATAGATACTAGGTTATCGAACTTTTAGTTTGTTATCGAACTTGCAATTCTTTATCTAATAGAAAACATGCGTTGTTTCTCGTTACTAAAATAAATAAATTAATAATTGCGAGGACAGAAATATCTTCAACAAATCTCATATCTAAATGGCCAAGCGAAATGATGCCTTCCAAGATTCCTATCCTTCCTTCATGATTATGATTTATGAATTCCTTTCTATTTTGATTTGAAAAAACTATAGAATAAACTCAGATAAAATACTGATTCGGATATACCGAGTACGATATTTATCATTTAATCTGAAAAAATCTAAACGTAAGTCAACTAATGCCCTCAAAAGTATATGCAACTCATATATCACAAAATCTCATAAGAAATATGAAATAAGATGCATAAAAGCTTTATAACTGACATCTTTTGTGCAAAATGCTCTTACATAATATCATACATTTTTATCAATAACAACAAGATAAAAAACAACCACTTTTCAGTATATGTAATATTTCAAGGAAAGGAACTTTATATGTCAATTAGCTACATCTTTATCTAGCTAGCTACTGCTTGTAATATGTAATTTGCAAAAAACAATTCGGGCATCGCCCAACTGTTTCATTAGCTCATCACAAATCTCCAATAACTTAAATAGCGAAGACTTTTAAGAAGTACGTTACTTGTTTATTCTCAATTCTTCACTAAATATCACTAAATAACTGAAAAATGTCACTAGCTAGGCACCAAAAAAAGTGCATGAGATTATGGTTCCCTGCAAAACTAAACTTTTTTGAGGAATCTGTAATTGCAAATACTACACGAAAAGTTGGACGTCGATCAAGTCATTGCGATTTGGGTGAAGTGTCACAGTTGAGTGACAATTTTCATGTTCCAAACAAACATTGTGTAATGCGTCAAAACCAACATATTAATTTATTTTTGTTTGTAAAGTTTAAATGAATATTTCAGATGCATTAATAAAGTTTATGGTTACTTTTAGATGATGGCCATTGATGGTGGGATGCATTTGGGTGATGGATAAGTAGCGATAAGGTGTTATGTGCAACCCCACCAACCTTTTAATTAAGTAGTTATATACCAATCAATGCCCAATATTCTTCTAGATTTTTTAGTTTTTTATTACAGGGTTTTACTTAAAAAAAATTAGATTATATTTTGCAATATTACAGACAATTCTTTGTCCAAATAATGAGTTTATCTTGAGAACTTTGACAAACTTAGTCATGCTGTAAGAACAATATTACTTAATCGACTATGAATTTGTTAATTTCTTTTAAGGAAATGACACTGCCTATATGTGTTTGAAAAAATGTAAAATATTATACTTTTGCAAAATAGAGTCATTTTCTGGAAAATTTTATTTTAAAATGACATATCCACAGTAATGATTATAAAGATGTCAAGATGGATATCGACACATGTTAGAATCTTATTTCTATGTTGCTAACTCATTGACAAGATTTAGGTGGTGTTTATTTTTTTTTTAAACATTTTAAGAGCTGTTTAATGTCTCTTAACGAGCTAAACCTCTTAATCGGTCAGATGTTTTGGGCATACAGACCGTTTATTTTTTTTATGTTCAGAGGCAGTTACATCTTAATAGTCTAGACTTGAGAGGGGTGTGTTAATCTCTTGTTGTACAAAATAACGAAAAAAATTTAGTATGAAGCAAGCAAATGACACAAGACCTTACTTTAACAAGATTTTCGATTGATTCGAGACATTTACGTCTCGATTGATTCGGATGTGGGTTGATTTAGATTGGCCTGCGAATAAACAAACAGAACCTTAATGTTAGGCACGGCGTGAGCCCTCGCCGAGTGAGGCATGGGTTAGTGAGCCGCATTCCGGAGCCAACCACTCACGCGCGAGGAAGCACAAAAAAAAGGAAAAATGAGTGGCTCGCATTTTGTTTACGTTCAAAAATTATGGGCCCCGTATAAAAATTAGTCGTTAGTTTAAAAATAAATAAATTTACACTATCTTATTTTTCAACAATAAATAAATACATACCTCAAAACTCATCATTTTTATACACATCTTCTCATATTCTTACTCAAACAACAAATATTTAATATTATTAAAATGGATTACGAAATGTTTTGTTCACCGACTCGGGAGAAGAATAAAAGTTGTTAGCGAACTTGAATTTTATAAGAAGAGCGGTGTCGTTTATTAAGAATTTCTGAAGAGCAAATCGATCGGCGAGAACATGATAATGTGAGATCGTTATAATGCTCATATTTGTTTAGTCGCGCTATTTTAGTGAGAACCCGATGTACGATGCATATATATTCGAAAGAGGTTCGAATGAGTCGTCGCCTTTTCAACCGGATGGTTCGGAGGTATCTATTCATTGTCCATTCTTTCGTAATAATATTTATTGTACCAGAAGAAGGCATTTCCCCGATGAAGTGCACCACCGCATTCGTCGATTGACATCTGACACGATTCCTAATGCTTTAGGCGATATCCTGCAAATGAGTGAGAAAACTTTTGTCTATCTCTTGATCATTTTGTAATTCATTATGCAAATTTTTGGACCATAGTATTTTAGGAAACCCACTATGGTGATGTTGTAAAGCTTTATCGACATCATGAAGAAACGCATACGGGTTTCCGTGGATGTTAAAAGCCTTGATTGTACATATTGGGAGTGGTTTTGTTGTCCGAACGCATATAAAGGGTCATATTATAGGCGTGGTCATGGTCCGAATCTATTCATTTTGCTGGAAGTTGTTGTGTCACAAGATTTATGGACATGGCGCGCTTTTTTTGGTGTTTCTGGGTCGAACAATGATATCAAAGCTATAAATCCATCCCCTTTATTTAGCGACCTCAAAGAAGGAAAAGCACCAGAGATTATGTTTGTGGCTAACTGCGTAATTTACCTATTGTTGACGGGATATATCTTGAATTGGCGACACTTGTTAAGACGATTCCAAAACCATCTGATGGTGACTACAAGCGAATAAGGTATAAGCAAATGCAGGAATCGGCAAAGGTTAGATGTGGAACGAGCGTTTGGTGTTCAGAAGAAGAAGTGGGCTATACTAGCCAATGAGCGATGAAAAAAGAAAGAATGATGAATATGATGTATACACGCCTCATATTACAAAATATGTTTTTAAAATGATAAAGGAAAGGCGATATCTCTCGATTGGTACCCGGAGGAAGCACATCATTCGGACGACCTTTTACGATCAGATGAACAAGTGCGACGATTTATAAGGAAAATCAAATCGTCACAAGTAGGGCTGAGCAATGGTCCAAAACCGACCTGACACTCTTCCTAATTATCCGTAAGATAATTTTAGGCGAAGGTATCGTATGAGTTCTCCACTTTTTAATAAAATAGTCAACGCTATTTTAAGTTATGATGTTCATCCTCTTCCCGAGTAATTTAATTTTTTTAGAGAACGTTACGATGCTGTTGGTCGTAAAAGTATTGGTCCTCTTTTGAAGTGCACATCCGCCATACGCCAACCGGCGTGTGGCACCGCTCTTGATCGTTTATAGTACTTGTAAATTGGTGAGCGTTGTTCACGATAATGTTTAGAGAACTTTACTAAATGCATACATGTTTTATACCTTTGAAAAGAATTTAAGAAAGCCCACTTGATGGATGTTGAAAAGATATATATATATATATATATATATATATATATATATATATATATATATATATATATATATATATATATATATATATATATATATATATATATATATATATATATATATATATATATATATATATATATATATATATATATATATATATACGAAGAAGAACATGGACACTCGGATTTGATAACGCCTAAAATGAACATGTTTTTAGTAGCGTTATTGTTGGTTTTGTGCAAGATAATCGGCTATATTTACTCATAATTGTTGCAAAAGTGCAAAAGATGCGTGTGTGTATGTATATGTAGCTAGGTATCACAAATGGTGAAGAAATGAAGTTTTATGCACATTTGGAAGATTCAGGAAGGAAGTCGAGCAAGGAAGCTTTGGACTCAATGATTGGGAAGCACAATGATTTCTAAGTATCTATAGCAAGGAGAGATCAAGTTTTACCTTAGAAATCATCAATGAGAGCAAAGAATGAGGCATATAACAAGAAAGTCAACAAAAGTAAAATCAACAACAATCCGATCGGTCGGTCGTAACTCGTAACCGATCCGGTGAGCAATGATCAAACGGCAACCGATCCGGTTGCGAGGCTCTGATTACACAAAGTTGCATTTATTGTTGCCTTAACTCCCATAATCATTGGAGGCCGATCATTTCTTGATATTAACTTGTTGGGAACGTTTTGGCAGTTGAGCAAGTTTCTTTGGCTATATATTGAACCTAGTCTTAGTTTACTAGGTGTGACATAACCAAAAGTGTATTAGTTTACATCAAAACTATTACCAACCATTTTATTCATCCCAAAAGTTTAGTTCTTCTTGTAAACGTCCAGAGCAAGGAGAGAACAATTCTCATCCATAGTTTTGGTAATTTGGAGTTATACGGTGAATATAGGTGATTGGGCGGCGTGGTTGCTACAACCGAATTCTAGTTCTTGTAATCACAAAAGTTTAGGTATTCTATGAACTTTGTTATGGATTTCTATTCTCTTGAGTTATTGGAATTACTTTGTTATTTCTTGTGTTTTGTTATTATTATCATGGAGTAGTTTTGGGATATACTGTGTGTTGGGATGTAGGAAATCATACTAGTGTTCTCATATGTGATGCATGTATATATGATCTTGTTTAAATGAGTTTGTTGGAAAAATACTAGTCTTGGTTTGATTTGTTGGTAAAACATGTTTTAAGAAAAATGACCGAAAGGATTTCTCTTGTGTTTTATTTCAAAAAGTTGAGTGACAAACTAGTATGGGGATACGGTGATTGACAACCACCATGTTTACTTATTAAAACAAGACTAGAAACATTTTCATCACGAAAGGGTCGAAAGATTCGTAAGAACAAGTTTAATAAGAACATGTTGCAAACAAATGGATTTTCTAAAGGATAATCATTAGGATAAGGACCGAAAGGATTACCTATATGTTTTTGTTCTTAGAATGATTTTTACAAACATATACCATGGTTGGAGATCATTTGCTTATGATTTGTGCATCACAACAAGAGTTTACACCGAGCCTTCATGAACATTATCTATGATTGCCTATAGACTACACACAAGTATATATATTTCTTATTATTGAATTTCATTATAACATCACCTTTAAATTTGAGGAAGCCTTGACAAAGCTTTCTTGTTGCAATCTTTTCAAGAAAACAATTTCGAACACAAAATCCCTTGGGACGATCTCGACTTACCCAACTTTGCTATCGCGAACGAGTATACTTGCTCGTATGTATTTATAGTATTAGACGGTTAAATCGTGTTTATAAATTTTAAAACTTGCACCACACGTAATACATCAGGAATGCTCGAGAGTATTGATTGTATGCATTAGGATTGAAAAAATTGTCCAAATGCCTTCAAAAGACGTGATCATAAATACCCAACTCTTATGTTAGAAGCGGTTGCCGATCAAAAATTATGGATTTAACATGCATATTTTGGGGTTCAAGAAAGTTCTAGAAAAGATATTGAATGAACTTTCGGAGTCTTACAAGGTCGTTGGGGAATTATACGACAACCCGCACGTGCTTACGAAATCAACGCGTTGAAAAGAATCATGTATTATTGTATAATGTTACATAACATGATATTGGAAGACGAAGGATTCGAAGTGAATTTAAGAGACTTGTTCGTTGATCCAAGGCCGAACATAACACATACTTGGATCGAAAGATGTGATTTACATGTTAGAAAGAGTAAAGAAATTCGAGATAGACAAGTGCTGTGATCTCAACAAGATCTTGTGGAGCATTTATGAAACCTTAATCACTAGTTTGTCTTCATAGTCCCATTAATTGTCTGTTTTGATTTTTAAGTCTTTCTTTCTTAATTTGACTTAAATATTTTTATTTGTGTTATATAATATTTAATAAAAATATGCCAATAAAAATACATTCAAACTCGGTTTATTCATATATTTTGCATCAAGTATTATATAACACAATTAAAAATATTTAAGGTCAAAGTTAGAATTGAAAGACCTAGAAAATTCAAAGTGGACAGTCAATATGGGACGGATGGAGTAATTTTTATTTATTGTTTACGTACTATGGTTTTATTTTTATGTAATTTTTTTTATTGATGTAATGTGTTTTTTTATTTTATTTTATGAAGTTTATTTTAGTTAATATTGTGTATGTTTTTTTTCTGTAAAATGAAGAAAAAAAAATGCTAACGGCACCACATTTTCTGGTGTCAAAAGTAACGGTACAAAATGTGGTGCCAAAAAGTTTCTGGTATCATAAAGTGTTTTGATGACGTGACAACACTTTTTAATCAACGGCTCATGCATACCCAATGCTCTAAGATAAGATAAATGATTTAGATAATCATATTCATATAAAAACCTGCCAGTTAAGCATCACATAGAATCTTCCTTTTTATTCTAAATTTTGTTTGTAGATATTTAAAATTTTAAATTAGTACAGTAATAGTTTGTCCATTTAATACCGGCGAGAATATCCTTATATACTGTCAATAACGACCAACATATTAACCTACAACATTATATACAATTTTGATTTTGATAATTAATATCATTCTTTAACAAATAGGTTTTTGAAGATTTTTGGTTGCCCAAATTACATAAAACTAACTAGTTTTTAACATTATTTCTCTATTTGAGTTGCATTTGAATTCTCGATATATAATTAGTATAAGATCATATATACTTTCACAATATGCTATCTCTCTCGTGTAAGAAAACAGTTTAATTTTTTAAAACACCAGGTATGAATTTTAATACTACAATGTTGATATGAAAAAATAAAAATAAACCCTCATAACAAAAGATGAACAGAATCAAATGCTTTATTAAATATTATCACTTGCATATAATTTAATCTGCATTGTACTCTATGATTACTATTTGATACCTTATTATTAGCATTGATTAACTCAAGTGGCACTAGTTAAACAATATTTTGACCACTAATCCTTTTTGACTTTAACTAAAGAATTCCTCACATGAAGTATATGTCTCCACCTTTTTCTTGTTTTTCGCTACCCAAGATAGCAATCTTCTTTAAATTATAATATACTTCCTTCGTATGCTCAAGGTTTTAAAAAAATAGATTAACTAAACTCTCTAAGACTCAAATAACATTTCTACTCACTAAAATAATTTTGGTTAGTTGAAATATAAAATATACAATTATATAAACTACAAAAATTTATTATCATTATAAAATAAATAATATATCAATTGGCGCATCAATGTACATACCTAATCAAAACTAATAACCAATAGTATTTGCACAAAAAATACCGAGTATTTTTATATCAGTCGTGCTCTAACAGTCCTAACTAACCAGAATATTAGTTTACAAAAATGAGGATAATTATTTTACATATCAAAAGTTTTTAACATATTAAAGAACAAATCTCAGCCATTTAACTTCTTATTTAGAAAAAAAGGGGTATTTAATTAATATTTAAATTAAAATTTTAATTACACTAATCTTTATAATTTAAATATTTCATGAATCGTTATTCGTTACACAAACTAAATTATACCGCTACGACGGTCACTTTGATATACTTTCGACAATTTTTTTTTTATCGTTTTATTTTCAATATTGAAATTTGCATAACATACAATATATGATTTATCACTTATATTGAAGTTCAAATACGAAACATCTGTACTAAAATTGACATAAGTAATTGTCTATAAATCAAAGATTTTTTTTTTTTTTTTTTTTTGCAATGAAAAACACACATTCATGGCTTTTTAACTATATATCACACACTGTATTCGAATAATAAATTATAACAGTTCATTTATGAAACCTCTATAATCACATGTGAAAACAACATATGTAGTAAAAATCACATGTAATTGTGATCACGTGTGGTTAAAATCATATGTGACTTTATGTGTTTTATCCAACTTTGATGAATTAACTGGAATTATCTGGACTTCGAAATATAATGTGTTACATTTGGTTGGAAAGCTATAAATGCCTAGTTTTCAAGAAGAAAAAATGAAAGTTTTAAAATAGTATAGAAAAGTTATGTTCATTTTATTACATGTTTATTACATGTTTTATATAGATTAACGGTTTAAAGGATATTAAATTAACTTATTTGAATATTATGTCATTACATAAATGATCTTCATTTATATCCTTTTCAAACCGTAACTTCTCCTCCCTAATTTTCTCCTCTCTTCTTCCTTAGAATTAGTGATGCCTGTGGTTCAATAGATAATTAAATCACATCCGAATTTTTCGTGAACGATTTTTCAATATAAGCAATTGTTACTAGTTTGCATTGATTAATATAAGCAATTGTTGCATATATGGTCATTATAAAATCAATAAAGGGTATATATATATGCCTTTTGTAATCTTTGTTTTAAAATCGCTTTTTTGTGCATCGATGCAAGCATGTATAAGATTAAGAGGTCTCGTATATGGCCTCAGGTTTCATGTGCACAATAACGCTTATATAAATGTCGATATGAACTTGATATGTTTGCAAAAAGATATAAAAATATGTTGACACAAAGATGTTTCATGTTCTTATATTTTGAATGGTCATGATGGAAATAATAATGGTGTAAATCAGTTGGAGATCTTGGTTTTGCTTCCACTTGGAAACTATGCATTGAGGTTTTGCGCGATTAAGACATTGTAGGATCTTCTTTATATTTTTTAGAACGGCCATATGTGATTTTTTTTTTTTGTTTCAAAATATATCAAAGTATTCATATATAGAAAAATAATTAAATGTTCGTTCTAGATGTTGTAATTTTTCACATGTTTAACGATTAACGGTTTAAACTTAAATCAATATATATATATATATATATATATATATATATATATATATATATTGTCCAATCTATAGCATAAATTAACTTATGGCTATTAAATTATCTCAAAACTTTAATCTAGGATTAAGATCAACAAGAATTTAGTTGTGATCACTAAACACGATATAGATATCATATTAAACATAGATCTATAAATTAATCTTAATTAATATCCAAAAAACTGCCAGTCCAGTTTTTTATCAAAATTAATATAAAACCCATTTTTAAACGATCCATTTTTTTAAACAACATATCTTTACGAATGGTAAATTTTCAAACTACAAAGATCGTCGTCATGACGAAATAAATTATCTTTCCATAGATATGCACTTCTATATATTTTCGACAATTTTTTTTCTTCAAAATTCACAGAAAAATCACATATAATTTGTAAAATCAGATATGATTTGTGAAAATCATATGTGATTCTATTTTTACAAATCATATATGATTTTAACAAATCACATATGATTTGCAAAAATCATATATGATTTGTAAAAATCGAATCACAAGTGATTTTCACAAATCATATATGATTTTTCCGGTGAATTTTGAAAAAAATCGTTAAAATATATGAAGTGAATATCTATAAAAGATAATTTAATTTCGTCACATCAGATGATTTTTTTCACAGTAACGATTAACGGTTTCGAGATATTTAATTTTTTTTAAAAAGGTGAAAGTTTTTTTTTGTTTTAATTTGAAAATGAATGTACATGATTAGTTCGTTTGATCATGATAAATTTGAGATCTATATTGAACTTTTGCCCAACAAGCAATACTTTGTAGTCAAGAGCATGTCAACACTACCTATGGCAAAAAATATTCGGACCTTAAAATTAGGTTAAATTTAAACCGAAAACAATACAACTTTTTATTATATATAAAAGTTGTGAGTTGAGATCGATGTATAACCAAAATCAATTAAAGATCCAATTAATTAATCCTAATTACTTATTTTTTATCGAAATTAAAAACCCATTTTCACATCTTTTTAAAATAAAATATCTTATGACAGTAAATCGTCAGTGAAAAAAAAAAATGATCATCATGACGATTTTTTTTTTTTTTTTTTTTTTTTTACGGACACTTTGATATACTTTCGACGATTTTTTTATTTTATTTTTTCAGTTACGTCTTAAAAAACACATATGATTTGTATCACAAATCACATGTGATTTCATAAATCAGATGTGATACAAATCGCATGTGATTTTCAAACGTAATTGAAAAAAAAATAATAAAAAAAAAAGAAAAAAGATAAAAAAAAATCGTCGAAAGTATATATAAGTTCTCTTTTATAAAAAGATGATCTAATTCTCGTCGCGATGATATGATTCGTTTTACGTAACGATTAACGGTTTGCGAGATATTTAATTTTTTTAAAAAGAATGAAAGCTTTTTTTTTTTTTTTTTTTTTTTTTTTTTATGAAAATGAATGAACAAGATTGGTTTGTTGCATCTTTAGAGAACGTTGGATCTTAAACTTTTCTCTAAAAGTTGTATTAAAAAATTAATGTTTATTTGGTACTTATTTCATGTTTTTATTTTTCCAAAGGATAGCAAGTAAAAATATCAGAAACATTGGCCTTGGCCCCAAATGATTTTTAAACATTCTTGGGCCTAAGTTGTGCATATTGAGGGCCAGTAATTTCTCTTCTCTCTTAGGTCTGATTGAAGACTGAGGGGAGTACAATGGTTTACAAGCACTAGCCCAATTTTCCACTTCAAGTCTTCTAAACCTCCAAAATTTTAAAGTCGATGCTTTATGTTTATTTGATTGTATTTGATAGGTATGAATCATAACATTGAAATTGGGTTATGTCACATTTCGATTTTCAATTTTATTTTAACCCAATTGATGTTCTTATAAACTTAGAGAACTACTATGAACTGGTAACTTTTCTTTCTAGACTCTAGATCAAGTGTTATGCACTTGCCAACTTGTGTCACACCACTCACACATCAAGATTTTTGTAGTAATTCTCTCTTTAGAAATATGTGCTCAATCAAAAATTGAAATTATGGTTGCCTAAGATATGTCATAAACCGAAACAATTTAGAAGAGGCCATACTCATTTAATTCATGTATGTTAACAATTGACCACCATTTAGTCACTCTTTTGCTGAAGATGGTAATAAACTATTAAACTACCCTCTCTCAGGGGCTGGCATTGTGTGTGACATCGAGGTTAAAGAGGACAAAGGTAATCGAGGATGATCAAACAGCTTGTAGTTTGTATTTGACTTCCCGCAGCTTAATTAGTTCAACATGCATGGAAAAGCTCCAGTGTAGCATAAGTCAAAAACTTTGGTTGACTATTCATTTGGGAATGCAAAGTTAATGGCTTTACATACTATATGGGTTCTTATAAATACGAGGAAAACCAAAATGCTCATTTCAGCAAATGACTCTAAAACTTTTATTGGAAAAAAGACCAACGAACCTTGTAAACTAGCGCTGATTATTGATTCAAAGTAACCACACATATAACCCTAAACGTTACACTATATTAATTAACGAATAAATAAGGAAAAATGTATCAAGTAGCATCCCCCTCACCTCTATTTAGAGATTAGCGAGCATCTACGCGTTGCATGCGGTAAGTCTCAAACAAAATTTTCCGTGAATAATGTATTTTAGTTTATTATGTTATTTTAACAATAAATTCTGAATATCGTTAATTTCGTTTGACATATTTCAACTCCTTAACTAATGACAATGTTTTTCATTATACAATTGTGATAATTAATATTAGAGTGCTAATTTGTATAACACGGTAGTTTTACCTGTATTGTTTAGCCTGTTAGTTTCTAGTATGAGATCCTGTTTTGGACTTCTTAAAGTGATTCAGTATAACATGGTACGTTTGGCCGTCTTGCGTTAACCCGTCTTGGTTGGCCGTCCTGGTTTGGCCTGCGGCTGGGCTCGAGCCGTTGGCCTGCGTCTTTCGTCTGGCTCTAGCCCGTTGGCCGTTGTCATTTGAGGCGAATATTTGTATAATGTCTTCATTATTTGTATTATTGACATTTAATGCATGAATTGTGTTTAAGTTGGTTGTACAATATATTTGATAATTTGTATTTCTTATGTAAAAGGTACTTTAATAACTGCATTAATTGTATTAATTGACTAGTTAATTAATTGACTACATTAAAAACATTGACTATATTAATAGCATTAAAGTAGTATACATTATGGTTCTAGTAAGACTTGTGTTTTGCCTTTTAAATGTGTGCATTAAAGTAGTGTTCATTATGCTTTTTGTCTTGTAAGTTATTTAATTTCTATAATAAGCAAGTTGAATTTTTAAGTATTTCTATTTAAAGAAGACCTACATGCTTTATAAGATATTATGATAAGGGTGTACAATCCTTGTAGAATTCGAATTACATAATTACATTGTTTGCCTTGCACACCAAGCAAATCTAGTTTAAGTCTAATCTTAACTCTATTTAACTAATTACAACTAAATCCCTATGCATAGACTAATTACACTTTAACCCACTAATAATTTCTACTATATTATAACAACTAGCTTCATAACCCGCTCAATGGGCGGGTTCGCTTCATAATAATACGGGTAAAATAAGTGGACGTAAAGAAAATATTGAAAATCACAACACATTATAAACACAAAAATAAGTTAACGAATTTATACAAAAGAATAGTTGACGGATGGGCGGGCAAGCTTTATAATTTTACTTGACGAATTCTAACTGGTGGTAAAGAAATAATAAACAACGTAAAATAATCCCAAAACTTGAAAGATAATAATAAAGAAGTTAGTTAATTAATGTTAGACCCGATAAGACTTGAAAATCAATATTTGATTTTTTTAAGTTTGCGAATACTTTTCGAGTCTGAGACACCTACACACCCTCAGTACATGTTACAACTATTATATAAAAGAAAAATGTTTGGCATTATGTTAAACTGACAATTATTTAGGGTGTTTGTGGTTGACGTATAGTAGGCCTCAAACTTGCATAATCCATATCAAAATTTTATATTAGATACATAGCGGCATTGAGAATGTTTAAATTTAAACATATCAAGTTATATTAATCTACTTGTTTATTAGTCAAAGTTCTAATATATATAGCCAATTCATGAAAATGAACTTTAAGTTCGATAATAACTCTTGTGCTTTCTCCAGTTAAATGTAATGTGATATGAAGTCTTTGTTATTCACTCACCATCAAAAAGTTGATCTATCTCTTGATTACTTGTTTCTTTAAGTATACATAATCTAGTTTCAAAATATGCCATGTCTCAGATAGTTCCTTTGTGAACACTTGTCAGGTTTCATTTTATATAGTTGCTCCCATACATGAAATTATTATGAAATAGAGTAACCTGTTTATAGAGCAGTTGAATTAAGATAGACCGAAAGTTTGCGAATTAATTCCACCATTCCATGAACTTTCAGTCGGTATTAGTATAGTTACCGATAACCCGAATCACCGAACCCGAATCTCACCCGAACCTGATAACCCGATTCTTAATCGGGTCAGGTTGCGGGTCACTTTTTAAAAACACAAAATCCGACTCAACCCGGCCGGATAGACCCGATAACATCCCTAATTATAACATCATGTGTGCAATGCGCTCTACCACCACTTCATCAGCTTGTCCAAGAAATAATAAATCATATACTTCCTCTTCTTCCATGTCAGCAAAAGTTGACACCTGGATCAAATAAAAAAATGAAAATCAATTTTAATAATAAAAAAATCAAAATAAAAATAAGACTAAAATACACCGTTGGTCCCTAAACTTGTATCGGAGGATCGCGATGGGACGAAACCGGGCATATTCATCGCCACGGGTCCAAACAGTAGCCATTAAATGCCAGATTGGTCCCTTGACCAAGTCAAACTCTGATTTTTGTTTTGTAGTCGAGGGTATTTTAGTCCATACACATTTATACTTTTATAACACATTTATATTTTACCCCTTCATCTTTCATCCTCTTCATCATCTACCCAAATCATTCATCTCCCCAAATTTCAAACACCCCATCTTGCCTTACAAACACATAATAGTGTACGAGTATACTTGACCAAGGTCTGGCGGGAAGAGCGAGCTTTCTCACGGTGGTGAGCTGCGAATGGAGAGACTGTTTGAACAAAGTCCTTAATTCGTTTTAATAGCATTGACATCTTTTCTATTCTCTTCAAAATTTTGTCACATAGTACTTGTCCTCTTTGTCACATATAAAAAACCTGGAGAGACTGTTTGAACCTGGTCTCTTTGAAAAACAAAACCATCTTTACCAAACTACTAACACTGTAGTCAAATGAAGATAACAATACCATCTACTAGGCAAGAGGGTTTAGCAAAATGTGCCCTCCTTCCGGTTAGCCTTTGATGAATAAAGGTAGCTCGTGTACTCTTGTTTCTTCATCGATATAAACAACCCACCGCTATTGATATTTATAAAGAAAACAACATGATCTGGTACCGTGAAACTCTATAGATTTGCTAAAGTTGGTAGACATGTTGGATATGAAATCTCATTGAATTCGAATCCTTGCGTAAATTAGCTACATTTTGAGATGTACACGTCTTCTTGTTTTCCTTATGCATCTTTTTTACATAGTTTTATTGTCATATATAAAAAAAATCCATTGTGTGTACTATGATACAAGATATAGTAAGACTCCCAGCAACAACATGTAATAAATTTGTTGAATCACATGAATCATGTAGCTTTACAAAACAAAACATGTTCAATTAGTCCAAAACTTTTAGAGCTAAGCAAGTAAGAATAAAAACAAAAGAATAGACCAAAAGCAAGTACTCATGAAATTGCATACACTTTGTATTATAGTTAGTTTAATTGGATCAATCTGAATATCTTTATACTCATAAGAATCTTTACGAAGTACCTTTCAATCATCTAACAGAAAAATAACATATTTGGGGACAAAAAATCTCAAACATTTGTGGACAAATTTGAATGAACAACCTTATTTTTCTCGCCTCCCCATAAGCCAAGCGGACTCCTCTTTGCAAAGATTGTGATCTTCTTTGGTGCTACTTGTGGATCGAATCTGTTACAACTCAGTATTAGTTGATCATCACAACCCGTCTTGAAGGCTTTGAGTCTCCCACGACATTTGGCTAAGCAAAAGCGTAATGAGAAAGGTCCATGAGACATTGTTTCAAGCTGCAATGCGAATTAGCCTTTTCTTTTTCCTCTAAGCCAAATCTTGGACACTGAAAAGCTCTCCCTCCTGATAGAGGCTCCACCATTACCACCACTAATGCTACTAAACGCTTCAATACTTGTAATGACGAATTATCATCCATCACATACTCGAATGAACCCATCGAAAAACACCTCCTACCATCAATTCTACTCTTCTCATCGCCATTTTCACAATTAACACCATCACCACCATCCACATTCTTAAACTTCCCAAGCTTAACCATAACCACTTTCTCCTTATTCTCATCTTCCTTAACCTCATTTTGAGCCGAATTCGACATTTCCAATTCGGACTCGTCTCGCTAAAATGAGAACTAGCCCTTTGAATAATGGGCTCATTCACAATATCCTACCACTCTACTTTCTACTAGATTCAAGCACAAGCACAATAGGTGAATAACAACTACTATTTGGTACATAATCTTCAAGCAAATTACTTCTACAAAGAGGACAAGTACTATGAAAGATGAAGAGGTAAAATATAAATGTGTTATAAAAGTATAAATGTGTATGGACTAAAATACCCTCGACTACAAAACAAAATCGAGTTTGACTTGGTCAAGGGACCAATCGGCATTTAATAGCTCTTGTTTGGACCGTGGCGATGAATATGCGGTTTCGTCCCATCGCGATCATCCGATACAAGTTTAGGGACCAACGGTGTATTTTAGTCTAAAAATAATTAAGTTAAGACTATTACCAAAATCTAAGCTCGACTTTGATTTTCTTTGGAGTTTCAACTATTGTCAAGAAAAAGATTGTTGAACATATATTTTGTTTGGGTTGTTACAGATTTACCAAACCATGGTAAAATAAGATAATGAATGGTTATAGTCTTCTAAATAGGCTGAAATCCCCACATGAGTTAGTTTCATAGTTATTGAGTAGCGGGTTCGACAATTTGTGTGTTTGTGGCGTTGTTCGGGTAAATAGTTTTACGGAAGCTACATTTTAGTTGCAAAACCTCTAACTTCATATAGCGTTTTTATTAAACACATTAACATCGTGAGGTCAAAACATTGTTTTTCGTAGTTGGATAAGCGATGGTATGTATACACAAACTTCATACATCAAGGTGAATAAACATGTATTTAGTTTTGCGATCGATTCAACCAAATATAATATCATTCCAACATTTGAAACACTATACACTTTAAATTCATCCAATTGGTATGGCTTTAGATTTGCATTGAATTGACTCTACCGGATAGTCACAACAAAAGGCGGCACCTTGTATGCGACTTGAATGATTTGTTGCAATCCTATGAACTTTGTTTACATCAGTTACTTTCTAAAATCAATAATGCTGCTAATTTAATGCATAAATATATTAAATAAAATTTGAACTTGCAAAAACTAACATGCTTCCCAGCAACACCGCCATAAAGAAGTCCTAAGGCCGTAACATAAGCTAACCCAAACACCATCTTAGCACATCAAAAGCAACATCAACTCGCAGTCACTGGGTTTATCCTTTTTAGAAGATACTCAGAGCTGACTTCCTTAAGAACAACAAATATGTTAGTGATGACAAGGGATGTCTATTGTAGAACCCATTAAACCTCCACCAATCACAACAACTTTCTTGACGGCCCTTGGCTTGAGTCCGATATCAGTAATGCTAGGCACCTGCCAGTGATGAACAATAAGCTAAACATGTAGAATATTAAGACTTGCGTCTATTTATCGCAAGAACTTTGGTCATACCACATGTTACGATAGCAGCATGCACCTCATCTGGTGCTAATGCCGAAATGGACACTCCTTTTTAGCAAAGCCATACATCTGAATCTTGTTGTCACTTCTTCCTGGTAATTTTGCGACAGCAGGCAACCATCATCAAATATCATAAAAAGTTTTATGAGTATAATTGAAATAATTTGCATATCAATGAAAGTCATTTGGCAAGATATGATCTAGGATGCTTACTTTCAACCCGATATCCAACTTATTGCACATGCATTATACTACAAAGGTAGTCACAAGTTATTACAAACCAACATCTCCGTAATAGGCTCGCAATGTCGAGTAAGAATCAAACCATGATGCCATTATTTTTTTATACCTGCAAAACCAAAATTCTATACCTGCAAAACCAAAAGAACTGAATTCTATACTCATTTAATGCATAAAGCATCCTAAATCATTTTCTTTAAAGACTTATTATTATTGAAAATGAACCTTTTAAGAACCTTACATAATTTTATGCAAAACCACCATAACAAAAAGACTACCCATTTTGACTCATTACACAACCCGCCCTACCTGCTTCTTTTTCCAACAATAATCTTAGCACCCACAATGTACCATTTACAAGTCAAATATACCTGAGTTGCTATCCTTTTGGTGGGATCAAGTGTCACAAACAACAGATCTCAGCAAGAACATTAGCCACTGTCTACTGATTCAACAATGTACTATTTCCGGCATTTGTGTATCCAACCTAAAAAGTAGCAAAAATGGTGACATGTGATTAAAAACAACAAAATAAATGACTAACTTGAAAGCTTTTTATGTTCCTACCGGTGACAAAACTGGCACATGTACAAAAAGACGCCTTGTTCGGTATTGCTTTCTATGTTTCCAAACAAATTCCAACTCTTTTTTAAGAAAACCAATCTGTCAAAGTTTATGCACAACAAATAAATATTATGTCACAACAGAAAAAATCCATAGCCTAGTATACCAGAAGAAGTGCCAATAACCGATCCTATAATGAAACTAAGAAAAAAAAAGCCAAAATGATAATCAATAAACATATCTGGGAAATGGTTGTAAACAAATTTCAAGGATGTCGAATATCCAATAAATGCTATTGAGGAGGAGAAACTATGATATACAACATAAATACATTGAAGTGTTATCAGAAAACGTACCATATAACTATTTCAAAAATGTATCTATGTACCTCATCTAATATAAGCTTTGGTTTTGTTGCCATGAGTTCAAGAAGTGATTTCCCCTGAAATACATTCATAAACTATCATGACACCTAAAATAAATTCATATTGCAATATTTGAATACCTTAAATTATAAAAACATTTTGTAAAGAACATCACCCATATAGGTAATAGCATTGCATTGGATGATGTTGAACCTGCATAAATGAAAAAACAAAATTAAAGATTCAAGCCTACAACATAACAATTACAACCTTTATAGATCGAAAATTAATATTTTATGAATACAATTAATCAAGATCTTGCCTTCAGTATATCATGGGTGGTTGTGGGTTGATTAATCTCTCTATAACCCTATAACATAAACACAAAAGAAAAAATGATGTGGAGTGCTGGGAAAGCTGCGTAACTTTGGGGGATTTGAATTTGGAAATGCCAAGTAAAATGGGAGAGGGATGAGATTTTGTTTCACTGGAATTGAAGAGGAATTTAATTACGAGACTAAGTAGGGGGTTATGTTTTGATAGTTTGAGATTAGTGCCGATGTAAATGTTTGTGTTGAATATTAGTTTGGGAATGCATAATTTACCATAAAATATGGCTTGCTCCACTGGTTGAGCTCCTCCTTTATGCTCCAACATATCTGGGTTCGATCCTCACTTGTGGCAAATTTTTAACATATTTAACCGGCAATAGTGTCATGTCACTAATGCCATGTCACAATTAAATGCCTAGTCACCATTGAGGTGGCATTATCTATGTGTCATGCTTACTCTCATATATATGTATAGATTTCCACCTTAAAAGTAATTCTTAGTCTATAGCGATACTCACTCAGCATCTTCATTCAATGTTGAAACCTCGAATCACCGACCACTTTGTTAACCAAGCATTGTAACTTAGTAAATATCAAAATTAGCTTTCCTTATACCTCTTTCACTTTTTCCTTTCAACAACATTACGCTCTTCACCCTCTTGACCATGTACTCCGGTTTTCACAATGTCTGCCCCCAACTTTGCACCAAGGTGTACCTGCTCATTTACCAAGTAGTCCGTATTTATCTTCCCTTCAAGTTGTTTAACCTCCAACTTTCTTTGAATCATTGCAATATCATCGTTACTATCCTACATTACCTCAGCTTCATGATTGACTTGAGCTCTCTGCAGTTCCACCTCAAACCAAACACTTTGAACATGTACTCAATGAACTTATGTTTTAACACCGGGATCAAGTTGCTTGAACCCAACCTGTTTTGAACCTCCATGCTTTTGCACACTATTCTCATCGAGCTTTTCGATGTTTAACCTAGTATTCATACTATCCATTCTTCTTTAACCTTTCTTTAACCTTGTTAAGTTGATTTAACCTTTTAGAAACCCTAAAGCCTCAACTTTTTAAAGAAGCCTTATAAGTCGTGTGTTAAACCCACTTTTTGTAAAGATTGATTTGGTAACCTTTAAAAGACCCTAAAGCTTCGATCTTTCCACCTCATTTCTACAACCTTGATATACCTTATACTCCAAGTAATCACTTTTTTTTAAATCCCAAGACAAGGCTAAACCTTACTTGTCTTCCAAGAATCATCAAGACATGAACTTCAAGAAACCGTGGATACCTTTTTGTAACACCCCCCAAAATAGTGCAACGGAAGACGGTACTAGTCTGTGGGATGCCACTAAATTGGTACGCAACACAAGATATAGGGAAACGGACTTACCATATCCGTTCAAGAGTATTACATCAACCAAAAGTATTAAGGTTTGCAGTATTCCAAAAAGTACGGAAAATAAGGCCCATAAATAGATAAAGTAGTCCCAATTGTTTGATTCGATTGTAAAAACACTTCAACTTATTTTCATGACCATGCCACTTGCCAAGCGCCTTCCCAAAAGTACATCATACATTATCCACTTCAATAACCTGAGAAAACATGTTAAAAGGGTCAGCTAAAAGTTGGTGAATTCATAGGTTTAAGTATAAAGCAGTAAAGTGGACTTTAATCAGGAAAGTGAACATTAAATCGACATAATGTCACCAAAATCAAGTATGTTACGCTAGCACTAAGTCATGAAACCGAAGCTACGCGTAAACCCAGAGCACGCTACAGTAATAAGCCCATACAAGTGTTAATACCGTACACTTGTGTCCCGACATGATATACGTCCCTCTGGTTGGCGCTACCAACACTGGACGGGGGATGTCAACCCCGATAGATCTATCTATAGCGCTCGCGCTTCTCAACAAGAATTAACGGTCCTTGAAGTGGGGAATAGTGGGATTCAAGTTCCTTAGGCTAGTTCACGTAACAGTTTAAGTAAAGAATAAATAATTCAGTCCAAGTAAAACTTCTTACATCACAACGGTACGAATTGGGCACGACCTAATGCATAAAGACTTGTCTCAAAATCCGGCATGTGAAAGGTAAACCAATGAGCAAGAGTTTCAAAAATTAAAGTGTTTAAGTTTTCGAATAGTCTCGTATCATCATTATAAAAGAGTTTGATCTCATTCGTGTAGTGGTAAGAAAGTATAGACTCAAGAATACACACGCCAAAAGGAATAAATAACGACATACTCGGGAAAAGTACTGACAAGAACTTGAGTCGATATAGAATGACGGAAAGAAGTCAAGGAAATAACGACAAAGGAAGTATGCCAATAAAATTATGTCGATTGGTAAACGTCGGTATTTACCCCAATAATCCCAAGTATTTTGTATAAAACACATTTGTTTTATAAGTAAGTGCAAGTTTGGACTTTTAGTTCTAATAATAAAAGATTTTAATTCGTTGATTGACAAAGTATTTAACAAGGAGTTTTTGGAAATAAAGTTTAAGTATAGAAATTTTATAAAATTACGCCATGACGCGTTCATTTATTGAACGTTCCCAATTCAAAAGACTTTGTTGCAATTCAATTTCCCAACTCAATTTATTAGAAAACAAATATAGAAAATAAAGTGTATTTATTGATTACTATACATTATTTCCTTATTGTGTAACCATTGCGAATCTAATACATTAAATTCGTCACGATTCTAACGTACTATATCTGTTACGAGTCCAATAAATCCAAAAAGTCCAATGTTCAAAAGTTATCAATACAAGTGCATAATTTGTACAATAGGCAAAGTAAAAATCAATATTCAATTCGTATCTTCCAAGTCTAAAGTCATAATCCAAAAGTAATCTGAACTACCAATCGATAACAAGTCAAGTATTAAGGTCAACGAGTCCAAATGGTAAAGTCAAAGTTTAATAAGGTAACCGGATAGATTATTAGACCCTTATTAGATTCATCAACCCAATAAGTCCAATAATCCTTTCATCTCGCTTATTAATCCAAATCCGAAACCTACAAAATATCACAAGTAAACGGTAAGTCATTAAGATGAGTTACGGGCTAATAAACTCCTGAAATATACTTATTGGGCTCGCCAACCCAATAAGTCCAATAACCATATTAGTCGGGTTTATTAACGCTAAATCGATCCGTAACTTATAATCAATTTTAAATAACAAAGTCCCACAAGTATATAGTCATAAAAGTCACGAAAAGTCCGTAATGGATAACCCGAATATAATACATCTCGAAAAGTCCAACAACCATCGTGCGTCTCGTTTTTATCAAAAGTTGATACGTATTAACTTTTATTTATTTAAATATTTTTTTTATTAATTAAACTTTAACAATTTTTTTTTGTTTTCCTTTCCGTCCAAGTCGAACCAAATACACCCTTTATAGGTTTCCTTTTTGGTCGAATCTAAAACCAACAAGCCACAAACACACTAGTTGTCTCCCTTTTCGAGCCACGGACAATTCAAACGAGGTCCAAAATGATTATCGAGAGCAAAATGAGTCCAAACACACCCTCGATTATACAATTACGAGTCAAACTACAAACCAAAAAGTCCACAACTTCAAATAAGCCGCAATATCCATAAGCAAACAAATAAGCCATGAATAACGAATAAGCTACGGGTCGCAAGAATAAGCAAAACCAAGAACCCAACAAGACCGTAAGGTCTTGGCTCAACCAAACACGGTCCAAAATAAAGATACGAATCCAAATCCAAGGCCTCATGGCCTCAGCCCAAGCCTTATGGCTATCCAAATCTTAACGAGAACAAACCAAGCACCCAAAGTCTTAAGTCCAAAAAATAAGCTCTCAACAATGAGCTTATAACAAGCTTTTGAACACCAAGGGTTTTATAGATCAAAAAGAAGAAGAAAACCACGATTCAATGATGAAACCTTTCTAAATAATCATGTTTTCGCACAAACCGATTCACACAATCACTTACGTGAATAGTTATTTCACCAAATCGTTTGTAATAAACCCATTTTTATGTTTTAAACCGATAAAAAATATGAAAAGGATGATGGAAAATGGTTTTATATCGAATATACCAAGAAAGAAAAGATAGAGGGACAAATCGGACCATAATCGTGCAAAACTAATAAGGATTTAAAACGTACACTTTTAAGGGTTCATTTAAGCCCTTAATCGCCCACTTTTATATCCGTTCTTGCTTAATTTCGTTCTTTTCACTTTTAGGTCTCTTGAAGGCAAAATCTTTGGAATGATGCTTAATTGGACGAAAAGGCGTGAATATGTGAAGAAAATGGCTAAAGTCAAGATCAAGACACTCAGCGGTGGAAGTGCACCGGCGGCGAAAACAAAGGCGGCGCCGTCCCTATATTTGTGACGGCTCGGAGTGAATTTGCTATTTTGCACTGACGGTGTCGGGCTTTGAAAGTAGGCGTCACGAAGACTTTTCTCCTCGGGCGGCCTAGATCCGGACTCGAGGCGGCGTCATGGTGAAGGCGGCGGCGTCACAACCACAACGTGGCGCCGTCCCAAAGTTGACTTGGCCAAGGCGAAACCCAATGGCGGCGATCGGCGTCACAATTAAAAGGTGGCGTCGTCGCGGTTGTAACTCTATATATAGAATTGAATTTTAGGACTTTTAGAGGTAGACTTGTGGAGTAAAAACCTAAAACGATTATAGTCCGCCTAGGACAGTATTTTAGGGTTCTAATACCCTATTTTACATCGATATAAGTTATGTATTCCCTTGATTTCATTATGTCTTCAATTGAATGTGTGTATGCTTGCATGTTTAACATGTCCGACTAATTTACTTATGTCTTTGCTTATTTCTATGAAACCTAGTTATTGAATATTGATTGGTTGTCTCTTATCTTGATTGTAATTGGTTTAGGAGTGCTTAAAGCCATCGTTGTGTTATTAATGCTTGATTAATCTTTTTTGAACCTTAGTTTATAGTTACTAGTGGAATTGTAGGCTAAATATCCAAAGATAACCTTAGTGTTAAGTTTATGAATCCTAGAGATTTCGTAGTCATTAACCTTAGGTAGCTTCAAAGAGTTAGGGATAAAAGCACACCCTACGACCTTAGAAAACACAACGCGTTAAGAATAAGGACGTGACAATTCAACCATCAATAAAAGATAACTAGGGAGTAATAGTATCTAGGTAGACACATCTTTAATCATCATACGAGCACACTTCAATAGACATAGACTACCCTTAGATTAGATAATTAGATAAGTAGAGTAATCGATGAAGTACCACCCCAAATCCAATACCCGAGATCGTACCTTTAATTTTCTAAAAATATAAAAAGATAAAAATAATCTTCCTCAACCCCAACCTTAGAGTAGTAATTTCTCACTAGCATTCCTATTCCCTGAGAACGATATCAATCCAGGCTTACCTAATACTACACTACAAGGATTAGGTTCATCGCTAGGTGGTTGAAAAACTTTCTCGAAGAAAAGGAAGTTTCCTTTGACCCCGAGCATACGTTGTCAGCGTATCAAGTTTTTAGGCGCTTGTTGCTGACCGGAATAGCTAGTTAGGAGTCTATATCGTTTAGGTTCTATTGCTTGATTCCTATCGGTAAGCTTTTTCTCAATTTTAGCTTTCGTAGTCTATCCCCTTCTTCGTGACTTTTGTTCGTAAATCCCATCACTTTTCATCATGGAAGGTGATAATCAACCACCACTCATCAACCCACCACCAAATGACCCGCCAAGAGGCCGCACTCTTGGTGAATACTCTAGACCAAGCAACCTAGGCTATAGGAACACCATTGAGCTTCCGATCAAGCTCGAACTATGGCCCTGCGATCCAACACCATCCGGTTGGTGCAAAGCGAATGTGCATTCCATGGAATTAGTTCGAAGATCTAATCGACATCTTAAGGATTTCTTAAAATCGTCGATTCCATCGACCTTGTTGCTACTACTCGGGAGACCACGCGCTGCGTCTCTTCCAATTCTCTCTGGGACCAAGCTAGTAATTGGCTTGAGCGACTTACCGTCTGCTCCATCTCAAGTTGGGATGATCTCACCACTCATTTCCTTGCCCAATTTTTCCCACCGGGGAGAACTACTAAGCTTAGGAATGAAATCTTGATGTTCCAACAACGTCAAGGTGAATCTCTCTACGAAGCATTAACTCGATTCAAGGACTTGCTCTATAAAGTCCCTCATCACGGCATTGATATTTGGCTTCAAGTCAAAATCTTTTACGATCATGTCAGTCCCTCCATCCGACAAACCGTTGATTACGCCGCCAGTGGAAGGCTAAGTAACCTCAATGTTGAAGCATGTTGGGAAGTCATCGAAGACTTAGCACAATATGAAGAAGAAGGATGGGAAATTCCAATAATCCATGGAAATGGGTTAGATTCCCGCGCACAAATGTTTATGAGTATGGAGGCACAAGTGAATGAGTTGATGGAAGTAACCACCCGTGATTATGAGCATGTGAACACGATCAAGGAATTTTTGCTCGCAAGAAAATCCCGGCAAGATGAATTCGAGGACATAATGTTGACATTTGTCAACAAGCAAGAAAAGGAAATAAAAATCCTCGAAGCTCAAATGAGGAAAACTCACGACACTTTATTGGAGCTGGCTGACAACTTCATGCTGAAACTCCGTGAAGAAATCGCAAAGAATAATGTACCTAAAAAGATAGAAAAGGTATATGCGATCCGGAGCTCCTTAGAATGATTCCCGGACCCTCTCCAATTCCAATAAGCAAGGCAACCCCCCTCAAGGAATCGCATCCTTGTTTGAATTCTTACCTCAACGCTCCCTGCATGTTTCCTAGGGACATATTTATTGGAAGGGTGCACGTATCGCTTCCCGACTTTCCTAACATAAGGAAACATTCTTTTGGTTTTAAACCAGGATCGAAGAATCCTCATCCCCGATATTTCAATATTTCTAAAATCCCAGTTGAAAGACAATTTGACATGTGCGATGCTCACCTTTGTGGAGATTGCAAGTGGATTGACAAAATGAATTTTAAAATAAAAACCAAAATCTTTGTCAAAAATAGTAACAAGATTTTTTATCCGGGCGGATTAATAAAACGACCTCTTTTGCAAAATTTGGGCACGACACCGTCACACGCAAAGGTGACTCCGTCGCTAAGCCGATCGGATGAATAAAACACCAACCATCTCTTTCATTCTCTACCCTACACATTCTATCCGCCCCACACACACTACGTTTTATCCGCATCAAATTCACCATTTTGTTGCGTCAATCTCCACAAGGTAAGTAATATACATTGATCTTTGTCTAGTCAATTGCTCTATTCCGTGCTCAATTTTGATTTCCCTTTCAATCCGAAATTCCCCAATTGATTTAATTAATGCTAAATGTAGCCCATGAATCTTGTTAATTAGGCTTAAGATTAGGCGAATAGTAGTGTTATCATGTGGGTTTGATTGTGCGAGAAGCCTAGATGGCTTAGGGACTAAACCACCTAGCCAATGCACCATTGTTGCGATGGCGGGGTGTTTGGGTTAAGGGTTATGGTTAAAACACGGATTTTCCCTCACAAACATCGGTTTGAATTTTTCTTGGTGGGGCGACGTCGGACTTTTTCGTGGCGCTGTCGTTAGAGCCTACGATGTCGTTTTAACGACTTGAATGTTACTCATTTGTTCCAAATCTTTTGATTTCTGTTTGAAAAATGAGCAAGAGAACAAAAAGAACAAAGGGACAATCTTCTGGTACCCAGGAGAACATTGCTGACATTGTTGCTGGATGGGGAGTGTTTTTTGAGGAAGAGTGCCAAACTCGCTACAATGATTTGCTTCATCAATCCATTGACTTTGGAGCTGTTGTGGATTAGGGATTTCTTGAGCAGCATGATTTGGCTAGGGAATTCTAGAACAGTTTTAGGAAGGATAAGTTCACTGATCCTCAGTGGGAAAGGTTGTTTCGGATACATGAGCCCGTGTATGGTGAGTTGGTGCGTGAGTTTCACGCATCTTATTCGATGGATGTTATTTCGTGTCGGAGTAACATTGGGTTTAAGGGGATTCAATTTAGGCTAGGTGGAGAATGGAGGACTATGTCTGTACTAGAGTTTGGTTGGAGGTGGGGTTGTATTCATGAGGATCTTGAGAGTGATGTCTTTAGAGCTAACTTGGGGCCGGGTTTGTCAATAGGGAGGACATATGGGGATTCGGTTTTGGAGCACAATAGCCAATGGGGTATATTCTTGGAGTACCTTGCCTCATGGATCCGGGATCCATGAATAAGGCTTGTGCACCGTTGCATCACCTTCACCATAATGGGCGCCAGGCATGGTTCATCGTGTCACTTTACGGATCTATTCTATCTCTGCATGTTGGGCGATGGTGTGCCTTTGTAACATCCCATTCTGGTTGGTGATTACTTGAGGACCGCTAGTGGTATGAGGTATGAGGATAGGGTGTATGGTGATATGTTTGTCACCCGGTTGGCTCGATCCTTTGGCATCACAGTGGGGAGGTACCTCGTACCTCAATGTTGTAGCGAAGAAGGTCGTCGAGCTAAGTCCCAAAAGGCTATGGAGGTCATCATGGATTATAGTAGGGGCTACGCATGGTTCCGTGCTCGTCCGCTCAAGATTTAGGATGATGATGATGATGATGACGACGGCCGATGCCCAAGCATACTAGCGGGGGATGGGCGGAGAGGCTATCTTGGCGCCTCTGAGCACATGTCCGGGAGGGCGGCGAGCCCACGAGGGAGCGTGGATGGGCCGTATGGACACGTGGATGGCGCAGCAGGATGAGAGGGCCAGCTGGACATATGATCATACCGTCAGACAGATGCAACATTTGTCCATGCGCGATCATCTTGACCCACACCTGCAGATTGACCCATTCCCCGGGCGGGAGGATGATTACCCGCCTTATGGATATCTGGGCCACCTCCCCTGGTTATGATTACCGTTATGGACCCCTCCCCAGTGATTCATGTGTTTATTCGTGGATTGTTTATGGATAATTATGGTTGGTTGTTGATTGAGACAATTTTATTTGGGCATGTAATAACTTAAACTATCTTGACTTGATGATGATGTGGTGATCTTGGAACAATTTGATTTGTATATATTTGTTTGTGGTGTGGTTTATCCATTACTTGTTTTGTTGGATTATTTGTTTGTGTGTCATATATCATTTCGTTGATTGTTTATTCTCATGTTTAAATTTGTGAAAAGGCTTTATTTTGTCTCTAACCTCGTCTTAATTACATATAAAGGTATTTTACAAAAAATGATAAGTGTAGGGAAGATTACACACGTTTTAAAATAACATGAACATGAAATTACGATTCTTGAAAAGATATATATGTGTGTTTGTTAGAGTCAAATGCTTGTATCGAGTCAAAATGGATGTTTTGCGGGAATTTTCCAGTTCTAAAGATGTAATTTTTCGAATTTTTCGAAAAACGCACAGACCGGTTTACATCGGGATAACTGACGGCGTTAGGAGGAGCGAAACCACTTAACTAACTTTCTCTCGTTTTACATGCTCCTTATAAATTTTGGAATTTATCGGGTCTTAAGTTTCGGAAAATCTGTAAACATCCATTCCACAAGCATTATATCCTAGTTTAGTAGAGTCATATATAGTTTTACCGCCGATTTTACGCGAAGGTTTCGTCTGTTTTCTTAAAGTGTGCTGGTTTTATTTATCAAGAAGAAGATACATAAGATTATATGGAGTTGTTCACGCATACATTCTTCTTGGAAAGAATTTAACCACTACTTCACGGATCCTACCAAGCTAATCAAGGAGTATTTGTTTCTTTCTCTTTTAATTACCTTCGTTATCATCACTTTGATACTTTCGGGAACATTGGGGACAATGTTCGGTTTAAGTGTAGGGAGGAAGAATAAAACAAGAACTTTGAAACTATGCTTATCCTTGATTATTTGTCTTGTCCAATTTCATTTGTGTAATAAACCATGAGAAATATCGGTTAGGGTAATTTTAGCACCAAATTTAAAAATTCTCATGACATGTATGGTGGGTCTTTAGTCTTAATAAAGCGTCTCATGGATAGGAAGTTATATGACTAGCACAAAACTCTTTACCACTCAAATTCCACCCAAAAATGTGAGGTTCGCCCCTAGATTTGTAGGAATTAAAGCATTCACCTTTAATGCTTGAGAGTGTACCGGTAGTATAATAGATTTTAGAACTTGTTTTTGTGATGCATCCCGAGATCGCTAGTGAGAGTACACTTGTGTAGTTAGGAATAACTAAATGATAAGAGGCATCAGGATAACCCTTGTTTGATACCCATATTATAATTACTTCTTCCACATTTGTTGAGTAATTCCCCCACACCCTTGCATTGTACTCATCTTTAGTACACGATACCCCTAGTTAACCCCTCAGAGCCTATCCTTTTCACGGTTCTCGTGATGTTACGGTTTTCCGAAATATCAATGAAGAGCATTGTTTACAATCCACCCCCAAATGTACACCCAAATCGCCTTAGCCTACCTTGTATGCACTCACTTTTAGTGCATTATTATTATCATACTAAACCCTTAGTTCAATTATCTAGTTACTTGCATAAGTTCCTAAGTCGAGTCATATCCTTTGTATACAGTTTTGGGACGATTGGGACTCATGGGTAAAGTTAAATTTTATGGAGTGACGGGAAAGAACGTTAAATTCAGATTCCTTTTATCTACGTAATATTGTACTCCAAGTGTTTTGATCTTTTCAATTCGGGTCAAATTAGTGTTAGAGTAATAAAAACCCAAGTGTAGGGATGTGCCTATAAATCCCTTATATTTTGATGTTACCGTAGAGGATGGTAGAGTAAAAGTGTATGAAAAAAAATATATATGAAAAAAACATACGGGCTACCATCCTACATCTATCTTTATATTTATGTTTGTTTGTTTCAAAGTTATCTAGAGTTTAGAGAGTCGAGTCTTGGCTTAGCAACGCCATTCTTCTCATGCTTGTAACATAAAGATTTTTGACTTGCCACCACTAAATCGCCTATCCAACCAAACCATTTGTTTCCCTAACCGTAAGCCTAACGTTACAACCCTTTAAAAGACCTCTTAGATAGTTTTTCCTAGGTGCTTACGCCAAAGCGGTGGAGGTTTGATCTAGTCTCAAGCCTATGGTAATCTATGTACTATGACCGGTTAAGGAGTGTTTATTTTCCATTTCCATTTGATATATTTCATATACACCCGAGAGATGAGAGTATCCAAACACCACTTGTGAGGTGCTAGTATATAATTTCCGTGCTTGTTATGACTTTTTCGGGGCTTATACTTGTTATGAATTATGTTAAACCATGGCTTTATGCCCCCTAACTTATAAATTGATTGGCCAAAAGCACATTTGCTTGAGGACAAGCAAATACCAAGTGTAGGGATATTTGATAAGTATTTAAAACGGACACTTTTAAAGGGTCATTTAAGCCCTTAATCGCCCACTTTTATATCTGTTGCTTCTTAATTTCGTTCCTTTTCACTTTTTAGGTCTCTTGAAGGCAAAATACTAGAATAATGCTTATTTGGACGAAAAGGCGTGAATATGTGAAAAAAATGGCTAAAGTCAAGATCAAGACACTCAAGCTACTGGAAGTGCACCCGACGGCGTCAGAAACAAAGGGCGACGTCGTCCCTATATTTGTGACGGCGTCAGGATTTGAAGAGTGGGGCGTCACGAAGACTTTTCTCCTCAGACGGCCTAGATCCAGACTCAGACGGCGTCATGACTGAAGGCTGACGGTGTCACAACCTGTTGGAATCACTCCTAAACCTTAATTCCAGTGTTAGTTACTCATATGTAATAGGTAGTTAATTATGGCCTTTATGTTTGTTATTAGCCTTAAACTTATGTAGAAGGCCCATGAGCTTAGGCCCAAGCCCATAGGAGAAAGGATGGGAACTAGGAGTGTTGCCCTAGCTTCCCTCCTATAAATACTCTTGTATAACCCTCACTTGAGGGTTGGTTGTTCAATTTATCCTTTCACTCACATCTACGCATAATCGGTCTTACTCTTAACGTGTGTGTGTGTTTGGTTTACTTGTTCAATCGCCTTTATCTCTTTCTATTAAGCTTGTGTTGTAAAACTAGTGACCTGACAGTGGTATCAATCGCCTAATAGTTGAGTGAACATATTGTTTGAAGTGAGTTTTGATCTCACGCTTAACTTGCGTCTCCATAACTTTGGCTTGATCAAAAATGTATTTTTTACACTTTTTTATCCAAGATTCTTACTGTTTTTGGCAAAACGTTTCGAACTTTGTGTGTAGATCATCGTTTTTCATCTAGTTTTTGTACGAAGGTTCTATCCTACGCATAACTGTTTTAAGTGTTTTGGTTCATCAAGTTTCACACTTTTGTGTCTTTTGGTGTTATTGAAGCTATTTCATCACACAAAAGCGGTTTAGAAACAACTTTGAGCATAATCATATTTACTGAGTAATCCTACGTAGCAAAACCCTAAAACTACGCGTAAGGTTATCCTTGGCTTGATCTTCGTTTTAGTGGTTTACTCCGTGTTTTCTTGCTTGGATAAGCACGAAAATCGTCGACTTTGGATATCTTTTGCCTTTGTGAACGTAAAGATCACTTGGGATAAAACCCTAAACTTACGCATAAGCATAAAGCTTACAGCGTGAAATCCTACGCTTAAGATTCATCTTACGCTAAGCCAAGTCTTACGCATAAGGTAATCCTACGCATAAGTTTCTCGCTAACTTTGTGTCTAAGCATAATTTTAGCGTCTTTTCCATACTTACGCGTAAGCTAAATCCTCTGCGTCACTAGTGATTGTTACGCGTAACTTTGGTGTTTTTACGCATAAGTGCTACTTGGATTATTGTGATTTCTCGGCTAAGGACACTTCATCAACAAAGGTTCATTCGACTACAAAGATCCATTTTATAACACAAGTTAATCAACATGTCTCAACCACCATACTCTAACTATTTCCACTTACACTTATTCTCAGCGACAACGACAACTAAGTCCACAACATCAACAATGGAATCAACAACAAGCAATTTATCAACAACAATTTAATCAACAACATACTCCACAACTTGGAGCAATTCCTCCACCACAAATGGTTCAAACACCGCCAAGTCTTCAAGTTCAACCCTACACAAATGACTTCAATCAACATCCATCAAGGAACACTATGAAGGAACCCACTTGGTTTGCAAAGATGTGTGAAGCTTTAGCGACCAACAATCAATTCATGAGGTTTGGATCACTTGATAGAGCTACAATGCTCACTCCGAAACTACGATCAATGGGTGATAAGGTTCCTTAGGTTTTGTGATCTGAAGAAGCCACATGGAAAGTTCTTAAAGAAGGTTATCTTGGAAGGTCCATTTGAGATGCCTTGTCATTGTGCCGGAGATCCAAATGCTATTCCACGAGATGAACAAGCGAACATTGCTCTTGTTGCGGACTTGAATCCTCAAGAACTTCTACACTATAGGCGGATGAGCTTGCAATGGAATATATCCTCTTGGGATTACCAAACCCATTCTTCGTAGTGTTGATGCTCAAAAGGTGCCTGAAAAATGTGGGATCATATTCGTCTTCTTATGGAAGGATGCATGCTCAATCGGGAGGATTTGGAATCCAAAATTTACTTGGCTTATGAACACTTCATGATTGAACACGGAGAGACACTAGAGTCCTATCATCATCGATTTTCGGACATCATCAATGATTTGGATAAACACAACATCATCATGCCAAGAATTGCGATGAATACTAAGTTCACGAGTAGTCTTGGTCTGAATGGGAGAAGTATGTCATTTTCTCCGTCAAGCGAAGAATATGCATCATTCTACATATGGATTGTTGTACGATTACTTGAAGCCTCATGAGAAGGAAGTTGATCGGGAAAGGATTCTCCATGCTCAAATTGCTCCTCCTACACATCCGAAAAATCAACAAATTGCCTTATATGCTCAACAAAGTTATCCTCCTCAACAAGCAACTCAACCAACTGCCTCTGTCACACAAAACGATCATTCACAGCAACAATCTCAACAAAATCAATTGGTTCAATACAACAACAACAATGCTCAACCAATTGTTAGTGAAGCTAATGAGGACATCGATCCGTTCAAGCATTGCAACAAGGATTTGTTATGATTGCTAATGCTTTTGGCGTTATACCAACAAATCCAACAATCGTATTCGTTCCTCATCTAACACACGAAATCGGTTTGTTGTAAACAATGGGCGAGTTGAAGTTCGAATCGTGGTTATGGTGCGTCGGATGGGCGGTGGTCAAGGGTTTAATGCTATGGGTCGAATAACAACGAGCTCGATGGTGGAGCAGGAAATGCTCGAGAATGGGTTGAATGGTCTAAGGCGCTACAAGCTGCAATGAGAAGGACACACGGTCTAAGGTGATCATCTTGAAGAAATTATCGACACAGCGCAAACTTAAAGAGTTTAAAAGCTGTTGTTTACAAACATGGTGAGTCGATGGCTTCTATTGAAAAGTTTACTTTAAAACCCAATCCAAATGGATATGGACGAATCTTGCGATTACAAACCTAAGCTTTCAACAAAGCATTCAAACCAAATCACGAAGTTTCCGGTCGAGAATATAAAATTGATAATTACATTATGAGTGTTGTTGAATATCATCGTCAAGAGGAATTAGATCACGAAAAGGCGAGTCGATCAAAATTAAAAGCATTGTTTACAAAAACCTTTTAATTATTCAAAACCGATCACTTTTGTCACTGTGATTCTTCTAACACACCAAGGGTTATCATCAAAACACACAGGTCTTCTAATGTTAATCCCCAACCGTTATGCACAAATTTATGGTCCTTTACCTTCCATCGTTGAAGTAAACTCAAAACACGAAAATCGCAAAATTCTTAGATATTTTGATATTTTCATGGTCGACCTCAAAACTTTAGAACATGAGATAGAATATCATTACGAAATCAAAGTTCAACACTTTCAATCGCCTCTGGCGAGAACAAAGAGACATTTTCGAAAAATCTTTTACCAAATGTTAAAAATTTGAAAAGTTGTGCATTGTCTTGGGAGCAGGACTTTCATAAGGAACTTGGAGTCATGAAGGTCGTTTTCGAGAGAGCTGAAACATCTATTTCTAATACTAAGCGTAAAAGAAAATGTTGAGAAAAGATGTTGATCGACTCTTGGAAGATGTTATCTGTCTTTGATATCCATAATGTTGTGTTATTCTATTCTTTGCCACATGCATCGATTATATCTCTGGCGATAATGTTGACTCTGTGGTAGCTGTTGAGAATCTTGATAATGTGCTTGGATCAAGTCTTTAAAAGCGAAAATGAGCGATTATAACGAACTTTACAATGCAAAGCGTCGTCTTAATTGGTGTGAAAAGATATTCACAATAAACAACTTGGTTTTCAAAACAAAATTGCTCGGTTGCTTGCAAAATCTTGATCCTAAACTTGAGCAATGGATGATCAAAGCGTGTCTTTGAAAAGTCAAATCTCAAAATATGAACAAGAACTTGTAAAAGTTAAGCAGAATATGGTGTCATATTTGATTTACTCAATAAGACTCGTCATGAAGCATCAAACGAACTTGATCACTATCTTGCTCACACTAGAGAAATCATGAATTTTCTTTGGTAATATTCGATTCGGAAAATCAAGATTTGATTCACACTATCTCTATGTTAAGAGAAATGTTAGGAAAGTATGAACAACTTCCGCCAACCATCATTAAGAGATTAGCACCGGTAACACTTAGTAATCGTGCACCTAGAATCCCTCTTGCCAAATCACAAGTTTCTAACGTGCTTCCTTCTCTTGAAAGCAGGAATAGTTGCGTCTTTTCCAAGCGTCCGCCCTTCACGACCTAGGAGCACTCAATCGAAGAATAGGAAGTTGCGACCTAAGAAAAGATCAATAAGGAATGCTAAAGTAGAAGAACACCCTAGGACTATGAATAAGACTCACGTTGCTTCCACTATAGATGTTGCGTCGGCAAATGTAATAGAAATAGTGATGTAACGAATGCTAAACCTTTAAGTACTTTTGATATTGATCGATGCACCTTGTGTTATTTGTCGTAAAGTATGAATTCGATTGTCATGACAAATGTGTTGCTAAAGCTATAATCTCTCGTTTACGGAATCCTAAGAATCGGCATACCTCTAGGCCCACTAATCATTCTAAGTCGTGCAGTAGACCGCCTTCTTTAGATTCTAAAGCAAGCATTGTTGTCCTGTAGCTCGGTTTCACCTCCTAAGAATGTAGTACCACCTAGTGCATTCACAATGACTAAAGCAAATAGTAGTTATAGATGGCGAAATGGATATATAACACACTAGGATTTAAATGGATGCCTAAAGTTATTAATGTGTGTATGTCTACTATAAGCGCTTGGAACCCTCTAACATTTGGGTTCCACATCTACTTCTATTCCATCTGTGTCAAATGCGTATGTAATGTCTGGTGTCTGAGATCATTCTCTAGTTGTTGATAGCGAGATGTTCCCGGCACATGACGAGCAACCTTAAAGCTGTTATCAAACTTTATCGCAAAGTTCATTGCCTTTGTCAGTTAAGAATGATCACTTAGCAGACTATCATGGGCTACTGGAGACTATATCAATGGGAACATCGAAATCGTGAGGGGTTTACTATGTGGAAGGCCTCGGTCACAATCTGTTTTCGATGAGGTCGGTTTGTGATGGAGATTTGGAGGTTGCTTCGGGAGAAAACTTGTTTCATTCGTGATCTACAAGGAAATGACCTTATATCCGCTCGCGTAATTCTAGTCTCTACACTATCTCTATGAAAGACATGGTTGCTTCATCTCCCATCTCGCTTACTTTCAAAGGCAACATGAACAAAATCACAGGCTATGGCACCGTCGTCTCACACCTAAACTTTCAAACCATCACCAACCTTGCTCGACACAAACTAGTTGATGGACTCCCACGATTCCGGTATTCAAAATATCACCTTTGCTCACTGTGAACAAGGGAAAAGCACTCGTGCTCATTTTCCTTCAAAGGTGGAACCTGACTCTCGACATGTGCTTCATCTTCTTCACATGGATTTGTGTGGCCCGATGCGGCGTGCAAGCGATCAATGGCAAACGCTACATCTTAGTAATTGTTGATGACTACTCACGATGGACTTGGGTCTACTTTCTTGAAGCAAAGACCAAGCTCCACAAATGATCATCACCTTTCTCACGAAAATATAGGTTCGACTCTGCAACACCGTCGGGCTAATCGAGCAGACAAAGGCCCGAATTTGCTAACCAAACCCTTCGTGAATTCTATGAGAAAGTGGGAATTGACATCAAACATCTATTGCACGTACACCGAACAAAGCGGAGTTGTTGAAGAGCGAAACCGAGCGTTAGTGGAGCTGCAGAACAATGTTAATCAATGCTAAACTTCAAATTACTTATGGGCGTGGAAGTATCTCTGCATGCTATACTCAAAACCGTTCTATGATCACAAAGCATACAACAAAACACCTTCGAGCTTGTCCGCAACCATAAACCGAATCTCAAACACTTTCATGTATTTGGATCCCTTTGCTATCGAATAATGATCGTGATGATTTTGGAAAGCTCAAAGCCAAAGTCGACATTGGAGTCTTTATTGGATATTGTGAGAATTCTAAAGGTTACCGGATGCGGAATCGTCGTACAAAGCGGTGATGGAAGCGATTCATGCTCATTTGATGAACTTACGGATATGGCTTGAGTATAACAACTTAGAACCGGTCACAACCGTTTAAACTTCCCTCAACCCCATCATCGGTGAACAAAGCCCCGACTCACTCGTCAACAAATGAAAAGGTTATTTGCTCCTGCATTCGGTGTGATATTGATGAGCGTGCTCCGGTGTATCCGTTGTTTATAACTTTGCTCGACTGATACTACTCTTATACGATACACTGCAATAACTCTTGTTGAAGATGCACCTACACGGTTGACTCTAACACAACAGTTGAACAAAGCGCTTCCAACAATGATGAACCGGTGATGACATTACGAATGAAGTACCCCACACAGTAGATTTTGATCCAAATCGTTCTTTAACCCGTTTGCTAATGAGGCGATGCACGGATGTCGCGAATCGTCAACCAACCATTTGAATCCTCGGAATCTACATAATGTATACCAACATCAACCCTCTACACATAGATGGACAAAAGACCATCCTCTGGAAAAAATTATTGGCAACCGAACCAATCGGTCGTTCTGAGACAACGTCTTCGCTCGGATGGTGAACATTGCATTTATGCACTCACCATCTGCTAATCCGAACCTAAAAACATCAAAGGCATGATGACAAAAGACACTGGATTGAATCCATGCAAGAAGAACTCAACCAATTCAAGCGTCTTGAAGTATGGGAGCTGGTTGAAAGACCAGCGGGTCTCGTCATTGGTCTCAAATAGTTGGAAAAACAAATTGGATCTTTGAAGGGCGTAATCGAAACAAGTCACGTCTAGTTGCTAAGGGTTATCGTCGGGAAGAGGTATAGACTTTGAAGAATCTTTTGCTCCGGTTGCTCATCTTGAGGTCGTCGAGATATTTCTCGCGTTCGTGGCTCATATGAATATGGCGGTCTTTCGGATGGATGTCAAAGCTGCGTTCTCAACGGACAAGCGAAAGAAGCGGTTTACGTCGACCAACGGAAGGATTCGTTGATCACGAGTTCCCGAACCATGTCTACAAAGCGAACAAAGCTCTTTATGGTCTCAAACAAGCCCCTCGGGCATGATGCGATAAGCTATCATCTTTCCTCATTGCTAATAATTTCACCAAAGGTTCGGTTGACCCAAATCTTTTTATACAATATCACGGGAACATATCTTAATTGTTCAAATTTACGTGGATGACATCATTTTGGGTCTACACATAAAAAGTTTTCAATCGCTTTTGCAAAACTAATGAAGAAAAATTTTGAAATGTCCATGATGGGTGAACTTACGTTTTTTCTAGGATTGCAAGTTCATCAATCACCCGTGGTATTTTCTTGAGTCGGTCCAAATATGCCCTTGAATTGTTAAACAAATTTGGAATGAAAACACCTGATACTTATGCCACACCAATGACTCATACCAAGAAGCTAGACGCTGATTTACATGGGAAATTAGTTGACCCTACCAAATACCGAAGTATTATTGGGTCTCTCATGTATCTAACACTAGCGAGACGATATTGTATTCTGGTTTATCTATGCTCCGTTATCGATCGCGACCAACCTGAAACCCACCTCTGAGGCTAAAATAATCCTCCGATACATAAAGGGAACCATTAACTTGGGGATCCGGTATTGTTGGGACCAAAGATATACCAACCTTATCAAATACCCACGTTATGAACACAAGAATACCACGTTCTACACAAACAGTATACGTAGAATAGAGAAGAAGAAAAGAAATAACTTGGTGACTTGATGTATATTCGTGTATGTAAGAGAGGTAGAGAGAAGAAAGATGAAAACAATAAGATGTTATATTGCTTCAAGGAAAACACACACACACACACACTCAAGCACACCCCTCAAATGACATACTTGAGGGGTATTTATAGGTAAGAGAGATGATGCCCTAAGGCTTGGCCATGGGCCTTATATGGGCTTCGTGGGATTGGATTGGACTTGGATTTGATATATGGCTAGCTTATCTTAACTTATAGCCATTTAGCTTAGCCCAATCCACGAGCCCGATGACTATTCTATCACGATATCTAACACACGTTACAAAGTTCCTAAATGTGAATGACCATCACTTCTAATAAAAATAATCAAGGCTAACAATCTCCCCCTAAGGGGTGGTCATTCAAAAGATGCTCCACTTGAATAGGTCTTTAATCTTTTGAGCTTGAACTTTGTGAGTAGATATAGAATAGTCTTGATTCTTTGTTCCTTCATGCTTTGTGATCGAGATAATGTGGTTTATGCGCCATTGTCAACCGTTGGTTAGGTATCTCCACGTCTTTCTCCAACATGCTCACTTCTATTTGACTTTGAGTTTCCAATGATGAAGTTCTCGAGTCTTTACACTTTGTAGATTCTTTGACATTGACGAAGAATCATCTTTAACTTTGAGTTGCCTTTGATTTTGATGAGAACTTTCATGTGTTGTTGGTATGAGCATGTGGCGAGTCTGCGCACGATCCATCCGCACTGAGCTTCCATAAGAAGAAAACATAAAGCAAGTTAGTAATAAGCGGTTCCGCACTTACAAGTTTGAATTTCGAGGGTGTTAACGACATAGTGTGAAAACACGTCTCTAATTCTTCTGAGGCCGTTCTGAGCTGAGTCCCACAAGTGAGATAACGCGATATCCGAAGTACATCTGATTCGGATGAGTCGTTGAGGTACACGAAGCATCACCCCACGTAGACCGTTTGAGGCGCACTAAGCGTAATCCACGGAGAATTACCGAAGTGACTGCTTCGTCGGTACATTTGATGTTGACCACAGCGGGGAGTTTCCATTCAATCTTTGAAGATCACGAAGTGAAACTTCTCATAAATGTTACGGCGGTTGCTAAGATCTGCGTGGGACTCTAGAATATATCACTTGTGCCCTTATTGATGAACAACAAGCGATGTCATGTCAAGTGTTCCTATGAGATCTTTTGATGAATCTCGTGGCTCTAGACTCAATAGTGCATTTTGGTTTTCTGGCGGAGACTAGGGAGAGGGTCTCCTTCTTCAATACCAACGATCTCTAGAGAAGGTCAATAGATTATGTAGGGTTCCCATGAGAATGAAACAAATCCTTTTTAGAGGAATTGAGTGGCTAGAAGGTTTAGTGCGGTGCGTCCTTTGGGTCCATAGCGTCTTTGTCTTCAATACCGGTGTCATCTAGTGACAACCGGTAGCATATGAATTGAACCCGGTTTACGCCCTAAGGTTGAATATGGAGGCTATTTCTTTCACCCTTTTCATTATATTTCTTTTTAATTCTTCAACCCTTCTTTCTCTTTTCTCACATTACTCCTTTTTCAATCATACCTAAGGACTTCTAGTTCTAAACTATTTGTGATGTCCTTGGGTAGATCCCTCCGACTCTGGCGGATCATAGGATAATTTCTTATTCTTAGTCACCTTATAACTCCATGACCGTCCTATTGTTGCCATAAAACCATTTTTCTTGAAAATCTCTCGAGTGTTTATGATAGAAAACATGTTTGAAACACTCCGTGAGTTTTGTATTTTCGAAACACTCCCCTTCACATGTGCTTATAAGTTTTGTGATAACGCACGGTGAGAGTAGAGTTCGCACTTTTGAATTGATCGACTTTAAATGAACCGAACCGATTCGAGACACGTTTACATCACTAGAGAACTAGCTTGAAATTATTACCGTCTGGTCAAGTCCATAGAAAGTTTCTCGAAATGGTACATTTCGACTTTAATTTCTCGTCAATTCATTGGTTACGGTGAGTCGAGCTCCTTTTGAGATTCAAACAACGATCATTAAACTTTTGATCACATTTAATCACGTTTCTCCCCTCAAAAATAGCATATCCATGATGTTTTGAAACAAAATGATTAAAGATATGTTTTGAAAATCATTTGGAGAAACCGATTTAGCATGAATTTTGGAACAATTTGGTTTTATACTCCCCAAAGAAAGCATATTTTTCAAGCAGAAAATTTAGAATCAATTAAGGGTTTAGAGGAGTTATCTTGGTACCAAATGTGAGAGATTTTGAAAAATCTTTTTGAAAAATTTCGAATCAATGGTACGCAAGATGAAGATTTTAAAATTCTTTTGAAGATATTGAAGAAGAATTATCTTCATTTGTTTTAGGAAAAGTGCTCGATATTTATGAAAATCGATTTTGAGTAGCACTTTCCTTTCTTTAAAGATCGGGTTGCAAGTGGAAATACTTACAAGCCATTATGTTTTTAGGAATAGTGCTTTGAAAAATATTTAAAACCTTTGATTTGGTTAAGCACTTTCCTTTCTTTGAGCAGGTCTGAGCGATGTGTCGAAGCCATTATTTTGAAGTCAGGGTTTCGTCTTGAAGTATCTGAAAGCCATTATTTTTATGAAGAAATTTTGAGAAGCGACATGTTTTGGAAAACATTTAAAGAACTCTCGCTCAAGCATCTGTACATGCCCGTATCATTGTTGAATGACATTTCTAAAGCGTCTGAATATCGATTATCGAGAGACATGTCGTGAGAAGAATATTTTTGGATTTTTGATTTTATATTGTTTTGGATTTTTGAAAGTTTTATATTTTTATATTTTGTTTTTGATGGTTTTTCAAATTTTGTATTTTGTTTTTTTCAAAAGATATTTACACAGAAGATTTGAAGAAAGAATATTAAGTTGGGACAAGTAAAAGTGGAGTTATGAGTGGAACTAGAAAAGGATTTCCACATGCGAAATTGGCATAAAGTTCTTCTTTATCACACGGGGTATATGAACCTTCAACACTTTTACAAGTACACGCATCCACGAAGAAGAATTTTCACAAATAACGATGTTAAAGTACATGATTCCTCACGGTGAGGGTGATCACTATCAGCGGTTGTAGTGGATCGACTTCCTTATCCGAATGATTGTCACTATTATACGTGTTGGAGCAAGTATCAAAATCTTTCTGTGGGAATCCATCTAAGACCTATTGAGTTGAAAAATTTGCCGTGGGAATCCACCTAAGGTAAGATCGAGGAGTTGTTTTCTTATCGGATCGTGGAAGACTCATTTTAGAAAACTACGTCTGAAGAGATCCACCTATTAGGTTTCCTTTTGATGTTCATCTTGTTAGCGGGTTTGTTTCTATTTGGTGTCTTAGTGGATTGTGCCTTGTACGAAATTATCTTTCTTGAGATATTGTAAGGCACATGCATCATGATTAGGTGAAAAGATACATTTTTACATGTAGTATGCAGACAAATTCAATATTCTTGTTTAAAAGCAATGACTTTAACTTTGTCACTACAGGTCTTTTGGAAATTGATTCTTGTTCGAAAAAGACTTAGAATTCCTAGTGTTGTTTTCTACAGGCATAGCATTTTCGTTTGCGCAACTACTCTTAGATGCAAGCCATCCCTAGTCTTTTGTAGAGTGTTCCTAGGTAATGGTTTACTACTACTAGCGATTGCCTTGAAATCTGTAGAATTCATCACCCTAGATGTTGTACCTAGAATTCCATCTTTTGAGTGCATGCCTTTTCCTAGCTTCTTCTAGATAGTGATTGTTGACCATGTTGTTAGAACCAACGATTCTTTAACTAGATTTGTGGTGCATTCCGTTTACAATCCTAGAAATGCGGTGTAATCACTTTTGGTGTTTAACAATTGCTTTTCCTTTTTCAAAACTTTTGGTAATTCTCTTTTTAATAGCGCGGGGGCGTGGGTATTGTTTTGACAAATCATTTTCTCATTTACTTTTGGAGGAGGCATAAAGCAGACATTTTGGTTTGGAAACGGTTTGGGAACATTGCTTTCTCCATGATCAATGGTTTTGTAATCACAGTATCCTTGCCTTTCCTTTTGACATTCTAGTGAGCCCTCAAAAGATCATTTTTGCTTTCATGTCATTGTAGGCACGCTCATCTGACAGTTTGTCATACTTGCATTCCTCGGTTTTTCGATCAAGTTGTTTAAAATATGAGACATTTTCTTTTCAAGTTTCATAAGAGCTTTTCATATTTTGAAACAATTTCGAGGTCTCATCACGGAGTCTTTCATGATCTTCAACGAGAATATGTTTGTAAAATAATGGACATGATATCGGTAGTCATAACATCTTGAAGAGAGAATCATTCAAATTTTCCAAAACTTTGATGTGTTCAAAACATTCATTAGCTTGCTTTACCGGTTTATGGTCCTTGACAAAGTCATTTGTTTCTTTCAAAAGCTTGTTCAACATGAATTACCCTCACGCGATGGCGATTAACGGAGGGGCAATTTGGGTTTTAAAAAACTCTTTTGTTTACGTCATCATGACGAGTAAACCGGATATTAGTTGTAATATTGGTTTTAGACTTGACGGTCTCTTGAAGATACCCAATTCTAGTTTTAACGTCATCTAAAATGCTTCTAGTATCACTTGTGTTAAAAGTTGTTTGAAGACATTTGTTCGATTTTGAAAGAGATTTGGAAACTACAAGCTGGTTTTGAAGCGGTTTTGAAACGGTGTTGACACTTTGTTTGAAACACTTGGTGTGGTGGAAAACGTTGATTGTTCTTTTGATTAACAAAAGTAATTCCATTAATGTTGTTCCATTTGTTATAATCAATCGGTTTAAGATCGGATTCTTTTGTTTCATTTTGATCTACTCTCCTCGAGATAGTTCCAACGTTTCAAGAGAATCACGAACAATTATGGGTTCATGCAAAGGTTTTCCATTGTTCAACACATTTTGAGATTTATGAGCTTTCTTGAGAAGCGAAGAAGGTTGTTACCAAGAGCCATTTTATGTGAAGTGTGAAAATCGGTTTGCTTGATTAGAAACCATCTTGTTTGTTTTAAGCGGAATGACCCGTTGTAAAAGCAAATTATCCAATTTCTTTATAGTTTCATTTTATCCGAATTTCATCAAGAAGAGAATCTTCTCGTTTTGAAAAATCGACAATCAACTGTTTCTTCTCTTTTCAAGATCGAACACGATGCTTTTTGTTTAGAAAGTTGGTCATTTAGATCGAAAATTTCCTTGTTTAAAGATTTTATTTTCAAGTTCAAATTCACATCAAGTGTGTCATACTTGAGTTGCAATTGTTTTCTCTTAAAAGCAGAATCTGATAACCAATTTCTAATTACGAAAGTTTGTTTGTATGAAATTCATAAGCTTTGGCGTTCCTTGTAACTCTCAAGCTCGGTCAATTTTTATTCGCGGCCTTAACCTCGCGATTGACCGTTCTTACTTTCTCAACTTCAATGCCACATTGATTGATTAATGATTCAAAATAAGCACGAGTTTCCTCATCATTAGCACCATTACGTATCACTTGACCTCCATTAGGATCCATATATGGAGTTTGAGTTAACATTGCTATTAACTTGCTCTCCCACATATGTGTCATTATAAGGTTCGGAGACACAGAATGTGGCTTCTCATGAGTAAGCGAATGTGGTACCTCATTGAGTGAATACGTGTCGTGAGCGAGGGTTGTGTCATAAATACCGTTTGATGTTGTGGCTGCTTGATTGATTGTGTGGAGGAGGTTGCATTATCGTTTGCTTTATCTTCCCATTTGGGTACACGAATTTTATTTCCTCGGCGATCAACTCAATTCCCAACTCTTCTTTTTCGCTAACATCAACATGTCTTGGATCTTTTCAAGCTTTGGCGTTGGTATGACACTAGATCACGAATCTTGTCTTTGAGGTTCGGAGGTAGCATTCGAGCGAAGTCATAAAGCTTATTCCCATTTGATATCCTATATTCGATTCACAATCGATACCAACATAGGAGGTCTGTTTTCGACACGTTTGCATGAATGTCTTGTTGAGTAGCCATTGATGAAGGTATGATATGATAAAGTTGATGTAGGATCGATTCAGCGATAAAGGAGTTGTGGTTGATGAAGATTAAGCTCGGTTGAGGTGTTTACGAAAGTCGTACTAAGTAACCTTTGTTCTTAAAAATTTAGCCCAAAATTTGAAATTCACTATAAAATCAATTCTAAGGTCGTATGAAAAATTTGAGTTATGACAATTTTGGCCTTAAATTTGACCGAAAAATTTGAATTTAGGCCCAAAATTTGAATTTTGACCAAAATTTCTGATTAAACCAAAATTTGAATCTCGTAAAAATTGAGCGTTTAGTCTCCTCAAAATTTGAATTTTTTTTTTTTTTTTTTTTTAAACCTTATGCGTAGAAAGAGCTTGGCGTGAACCGAAGAAGTTCTGAGTAGGATATGGGCTTAGGCGTAGAGAACAAAAGTTCTGAGTAGGATATGGTTACGAGTAGGATGTGATTCTGAGTAGGATGTGGTTCTGAGTAGGATGGCTTAGGCGTGGGATCTTATGCGTAGGAACTTGTGTAGAAAGTATCTTCTGGCGTAACCTTAAGCTTATCGTGAGACAAAAGTTACTCGTAAACCTTACGCGTAATTGTGAAGTTATCGTAGAGTTACTCGTAAGCTTTTAGCTTATCGTAAACTATGGTTAAGAACCAAAATCCTTTACATTCACGCGTAAGGGATATCCACAAGTCGAAGTGTTCACACACTTATCCAAGTGAGGAAGCCTTTGAGTAACAGATATAGCACGAAGATTCTTCACCAAAAGTTACGGTAGAAAACTTATGAGTAGTTGACTTTCTTCTGAGTAGAACTAGGGTTTGACCTACTAAGTAAAAATTTCCAATGATTCAAACAATTTAAACTTGCATAGATAGCCTTAAAACACTCAAATAACACGAAAATGTGAACCTTTTTCACCCAAAGTGCTTAGAAAAGTTCTGAGTAGAAAACTAGGGTTTTGACTTTTGACTTCTACTCGTAAGAAATTTCCAACGATTCAAATGATTTAGCTTGCACGGATATCCTAGAAACACTCGAATAACCCAAAATGTTGACCTTTTTCACCCAAAGTTGCTAGAAAAGTTCACAGTAGAAATGACCAATGAACGAAATCTGAGGTCTAAAAGCGTATCTAAACCCGTAAAGCTTGAAACTTTTGCGAAAAACTAAAACTTTAACACCAAATAAACCTTAAACCACAAGAATCTTGAATTTTTGGTGAAAAATGAAAGCTTTAAGCGTTTCAAATATGTAAAGCGTGAGCTTATCGCGTAACCCTTCAAAACAAACACAAACACTCCTAAACCATTGTTAGGCGATTGATACCAATTGTTATAACCAAAGATATATCAAATACCCACGTTATGAACACAAGAATATCACGTTAAACCCAAACTATTATCACAAATACCTTATCACTTCGTTAAGCAAACCCAACACAAACACGTTAAACCAACACAAACTATGCGTAAAGATGAAGAAGAAAAAAGATAAAGAGATGGTGACTTGATGTATAAATTCGTATGTATGTTTAGAGAGGTAGAGAAAAGAAGATGAAAACAATAAGATGTTGTATTGCTTCAAAGGAAAACACACACACACACTCAAGCACACCCTCGAATGACATACTTGAGGGTATTTATAAATAAGAGAGATGATGCCTAAGGCTTGGCCATGGGCCTTATATGGGCTTCGTGGGATTGGATTGGACTTGGATTTGATATGGCTAGCTTATCTTAACTTATAGCCATTTAGCTTAGCCCAATCCACGAGCCGATGACTATTCTATCACGATATCTAACACACGTTACAAAGTTCCTAAATGTGAATGACCATCACTTCTAATAAAAATAATCAAGGCTAACAGATATCAGAAGGATTCGGTTTTGAACTAATCGCTTTTTAGAATGACGACCACGCGGGATGCTTAGACTCGAGGAAAAGTACTTGAGAGCACTACAATTTCTTGGTGATAAAGCGGTGTCTTGGCAATCAAAGAAGCGAGGATTGTACATCATTGTCATCAGCAGGCGAGAATATGTAGCCATGTCCGCGTGTTGTGCTCAAGTCATCGGATGAGAACACAACTCAAAGACTATGGTTACGTGTTTGATGAATCCCGATGTCTGCGACAATCGGTGCCATTGCGATCTCGTGCAACTCGGTCCGACACTCGAAATCAAAGCACATCGATCTTCGTTATCATTTCATCAAGGACCACGTGGAGCAGTGCAGTTGAATTATACTTATTGGTCTTGAATACCAATTGGCGGATCTCGCTCACCAAAGCCTTGCCTCCCGCTAGGTTTAATGAGTTGGTCCACGGATTGGTATGAGGTGTTTGACTCGAGAGGAATTGGATGACCTCCTAAAGCAGTCTTAAAAACACATCGAACACCAAAATCTTTTTGTAAATAATTTTTCAAAAAATATAAAATCTTATAAAACAACAAAAATATTCTTCTAATCTAATTTTCTTTCAACATGGCAAGTACACTTCTTCCGTCAACACTTAATTCTTTCAAAATTCAGTATTTTTCCGATCAAGTGTTGAGGGGGAGAAAATTTTCACTTAACTGTTTAATAACATCTGTGTACTTGCATGTTATCATATCCCGGTTGTTTCTTTTATCAATGGTGGAAAATTTTCTGGTTCAATGACACTCCTCGGACTAAAATTTATAACCTTCGTTATTTCTTAAGTCGAGGGGTGTCGTCAAGTTTCTTTCTTAAAATCTCGCGTTTGATAACCAAAATGGAAGTTAAATGGCTTTGTATGAAAATGGAAAAGGTGGAGGGACCAAAGCGTCAAAATATTAAAGTTATTTTAATAAAAACACTTTCCACCTAAAACTTCACTTCACATTTAATACTCCTAACCTAAACAATCCTACGAACCAAAATCGTTTGACAAATCCGTGTTTGAGATCATCATTTTGTAAGTTGTTTCATAATCTTAACATGTTTTTAAGCATTGGTTTTGATTCTTACACGAATCCAACGGTCAAAATGTTGTCTATGATTGTTTTAGTGGTCTACGCATATGCGTATGAACACCCAATCAAGAAAGGGTGTTTATGGTTAAAAGATAGTGCCTAAGCGTTTCAATAACATCATTGATGTCTTTTTATCATCAAAATCCACCCAAAACACGAATTGATGGGTTTTCAAATATTAGGGTTTATCTGAAGTTTTGGGTGTTTTCAAATGTGAAGGTTTTTGGTGAAAAGATAGTTGTATAAGGTTGTTTTCAAGTTGAAATGAGCATATTTAAACCCATAAATCACCGAAACACTAATGATTCTTAAATTGAAAATTAGGGTTCTAGTTCATACAATTGGGTAATTTTTGATTCATGGCTTATTGATGTTAAAACTTGGATAAAACAACTCCATATGCTTCTTAGAACTCCCGAAACACTATGGTGCTAATCCTATGGTTAGAAATCATATCGTAATTCTTAACCTCTAGGGTTTTGACCTCTGCGTATGACTTTCTACGCATGCTAATTTAACAAGTGTTCATGCCATGATTTGTTGTTAAAATGAATTTATGTGTTAATATTGATGATATGATGGTTTTATTTCGGGCTTGTTACTCGTAAAACTCGGAATCAAGGTCCTTGTTACTCTACGCATAAGGATTACCCTACGGCGTGATCGGTTATGCGTAAGAATAATCCCACGCATAACTATTACAGCGTGAGGTTCTACAATGGGACTCTGGCGTATCACATGAAGGATATGCGTGGCAATGACCTCTGCGCATAAGGTCTACTCTTTACGAGTAAGCCTTACGCGTGAAGGTTTATATCGCCTGGCGTAATCTCTACGCTAGGTCCCCTTTTCCTCGTGCGTAACTTTTCTTCGCGTAAGTTAGGATCTCTAGCGTAAGCTTTCATCTACGCGATATCATTTTACATTTACGCTTAACTTTGCCAAATCTCGCCTAAGCACGGATTGACCTTCATTATGAATTGTTCGTGTACAAACTTGTTAATAAACAAATCATATAAATCACGAATCCAATAATGTCACTAATAAACTTAAACGTTTAATATGTTGTGTTAAATAAGTGATAACATAAACTTTAAAACTTAAAGTTAACTAACTCACGAAACTTATCACGACGACATTGGACTATTAAACAAACAAGTGACTTTGGACTCGTAACAATCTTTGACATCTTGTATATTCTTAGACAATAAAAACCTTACATTGACTAACATTATGTCTTTCGATATGTTGGTTCTTTTGGCTAATGTTATTTCGGATCACGACATGGTTTTCGAATGAATGTGGATGCACCTAAAATTCTCACAATTCTTGACATCTTCCTAATGGGTATCCTAGAAAGATTGGAAAGAACAACCTTAGGGTTGACTTTGAAACCCTCACATGCTCGTAATCTTCCTGCTTGATTTACGTGGATGTTCTAAAGAATCATCCCTACGAACATGCTCTCACACTTCGGCTACGATGACGGAGATCTACATACAGCAGTTACGGAACTCTGTCGCGAGGATCAAAGGTCAAAATGCGAGGTGATGACACTCAATCACAAACAAGTCATCATCACTCATGCGGACTTACGGACATTCTTCTCATTCACGAAATTGAGCCAACCAATTTCTTTGCCACACCTCTCGAGAGACAGTTCTACAATTCTTGCTTGATATTGGCTATGATGAAGCTTGAGGAATTATCTCTAAGCATTCTCATGTGGAGCTTAAGAACATTCCTCAACCGTAGAGAACCCTCACATCATCATCACCAAATCGGTCTCGGTCGTGGCGGTGGCTATAGCATCCCAAGCTCATGGAGCTACAAATCTTCGGTCATTAATCAACAAAAGGACATCGAAATTGAAGCACTATTATAGGAAGACATGATGTCATTTCACAAGAAACTTGGCTCAAAGATTCCTATGTCGATACACAAAATTGTTGATCGAGCACTTGGACTTAATCCAGATATTCCACAAAGGCTCAATGACCCGACAATCACGATATGTTGGTGAGCCTACCCTATCGATCGAATCAAGGAATCGTCTACAAAGAAGCAGTCTTGTGTTACCCGATCACCTCTCGTTGACGAAATCAAGAAGCTTGAAACGCATAAAAAGGTATCGGGTAGCGTGCAGAGAAGGCAAAGTTGGTCATCTCGATGAAAACCTTCGGAACACCCACTCGGAGAACCGAAGAGGAAGTCTTTGGAAGTGCGATAAGCCTGAAAGTCAAAGAATATCCCAAAGAGGAAACCCGCTCAAAGAAGAAAGTTCCCTCTCGGAAGTGTTCTATTCCTACACCGCACCACCAAGAAAGCTCTTGGACTAAAGCTCGATGATACACAATCGGACGAGGAGGTTCACTACTATGAATTTGCAACCGAACCACCTCCTCGTTGGCAAAACCTCCTAGTCCTCCAAATGAACATGGAAAAGGAAAGACTCTTGTACTTGTGCCTTATGAAGAAAGCTCGATGAAGATGAAGAGCAACCGGATACTTCATACAGAAGAAGTTTAAATTAGTTAGACACCTTCAAAAGCTAAAGAATTTGCAAAAGACCAAATGGGTGGCCCCGAGGTTCAAGTGGTGATGCCCACTCTAAACCATCTCGATGCGGTTAATAGACCGGATAAGGGAGCTGGTGCCACCAATCTTCGCAACAACAACTACTTTTGGAGGATTCTATTGATTATGAGATTGAGGAACCGGCAAAAGAAAAGATCGAGGAAATACCTGCCGATGAAACAAAGGCGATGACAAGGCCGCGTCTAGGAGGAAACTTCTCGAACCACCTAAGGACCCCAAGTCCTCTCATGTCTCCTCCTCATCGATTCATCATCTCACCGTCACCACCACCATCTAAAGATCAACCAAATCAACATCCAAATCAAGAAGAAACCACCTCGATCTTGGATTTCACATACTCATGAAAGAATTGTGAAAACATCCAACAAGTCGAAAGAAGGACATGCTCCACGAAAAACCTGAATTGGTTCTTGACCAAATCTGATGCCCATGATGAGAATGACAAGATGCGAAAGAAAGGGAATTCGTTTAGGGTTCATGAGAAGTCATAGTCAAGAGGAAATGAACAAAATGATCGAAGGTTACACTAACAAGTACCTTCGGATATCGTTCCTAAAGTCACCAAGAAAATGTTTACAGAAAACTATATCCGAATCTTATGCGAATAGCCAAGCAAACTATAAGATCAACACCTTTAACCGTCACAATCAATCCATCTCGATCTAGTAGTTTTCTCGGATAATGAATTGGTGGCCAAGCTTGTCACACAAATGTCTAAGCGATGCGGGACATTTACTTACGATGAAGGAAAATTGTTTCAAGCATTCTTTGGACTACCAACTCAAAGAAGCATGTAGATTCGAGCGAAGGCCTAAACGTCCTAGAGCGATGAAGATAAGGATCGGGATACGAATGATGAAGCTAAGCGTCGGAAGAAGTCCGGTGAATCATCTTCTATATTACCTCCTCCCAGCGGACTCCTACTCGACAAAGGTCTCCTCCCATTCTTCTCTTGATAAACCTCGGGATTACGAGTTACCTTGAGACTCGAAAATCGGTGATCACTTTGAGTATCTGGTGGTGGCGATGAAGAAGTCCGTGAGCCCTACAATAACCCGCCTCTCCCAAACAAGTTCGAAACCGTAATCCTCATCTAGGCCTAAGAAATGAAGAAGAAGAAGCCCCCGGTGGCGTCAGTATCATGGCTAGATGAAGATACAACAGAGGAATTTGAATGGTTTTCTACACTTGTCAACTCAACTCCACCACGAAGAAGGTCAAGATCGGTAGATGGAAATACATTGGAGCATGCTAAAATTACGCAAGAAAAGTTCCATGTGAAGAAGATGACGAAATCGAGTTGAGGCGAATCAAGAATGAAGCTTTTCAAGCTGTGGAAAGATAGCTCGAAAGTGTCATCGAGGTCGAATATCACCTTGAAAACATTGCTCGAGCTATGTCTAACAACATGGATTGGCTCAACCCGAAGCAAACATCGACTTCACAAAGCGGGACAACCCTCCATACTACACCGACGGTCAAACCTCTACCAACAATTGGCCAACCAAATGAACCTAGGATCCCATTCGGATATTTCTTCAACAAAGACTTGGAATTTCTTACACGGTGGCGATGGATCAAGGAAATCGCTACATCTTTGACACTTCCATTCCAGCTGACTATATACTCTAGCGCATAGCTATCGAGGAAAGAGCTAATCACTTGTTCTCCAACAAAGTGGAAGCTTCGACGAGATGCAATGTCTGAGATTCATCATTGGCGGAGCAGAAGAATCTACTATAGAAGCTGCCGAGTTGAAGTCTCAACATGCGGTGTTCGATTACTAAGGATATCGTTGCCATCAAACACGTTGATCTTTCGACCAAATGGGACTACACTTTTCTCAAGAAGATTGTGGTCAAAAGGCAAGATGAGCGGGATTATGCATTCTCTGGGCGACTTTGAGAATTTATCTATCAACGACATTGAAGACATGTACCTTGCCAAAGTACGTGGTCGCATGAGACAATTTTCAACCAAGTACAACGTGAATTCATCAAGTCATTGCTCATCTTCATCGGACGCATAGTCATCAAAGAACGTAGAAGATCTCCAACTTGCGGTTGAATCATATCGACTCGTGTTAACTTACTCCACCTCGACTTGATCTTCCCGACATCAACCGGCTCTCACAATATGCACTCATCGACCAAACCATTCGGCGTCGTTTACCGCGGTGAACTTCAAACGAAATTGCTTAATGGCGTGTAGTGATCTTCACAAGTTTGGGGATCACACTTTGAAGATGGTTGGGATGGATTGGCTTATAGGTTGAAGGATATACGAGAAAGATTGGGTCTCCTAAGCGATGGAATTCTCGGGATCGAAGGGATGTGAGGAGGATCATCGAATGATTGATGAAAGGTTGTTTGAAGGGATCGATTAAGAACGATGGAAAGCTTTGTTGGTGGTCGACCGGGATTAACATCACCGCTATCAGCGCCCGGTTCGTACTCCTCGCAACATCATTGGACTTCGGTACCCGCGAATTATTTCTTTCATTATTACATTTGGATGTGTGATTATATATGTCTATGGCTTGTGCACACATAACGATGTACAACTGTAATTGTCAAGAAAGGACCTCGTAGTGCGCCTTGATGCCACAATCCTTTTAAAAGGAGCGAAAGCTTCTTACTTTTGAGTAAAACCTATCAAACCTTTCATTTTTCAAGGTTTTGCTCAAAAGGACAAGTACTTCCGTATGATTTTCAAAACCTCAACCGTTTATATCACTTGTTGAGGGGGTATTTGAATTATAACTTTGTTCACAAATTGTTCATAGTGGTCATATTCATGAACACTCGAAATGGTCATATTTATTCTCAACTTTTCAAAAATAACATTTTATATGCCATTTTGAGGGGAGAAAATTATGTGATAAGAAATATGTTGTGTAAATTCAAATGAATCTTTGTGTAATAGACTTAACCTACGAATTGATTGTACTAAAGCTGTTAGTAACTCGAAAAGACTTGTCCCGGACGGGTAATAATTTCAAGCTAGTTCGCTAGTAATGTAAACGTGTCTCGCAAAGGACTTGTCCGAGTAGAAATGTACCATTCGAGAAACTCTTGGTAGACATGAACTCGACGGGTTTTACAACCTTCGAGGTTTGTCTACACCTTCAAGGTAGTTATTAGAGCTAGTTGTCACCTAAAAGCGACAATGTAACTCTTTAACTATGCAATGTAACCGTGTCTCATGGGATTGTCTATCTTGGTGGATCAATTCAAAAGTCAGCTCTTTCCTCATTGTGCAAATAACCGTTAAAACTCTTAAGCACATGTGGAGGGAGTATTTATGCAAAATCTTATCTCAACAAAGGTTCAAAATGTTTTCATTCACAAACACCGTGAGAGATTTTCAAGTAAATGGTTTTATGGCAACATATGTTAGTCATGGGTGATAAGGTGACTAAGGTTAGAATAACCGTCCTATGATCCGCTTGAGCGGGAGGGATCTACCCAAGGACATCACAAATAATTAGTACTTAGAAGTCCTTATGTATGATTATAAAAGGAGAAAATGAGAATCGGAGAAAGAAGGAGTTGAAGAATTAAAAGGAAATGCAAAGAAAAGGTGAAAAGAAATAGCCTCCAAATTATTCAACTTAGAGGCGGACAGGGTTCAATTCATATACTCTTGGTTGTCACTTAGTGACCGGTATTGAAGATTAAAAGTCGTCATGGACCCGGTGGCGCATGCACTAAACCTTCTTAGCCACTCAAGTTTCTCTCAACAAAAGCTTGTTTCATTCTCACGGGAACCCTACGTAAACTATTGGCTTTCATTGAGATCGCTGGTATTGAATAAGGAGACCTCTCCTAGTCTCCGCTCGGGAAAACCAAAACGCACAATTGAGTCTAGAGCCACGAGATTCATCAAAAGATCTCTTAGGAACACTTGACATTTCATCACTTGTTGATCAACAAATAAGATCATCGATGGTTCATATCGAGTCCTTCAGATCTTAGCAATCAGCCGAGAACATTTATGAGAGGTTCACATCGTGATCCTCGGTGATTGAATGGAAACTCTGCCGGGTCGACATCAAATGCAGCCACAAGAAGTCACTTGGTAACTCCCGTGGATTACGCTTAGTGTGTCTCAAGCGGTCTGATCGTGAGGTGATGCTTGGTGTACCTCGGCGACTCATCCGAATGTAGATGTACTTGATGCATCGCGTTATCTCACTTGTGGGACTCAGGTTCAAGAACGGCCTTTGTAAGAATTAGATTTGTGCTTTCACACTATCTTTGTTAACACTCTCAAGTTCAAACTTGTAAGTGCTTAATCCGCTTATTACTAACCGTTTGAAATGTTTTCTTCTTATGGAAGCTCGGGAGCGGGATGATCGTGCGATTCTTCTCATGTTCACGCCAACATCATCACTAATGGAAGTTCTATCCAAAGTAACACAACGATCGTAATGATTCTTCGTCAAATCAAAGAATCTACAAAGTTAAAAGACTTAAAGAACTTCATCGAGATTTGAATTCCAACGTCAAAGAGCATGTGAGCATGTTGAAGAATGACGTGGAACAACATGCACGAAGCGAGGCACTGAGGCGAGACTTGATGAAGACAACAACATACTATCACTTTCATCACAAAGAACAATGATCAAAGAACAAAGTTAAAGATGACGTCAAAGCATAAGCTGTTCAAAGAAAAACTATCTCTACCTTTGGGAGATTGTTCGAATCAAGGCATTCCTTCTCACAAGAAAGTAGAATGTCGAAGACGTCAAAGCTACTATTACATCAACGCCTTCACTGTTTTCATCACCAACACTTGAGGGAGATTGTTGGAATCACTCCAAACCTTAATTCAAGTGTTAGTTACTCATATGTAATAGGTAGTTAATTATGGCCTTTATGTTTGTTATTAGCCTTAAGCTTATGTAGAAGGCCCATGAGCTTAGGCCCAAGCCCATAGGATAAAGGATGGGAACTAGGAGTGTTGCCCTAGCTTCCCTCCTATAAATACTCTTGTATAACCCTCACTTGAGGGTTGGTTGTTCAATTTATCCTTTAACTCACATCTACGCATAACCGGTCTTACTCTTAACGTGTGTGTGTGTTTGGTTTACTTGTTCAATCGCCTTTATCTCTTTCTATTAAGCTTGTGTTGTAAAACTAGTGACCTAACACAACCACAACGTGACGCCGCCCCAAAGTTGACTTGGCCAGGCGAAACCACAATGGCGGCGATCGGCGTCACACAATTAAAGGTGGCGTCGTAGCTTGTAACTCTATATATATAATTGAATTTTGAGACTTTTAGAGAGGTAGACTTGTGGAGTAAAAACCTAAAACGATTGTAGTCCGTCTAGGGATGTATTTTAAGGTATCAATACCTATTTTACATCGAGATCAGTTATTTATTCCCTTGATTTCATTATGTCTTCAATTGAATGTGTGTATGCTTGCATGTTTAACATGTCCGGCTAATTTACTTGTGTGTTTGCTTAGATATATGAAACCTAGTTATTGAATATTGATTGGTTGTCTCTTATCTTGATTGTAATTGGCTTAGGAGTACTTAAAGCCATCGTTGTGTTATTAATGCTTGATTAATCTTTGTTGAACCTTAGTTTATAGTTACTAGTGGAATTGTAGGCTAAATATCCAAAGATAACCTTAGTGTTAAGTTTATGAATCCTAGAGATTTCGTAGTCATTAACCTTAGGTAGCTTCAAAGAGTTAGGGATAAAGCACACCTACGACCTTAGAAAACACGACGCGTTAAGAATAAGGACGTGACAATTCAACCATCAATAAAAGATAACTAGGGAGTAATAGTATCTAGGTAGACACATCTTTAATCATCGTGCGAGCACACCTCAATAGACATAGACTACCCTTAGATTAGATAATTAGATAAGTAGAGTAATCGGTGAAGTACCACCCCAAATCCAATACCCCGAGATCGTACTTTTAATTTTCTAAAAATATAAAAAAGATAAAAAAAATAATCTTCCTCAACCCCAACCTTAGCGTAGTAATTTCTCACTAGCATTCCTATTCCCCTAGAGAACGATATCAATCCTGAGGCTTACCCTAATACTACACTACAAGGATTAGGTTCACTGCCTAGGTGGTTGAAAAACTTGCTCGAAGAAAAGGAAGTTTCCTTTGACCCCGAACGCGCGTTGTAGGCGTATCAATAACCTTCAAGTATAAACCCACAAACGTCTTCAATAGTACGAGGATCTTCAAAAGATTGTGGTAAATACGACGGTTGCGCTGTGGTTGTGGTGGTCGGAGACGGCGCCAATGAAGTGGGAGAATGAGAGAGATGCTAGGGTTTGATGGAAATGAGATATAACCCTATCTCATTTCCTTTTATAGTCCAAAATTTGTAAAATGACAAGTTAGTGAAACTCCAAAGGCGACGTAATTTCTATTCCGAGGAACATTCATGTAATTTTTGCAAAATAACCATTCGGATAAGTTTAAGCTCGTTAAATGTCGTGAGAGTTTAAAACTTGTGTTTATTCTTTAAATGATTTTCCAATAAAATCGAGTAGTCACACGACTAGTTTTGCGTAAAAATGATATAAATCATTAATAAACGGTTTATTAGGCCTAGGCTCGTGCCGGCACGCGTTGTGCTTAGTTTTCACAGTATGCGAGATAACCTCTCGACTTCAAGTCTAGTGAGCTCGGAAATGCTCAGAAATGTTTCAAAATTAACTCACGTGTAATAATAATTGTATTTATTATTAAAAATACACTTGAAAAATTACTGTTTGTCACACCTTTAAACTTCAACGGTTCAAGATCAAAGATAATCAACTAAACCTTGAAGCATTTTTATCGTTCAAACTTGATAACCTCTAGAACCTTAAAAACAACACCTTGAAGATTAAAAATTCAACCTTATACAAACCCTTTTGAAGCTTGAACCTTGTCGAATTAAACCTTTGTAATACCAAACTTGATATACCCTAGACTCTTGCAAAAATATTTACAATCTTAAGCCTTCAAATTCTTGATCGAAATCTACTTTAAATAAAACCTACAGATTTTGGACCAAAAACTTCGGCCACATTTATCTCTTTTTACGGACCTCCAACTGAATATCCCTCCGGTGAGATTCTAGATCTATGTGTCTTGGACCAACGATCCAATTTCACAAAGATCCAACGGTTACGAACCCGCACCGTCAAATCTACCACCGTTGAGCAGAAATCGGCGAATAAAAAAGAGAAGAGGCTACTTGTTCGGATTGTACACCTTTGAGTCGACCTAGCTTCAAGAACTAACGTCACCTTGGCTCTGATACCAATTGTTGGAAAAAATACCAACAAACCTTGTAAGTCAGCGCGGAATATTGACTCAAAGTAACCACACACGTGACCCCAAATGTTACATTGCATTAATTAGCGAATGAGCAATGAAGAATGTACTATCTAGCATCCCTCCTCGCCTTCATTTATAGAGATGACGGGATCAATCCTTATGAAATTCGAATTCTATAATTATATTGTTTTCCTTGCACACCAAGCAATCCGAGTTTAAGTCTAATCCTAACTCTATTAACTAAGTACAAATAAATCCCAATACATAGACTAATACACTTTAACCCACCTATAAAATAAGAATCTTGGGTTAGTTGGGGATATCACTCTCTTGAAGGGATGTCCAACTTGTCTTTTACTTAAAGTCGAGTGTTATTTTGAATGCATATGAGAGTCATCGACGTTTGCCTTTTAAAGCAAAAACGGTCACAACTCATTTCATAATCTATATATATACTCAAAGCCTTTGGTTTTAGTGATATATGAGTGTCCTATCAACATAAAAATTGTGGGTTTAAATCTCGTTAGAAACATTGTAAACTATTAAACGTGAAATATGTGATATAGGAATATAAAAGTTTCCGTTCTAAAAAAAATCTATGTGACTATATTGAAGACTTGAATCAGACCTATTTGGTTTCTTCATCAGGTTTTATTAACGTGATAATAAAATATAGCCAAAAATGATCATGTGTCATACACTGGCCAATAAAATACTCGTGATTACAGCTTGTAAGAAAGCATGGTGCAATTCGTTATATGCACGTTATAGGGCCATTTTGGTGACTATAACATTCCTATCCATTGTTATTGTTGCACTGCGTGTGTATGTTATAAGTACACCGCCATGCGTATAACAAGCACTATGTGTTTTTTTCTTTCTTCGTGTACTTATAACTTAGATTATAATCAGTAGTGCACTTTCGGTTTGTGTTATATAATTGTTATAAGGTAAAAGCTAGGTGACAGTGCGGATAACTCTAGCTGGTTGCGGAGGTAATAAAGGTAGATTTAGTACCGTTACACACGATAAATCCTTTTGTCAACGTAGCATCAATGATTTGTCATCATTTTACATGCCAGCTACAAGCCTACAAGTGGTTTCTGTAAAAAGCTTTTGCACAGTCTCACTACTAGTTTACTTAGGGATGAGTTATTCATACGGTGGCTATGTTTTTATTCATCACATTGGCTTATTTTTTATCTTTTTTTATTTTTATAATTTGTTTATATCAATATAAGCGAAAATCGAATCAGAATAAATATAAAGTTTAATAAACGAAATCTGGCCGAATACAGTCAATCTGAGCAATGACGCAAATGTTGTCTTGAAAAGCGGAGACAAGGGAATATTCCGGACGAAAGTGGCGGGGCATGGGGTAGCTTCAGTGGCGATAGTGTCCCGTTTACTTATCATATAGCTCACACTATTAATACCCTCTATGTTGTCGAATCATAGGGAATATTCCCTTTAATCTCCCACTTTTCAAGATCTGTGCAGTTTTTGTCGGTTTTGTTCGTATTACGGCGGTTTTAAGCGTTAACGATTAAACTTTATATTCTTGCTCCGCGTTCGTGTTATAAGCTTTGATATAAACAAATTATAAAAAAAAAAAAAAAATAAAACAAAAAATAACCACCGTATGAATAAAAACATACCACCGTATTTAATAACTTCAAATAGATATATAGATTCTTCTAGCACTCACAAACACAATACTACGTATAAATTAAAGTGCGACCACGTGACACATAAAACGGATAGTTGGTAATGGCGTACCAAAAGTGAATCACGGAGCAAATGTACTTAAAGGATAATGTGGAATCCATGTGAGTTGTGACATGTAACATGAAAAAAGATATGGTTGAAAAAGTAAAACATATTCCTGTGTAGTGACTTTAACCCATGTTTGTAGTTTCACCCATAGGTGAATAACTATTTCCTTTGGTAGTCGTTGGAGAAAGCACATTTTTGATCTTTAACATTATTGAAAGAGAAATGGTACATGAACCTAAACTTAGACCTAAAACAATTTGATATCATTTTAATGGATTGTAAAATAAGGGGTTCTTGTTTGCGGTAGTCAAGATCTTGACACTTTTTAAGTCAAGTTTAGGCTGGTTAAATCATGATCGTTTCTCTTATTGAAATTGCGAAGATTGTATTTGCATTTTCTGATTATAAACATCAAATATATTTCCAAATAATTTTTTATTGAGATAACTAAAAACATGATCAATTGAATGTTTAAATTATGTGTCAATAGTTTATTAGTTTATAAATAAATTAGTCGTTTTCCTAAAAAGAAAATATAGACACGTTAGTTTAGTCATTTTTTAAGAATCCTAATAATTTCTCTTTCCAAACATGATTCATTTAGTGTGATGATGTTTCAATTACCGGCACCGACATATCTCTCCAACCTCTCTCTAAACTTCTCTCCAACCTCTCTTTAAAAAATAAATCCAATCTATCCTAACCTTTACTAAACAAATCTCAACTTTCTCCAATGATCGGTTTGGCTTTAGAACACGGACCTCCTTCTCCCATATTTTCTTGTACTTTTTCCTTTCCCACAAAAGCCTTCTTCATCAAATTTGTCATCTCCCATCTTCGCCGTTCTGCGTGTAGTCGATCTTTGTCACTGCCTTCTTCTTCGGATCCGCTTACCATCCGGGCTCTTACCGCTTCCGGATCTGTGTGGTCAAAGTCATGATGGCTTGCTTCTTCTTGGGTTCGACTTTAGATCTGTTTGATTTAGGTCTGGCTCCTTTAAGGATCTTCGCTTTATCTTATGTATGTTTTATGTCTTTATGTCTTTTCAATACATCTTCGTATGGTTGTGTCTATCAATTTCTCACCAGTGATTCCACCTTTGTATGGTGTTCTTTGTAGTCTACAACTATTATCACAGATGTCTTGTTTTGGCTTACTTGTTATCTTGTGTATTTTGTTTGGCAAATCGGTTTCGATTTTGCTCATTATGTTCGATGTAACTTGTTATGTTTAAATTACTTCCATTTGTAAGGAGTGAAATGTTATCTCTGTTAAAAAAAAAAATACCGGCACCGACTGTGAACATAATGATGTCGTGATTTCTCTATCAATGTTATACATAATTTAATAATTTATAACTTACAAGTGATTTCTCTATCGAAGTTATACATGATTTCGGTGTTTAATTTTGGCAAAATAACAATCACATACCCCACGTGAATAAGATATTTCCCTTTTGTATTAGATGACGCAACAAATCAATGAAAGTTGTTGCATGCAAGAGTCATATTGCTATACTAGGATAAAATGACAAAATGCAATACTAAAAACTTCTAGAGGCGATAACTTTGACAACTCATTTACTCATGAATTCGGTAATTTTGGGAGGGTATGTTCTATCAGGCAAATCTTTCATTTCAAAGATTAGATTTTGTTGTATAAGCTTAAGAAATATGAACAATTAAACAATGTTTTAGGCCGGCTTCAACTTGACCACGACTGGAGCTACATAGAGCGGGTTCAAGCTAAACTCAAAGACCGAGCATGAATTTTTGATAGTTTTGTGCAAATTTAGTGTAACTTACCCACAATAACAATTCTTGTTTGATACAAAGTTACAAACCTATTATAATACTTGACCCAACCAATCTGACCTGTTCCAATACTACAATATTTAAGCACAATGCAGAAAATGATTAAAAGAATGACATAGGTCTTTAATAATGCATATCACCAACCTATAATAAAGAAGCAAAGGCATGGGTAGAAAAGAATTCTGAAAACTGCCATGAGTCAATAAAGATGCATAATTCAACCTTTAAATTACTAATCATAACCAGCATGCAAAGTGGTAGATGCATATAGCACATGTCCAACCACACTAATTAACAAAAAAATAAGAATAAGAAAATAAGGGCATATTTTTTTTCTTCTATACATAAAACCTATACCCTTTACACAATAATAGCCACTTAAATAATAGTTAAGTTACCTTCTTTTTCCTGCTCAAATTTGTTTGATCACTTTTGGTGCGCCTCAGCCAATGGATTCTTTATTAACCCGCTACCACTACCCTGTAGGCGGAATCCAGTGTTTTGAATGTTGTAAGATTCGTGATTCGTGTTCTTTATAGTCATGTGGCGAGTTTCTGCTTTCTTCCATAGTTTAGAGCTCAAAAGATCTGCGCCTGAAACTTGCAGCAGAGAGTGGGTTCAGGATTTGACAACCGTCCAGATGTCTTTGCTAAATCAAATGAAATTTCATCGAGTGTTGACTCTAGACCGAGCACACGAGACTCTAGTGACCGCATCCCATTTTGTGAGCTCCCAATGAATTTCTATATTTTAGGACAGTGTAATAGAAACATGTTAGAAATTGTCTACAAAGAAAGCATGGTGTTACATTTATGTGCCATGGGATCTTTCATGATTGAAAAATGCAGAACAAGTCACAAAATATACACAACTAATGTCTAGCTCATCGATGCACATCTAGTAATTGATTCACAATTACCTGTAGTTTCAATTATTATTATACTAAGTTTACTAACGAATCCCTATATCCTTTATCCTAGAATTTTAATCCACTTTTGTTTTCTTCGTGCTAAAGAAAGATCGATTCAACCGACTTGAAGATAAAGATGATACTCTAAAACTAGCTTGCCTTTTAAGGACAGCATAGACAGTCGTATTGTTAATCAGTATTTATAATTAACTAGTAAGATTGTCCAAAAGTTGGCGTAAAGTTTAACTCATTTGTTGAATCAATGGGTTGATATTTTAGTCGAGTTAGTTGGATCTAGAATCGGTTGGTGGAAGGTACACTTATCATCCAAGCCCCACACCCTTTGTTATTGACTAATTGTTTTCCGAATTATGTTGTGTCCACCATACTTTAGTGTGTTAGAGAAGACACATGCCGTAACTACCACCAAAAGGCCGATAAGCTAGAATACATACTAAAAGCATGATTAAAGAAACAAACCAGCTCATTTGAACTGATAAAGCTGCCCGGACCGCACATATAACCAATTGGATTTGCACAAGTGTTATAAAGAGAAAATCATAAACCTGAATACCATGTGGACCATTATTGAAGAGGAACTAAAACATGTTGACCAACATAAGTGATCAATTCCATTAAACTGTATGTATAATTATTCTAAGATTTAGTATACTCTCTGTACCAAGTGACCCAAACTAACTGAACAGTTAAGCCAAATTTTAACTGCACTATGTAACAATAAATAACTTAAGAATTATTATTCGGTATTAGTAGAAATTAAAATTACCTCAAGGAGATCACATAAATTGGACTGTTGGGTTTCAATTTGAGCAAGCTGATTGCGGATCAACGATAGGTCCTCGGATTCTTGTTGGACCACATTGATTTCAGATTGGCATTGCTGTCTACAACTCCCGAATTTGACCTCTCATCATGATACTGAATTTCAAGTGTCTTTTCTTCAGAAATTTCATTGAAGAGGACCCGCTTTATTTCATGCTTCCTAGATCTATGTTTGAGACTTTCCTCATCCTTAGTAACCAGAGTTGTTGAAGGTGGAGTAGTGACAGCAGAGTCAAGTTTCCGTTCATTAGGCTTCTTTCGATCCAGCTTACGAAACATTGCTGGACCAGTTTTCTTACTGCTGTTTTCCAATGAATTTCTTCTGGTGGAGGTGCTGCTGGAAGAACCATAAGGCACACTTCGTCTACTCATTATTTGAGGTGTTCGGGGTTCAAGTACATCAGCTTCTGCCATATTACAAATCAAAAACCAAATCATTTTAGGAAATCAAGAACAAAACACCCTACAAATACATACACATTGCAAAAACAAAAAAGTTCTAAAAATTTGGGGAAATACAAGAATCAAATCATCACACAAAAACTGAAAAAGCGTATAATTAAGTTTCTAGTACTCGATTCAAACGAGTTCATTTACTAAATCTATGTACACTAGTACTTGGATCTGCAATTCAACCTCAAAATCAAGAAACTTGACGGAATGGTTGATCTCATCTTAAAGCGAAGTATCAATTCATCACCAAGCTATCATCGAGATCAAGATCACCCACCGACACACACACATCACATATCAAAAAATTGGGGGAATTCAAGAACTACTTAGATCTGCCATTCAACAATAATTCAACAAAAATACGAATGCTTATAACCAAATTATACCTTTAGAAGAATGCGATTCAGGCTGTGGCGACACCTCCTCCGCCACATCTGGAATCGCATTCCACGCCTCAATCAACCGATTCATCGTCTCCCTTACACTTTTCACCTACAAAAACATCAAATCAACAACAAAACCACAAACAAAAACTCAATTAATCAACCAATCTCCCCCTCACCTTATCAAACTTCTTCGCCTCAAACGTCTTCAAACACGACCTCTTAAACTCCATACAAAACTCCCTCTCCACAACAGCCAGCTTCTCCAAAACCTCAGCAGCACCTTTCCTGACACTCCAATCCTCACTCTTCACCACAAACTCAACCATCAAGTTCACCAAACCCTTAACAACCAAAACACCATCACAACAACCAACACTTATGACACAGCAAACCACACTCAACAAAGCCGCTTTCGCCTTAAACGCGTCACTCTTCAACAGCCTCTCAACCCTCGGCACCAGCCTCCTCAAGTACGCCTCATCTTTCACCGGCGAGCGAGACACAACAGCCCCCACACACAACGCAGCGCCAATCTGCGCATGGCAATCCTGCTCAGTCACCAACGCCTCAACAAAAGGCTTCACAACGCTCAAAAAAGTCACCTTCGTCACACTTCCAGCAACCGATCCAGCAGCTGTGACACAAGCTCCCCTTACAGAACTATCAGTGTCACGGAGCCTTTTTATAACGGCGTTAATGAGCTTTGCCACGTAAGGTGACAATGCATGGCCATGCGATTCGCATAAGACGCAGATTAAACGAAGGCATTGTTTACGTACGAAAGATTTGTCAGAAGCGTTGGTGATGATGATTTGCGAAATGAAGGGTGAGAGTTTGTCGTGGGTGAGGTTTTTAGCGATGGATTCGAGTTCTGTTGATGCGGTTGAGTGTGTGTCACGGTCTGAGAGCTTGGTCAGGCATGTCAGGAGGTTGTGTTTGAAGTCGCGTGATGAGGTTTGTTGTGTGTGTTTTTGTGGTGACATTTTTGTTTTTGTTTGTTAGGGTGGTTTGGGTTTTGGTTCCGGTAGCATTGCCGGTGGTGAATGGCGGTGGTGTGTGTGTTTTGAGGGAAGATATACTTTTTTAAGAGGGTGAAACTTTAATACGGAGTAGAAATGTTTTTTAGGAAGTGTGTAGTGAGCGAACGGCGTCGTTTCTACGTTACGCTAATTTGTGTCTTATTTTGCATTATTTTTTTTTAATAAAATAAGTGTTGTAAATGTAATAAGCAAAACACGAATAAGAGAGGAAAATAATTCTTATTGAGTTCTGGTCCGTTAAGTTCTGATAGTGTATCTAATTATAGGGTAGATGATTACATATGAACCCTAATGGTATTTAGTAATTTAGAGTGAATAGGCATAAACCCATAATATTAAATTACAACACTCCTCCTGGATATCACCGGTTATCATCGCTATATACCGCCATTAAAACCTTATCGAGGAAAACCCGATGGGATAAAAAACTTGATGAAGGGAAAAAGAGTGCAGTCGCATAATCTTCCTCCTCAATTCAATGTATATCTTTCAAGTTACCGAATATTAATCTTCCAAGCAGTTGCTCAAACACTTTTGTCGGCAAAGATTTTGTAATAAAGTCCATCTAATCATTGATGTTAAGAATATGTCATGCAAAGAAGACAAATTATATGTGTAGCTTCCAACCCAATATCAATGTATTGGTTGGAAACATACATTGCTAATACAAAATCAAGAGAAAAATACACTTTCTTGACGTATTAATTATTAAAGCACGGTTGCACTTTTGTATGGTCTTAAGGACCAACCATTTTATAAAGACATGTGCAAAAATAATAATATAATATACGTCCAAATGATTTTTATCTATATAAGGATTCATTCAATTTGATCAAGTAGAGTTCATGAGAACTTTAATAATTACTTCGAGAAGTTAAAGTTGTGAGACAAATTAAATGCTTATAATAAAAATACATTTAGAGCAAATTAAACGCTTCTAGAATGTATGTCTCATAAAATATCAATAAGATATTTACATCCACCATAGGACAATATTTCTTTTAATAATCAACTTCATGTTTTTGTGAATTTATTTATTCACAATTCATGCCTTAAAGGACATAACTTCAGAGCTTTTGTGCACAAACACTGGTGTATATCCAATAGATTTTACACAATTATGTGTATGGACTTCCTGTCCCAATACTTCTCGTATTTTCACGAGATTGCATTTTTTCATGTTGGCCAATCATTTCGTTGAGCGCACTTTTGAATAATAATTGATTTATGATCGTCATTATGCATAATACCAAGCGCTATATTGTATGCAAACAAATTTATCGATGTCGTTTTTGTTTCGATTCCATATGATTTTAGACATCATAGAATTAGTGAGATCTCATTAGCTATTTAAGGCTCGCTTGGAACCTTCATGTCTAGTGTCTCCTTATGATACTATCATGGGGTCTTTTATACCTCGAACAACCATCTTGTTTTCATGCTCCATATTTTTCATCGAGGATTTTATTTGGAATCGATTTGTCTACCATGCTTGAGGCATGTCATAATAAAATAATGTCCTTGAGGAACAACTTCTAAATAGAGCATGAGAATGTTTATTTATGGCTATTAGATTATCCATTGAATAATCAATTCATAAAAAAAATTTCCTTCGAGGATCAACAGAATATGATAATTCATTCTGAATTTGCATCTACTTCTCTCCTCATGAAGGAATTATCCATCTTCTATATCCCATATATGTGCATTTAGGTGGAGTAATTTGCACACAAAAAACAATAATGGGATATGTTTGGTTTATAACCAAAACCAATTATAAGAAGGAGGATTGATATGTGTCTAAATACACATATATTTGTATTATATAAACCCACAAAAACAACCAAAAACACACAAATGACTCTCAAATGTTACAAATTCATAAAAATGTGTTTTAATGTGATCCAGGTACAAAGATTGAAAAACAAGTGAAAATGATCAATTTCACAACAATTGTCATTTTCAGGTCCACAAGTTACTCAAATTGTCAAAACTAGTCCCTAAATGTTTTAAATGAATGAAAAGTCAACTTAAGTCCTTGGGAAACCAAAAATATTCACAAATGATCCCGGATGAAAGTTTACACAAATGGCAACTTTACCCTTGAGTTACAAAATTGGCAAAAATGGTCCACTGGTATTCAAAATGGAAATTTTACAAAATATACCCTTGTACTATTCATGAATTTACAATTTGGAACTATTTTGATAACTTTGAGGAAATTACAATTTAACCCCTAAACTTTGGAAAATTACATAAATGGTCCTCGGGGTATTTTAAATTGTAATAAAATGCAAAATAAGTCCTTTGGTTTATCTAACTTAACAATTTTAGTCCTTGTGAATACTTTGGAAATATTGCGAGTTCGGTCCTCAAAATTGAAGTTACAAGATTGGTCCTTGGGCTTATTAATATTACAAACCAAGCGGATCCACTTAATACCCAAAATCCAAATCCTTATAATCCAAAACCATTACCCACCCAAACACAAAAGCCCCCCTTTGTTAATAAATAAAGCAGACAAACCAAACGTACCCGTTTTCCTCTTCTTCTTCCACCTTCACTTTTGCCGTAACACCACCACTTGCACTCCACCTCAACCTTTCCACTCACCCCAATCCTACCCACTCTCCACCACCTCTCAAAACCTAAACACGCCACAATAAATGCACTCCACACCACTTTTCACTCCAAACCATACCGCTTCTTCTGTTTTCTTCCATATCACACCAATTGGCCTCCAAAATATCTATATTGTCTCCTGCAACTCTCCACAACACAACAAGAATCTTTAATTATACTCAAGCCACCTCAATTCCACGTGGAGCGTTTTGGCGCCAAAATCTGTTTGAATGGCTAAGATCATTTCTGCTCAATCAAAGGCTGTAAATTAAAGTGGGATTTGACTAACAAGTTGGGGAGGACTCAGAAGGTTATAAAAGGTTGAGGATGAAAGAGAGAAGAGTAACTTTGGTTTTACCATTGTTCACGTAGTATAATTTTAAAAGCTTTCTTTAAATTAAATGTCATTTACAGCTTTAATGTTGTTATCTTTCTTAAACTAGTGTAATGTAATTTTATTTCCAGTTAATTGCAAGTTACTTTCAAGTTTCATAGTTTGCTTAATGTCCTTTAAATTTCGTATTCTTAAATTTCATGTTAAGTAGTTGTTTATTGGATTCTATAGCTTGCATAAGCTCTTGACAAAAGCTCACTAAGCTTTTAGATTCATTTAAACAAGTATAGCCTTTAAATTGAAAAATACTAAAAAAATCAAAATCACCAATGGAAGTCAACTGTGGTCCAATAAGCGATTACGGGAAATGGAAGCTAATTGGATGGATTTTACGGTTTCTAGCTTATTGACGATGGCTAGGAGTAGTTTCTATACCTTGGTACTCGGTGTTAGCCTTGATCACTTGTGAGTTCCATTTTACCATTTTTACCTTTTCTTGTTTTATTACTTTTCATGTTTTGATTTTCATGTTTTCCTATTTCTTTGTTATTGTTTAATGTTATTATAGCTTAATATAAGCTTTTTGTTCATTAAATTCACTTGTGCCTAAAGTTGGAAAGTTACTCAGTAGAAATGCAAATTTGACAAGTCCGTGGTTCTTGTTTGTGTTCTTGAAGTTTTATGCTCAAATAGTCTTAAAATGTCATAATATAATGTATGGAATCTGGTTTAGACTCAAATTCATTGAAAACTTTGAAGTTCATGTGACAAGTGAAAATTAAAGATTTGTTTGGATTTCTTGATAAATAAGAATCCCGGTGTCTATCTGTTGTTATTTGTATTTGTTTCATGTCACTTTAGCATAATATAGCTCGGTTCAAACATTATATTCGGTCTAGCTTAGCAAAAGTCAAATCCTCTTTAATTTTACTTAAGCGGTTCTTGTTATAGATTTAGATTGTGAAATTCATAGTATTAGCTTTAAACTTGTAAACATAGCTTAATATCATCTTATTACGACTTATTATATCATATTCAATCCATAGATTCGAGTTTTAAATTCATTTTAGTCAAACTACATGTTCTTGTAAAAAGTCGATTTTTCATTATAGTGGTTTTGAATAAAATGTATAATTTTGTGTAGAATTCAGTATTAAGTTTTAGCTTAAACTCTTTTGGGAGATCAAAATTCAATTGCTAAACTTAATTAGAAAATATTAGTTTATATTTTCTCACCTTTTAAGTGCTTATTTTCTATCTTATTTTTAGTCTAGTGCAGTAAACATGCCTCATGCGACTTATCTTTGTCAAGTTCATGAGCTTGCACAAGCTTGTGGATTTGGCTCTAGCTTGTACACTTTCTTGATTTAAGTATCCTTCTAGCCTATTGTTCATATTTATGCTTGTTTTTACTTATTCAGCTTATTTGCATAGCTTAATCATCCCAATCTTTTTGTCCCATCTTACTCCTTCCACTGAAGCAAACAGTGGAGGTTAAGTTGTTTCCATAGCTCATGAAAAGTTCCTACTTTAGCTTGAGCTTGTGATTTCTTAGCTTCATGTAATGCTAACTAGTCATACTCATGTTTCTGTGTTTGATTGAGCTCTCATGAGCTTCTTTGATAAGTCTAAAGAGCTTGTAGTTTGCCCATTCCCAACAGTTCAACTTTTTGAACTTGCACCATTACCTACAGCTCTAAAAAGCTCATTAATGATCTAGAGCTTATGTGGTTTAGTTTTTTGTAGAGCTTATCCACCAAACTCTATGATCCAATGCTTAAGTTCCATGTTGTAGCTTGTTAAGCAAGGCTGCAACTAGCTTCTTGATTTGTCCATTTTCTGAGTGTAATGAAACTCAGTAACCCATAGCAACTTCATAAGCTTCTCAAAAGCTCATTTGTGATACCCACAGGTTGAGTTTTGGTGTTTTGGAATCCTCACCATTGACTTGCTACTCCAATTCTCATTTTGCCTATCAAGCTTATACTCTCGGCAAATGGCCATTACAAATAGTAGTAAGGGGTGTTTGGATCGTGTTAGCTGTTAGAGCTTATGAGCTTATTGCAAGCTTATGAGTGATTGTCGATACACATGCACATGCATACTTGTCCATCTAGCTTATATGCATATTATTTTTCCTTTTGTTTCACGTGTATAGCTTATTTCAAGCTTATTAGGAGCTTGAGCTCCAACAGCCAAGCCAAAAGCTCAACTGTTGGACTCATAAGCTTATAATTTGCTTATTTCTCAGTTTGTAAAGTTCTCTTTTCATTAAATATGTATAACACCACTGTATAATTAATCCAGAAAAAGAAAAACCAAAAAGAATCATTTTTAAGCTAAGTGATAGCTTTTACTTAGAAGCTTGTTTGCTTATTAGCTTATTTTTGTTAACAACATGTAGTTTTTTATATTTTTCATAGCTTCTCTTATTTATTTTAGAATTTTGTAAAAAGTTTCAGATTTTTCTTTAATCATTTATTATTTTTAATAAATTAATAATAGTTTTTAGTAATTAATAATAGTAAATAATTAATATCTTTTTAGTTTTAAAATTAGTTTTATAATATTTTAGATTTTTCTAAGTTAAAATTTCAATTTTCTAGGTTAATTTTGTATTTTCTTGTATTTAAGTGTATTTTAAATAAGTAAATAATTATTAATAAATATAATAATTGTGTAAAAATTACATTTCCAATTTCAAAAAAATAATTTTATTTAGATTTTTCAAATTCTTTATTTCATTTATTTAAGTTAATTTTAGATTTTCTTATTATTTAATTTATAATTAAATACATTTAATTCATTTTTAATTTATATTAATTAATTTAATAGTGTAAAAATTTATTTTAATTTTCCAATAATTTTCTTATCTTTTTAGGATTCCAAAAATATGATTTTCACATTTGTGGAAATTGTATTGGACTGAATTCACGTTTTATTTTGTACGTTTACATAATTTTATTTAAACGTACGTTTTTAAGTTTTTAAACGTTCATCAATTTTAAAAATAGTGATAGCGTTTATTTAATATATTTTATCTTTTTAATTTTCTTAATTTGCATTTAAGTCGCTAAGACATGCAAATCCCTACTATAGTTATAATCGTTTTGTTTTTATACGTTTACGTTTTAGTTAAACGTCGTTTGTATATCTTTTATATTTCTAGGTTTCGATTATGCGTTTTTATTGGCGTAGGCGTGATGAGCTATTACTATTCACATTCCTAGTGTTAGTCAATCGATTCTGTTTTCCTATACTTATATTATTTTCAACAATTCACGAGTCATTGTACCGAGCGTCACGCCTCACGGGACATAAGCGATCCAAGGAAATTTTAATCCTTGGTAAACTCCCATTCTCTCCCGGTCGCCCTTTTATCATCTGTTACGGTTGACCGTTCACAAGCGGTTGATAAGTGTGACGGAGAAATAAAAGAAGGTAGTTCGGGAGGAATCAAGGATTTATAATAACATATTGGCACGGTGCTAATTTTGTTGTTGTGCATATTATAATATGGCCCCATACAACAACACAAATTTTTCTCTCAGTTTCATTTCATAATTTAGAAGTAATTCATCACATTTTCATGATGAAATACTTACTCTGGAATGTTATGCTCGCATTGAGCTATTAATCATGCAAACTTGAGGTTGCGATATAATGACCATTTAGACGATGCATCGATTTTAAACTCTAAATGGTTCATACAATGGATTTGTATGCTTACATATATCCATTTGTTTTCTTTCCTATTAACATTGAGGAATTTAGTCCCCATTCTAGTTGATAGAATAATAATCAACTTTCTTTGAGAGATTATAACATTAGATTGAAGAATCTTATTCTTCCATAACTTTCGCATGATTAATGACTCGGGATGGTGTAACTGGTCATGCCAAACATATTATAATTATTATTGCTCATAAACTTAAGTTTATGGCAGTGATTAGCTTTTACTAATCTTTATATAATGCATGTCGTGGAAAATATAAACGAATATAATGTATCTTTAATACTTAACTTCATTTCTCATGACAATTTTATATTTCTTTTGTGGAGCAAAATGCGCTAGCATAGATTTTTAAATCTATGAATATAGTGTGTAATATCTTTGACACACTTGTATTTCATATACATCACATTGCATTTTTGCATAAATAGCATTTTTTTTCGTTTGCTCCTTTCTTATTGTATTTTCGCCACTACTAGTGGTTTGTCATTGTCATACTTCCTCGACCATAGCATTTACCATGATAAATGATCTTTAACCATTTATCTTTAGATTATCACATTCACATGAATGGAATAAAAATCTTAGGTTGATCAATTCATCACATTCACGTAAGGGAATGGAGATTTATATGTTGATCAATTCATCATATTCACTTAAGGGAATAGAGATCTTTATGTCGATTATTTAATCGACCACGTCCATGATAAATATCATCATCATTGTCACATTCATTTTAAGGAATGGACGAATAGTTGAACTACTTTTATATTTTTCGTCGAAAGCTTATTAGCTTTTCTTTTTATATAATATGAGAATTTGACAATATCTCATGATACTTTTCAAACCATGTTCTCGATATCGCTAATATAGAAGCATGTTCGAGACTTTGAAAATAGAGAATGTTTTCTTAGACATCTCTTCATCAGTATCATTTAAATCACAATTTTATTTGTTCAGATCTAACATTGAAAATTGTGAGATTTAACTCGCTTACACTTTTTTTTTCTTGCAACATGAGGTGCATACAATAGAGCGAGCTTTCAGAAAAAAAATACTTTTCTTTTATACCCTTTTTTTTCTTTCAAAAACATAACATGAGGTTATGTTATTATGATTCACTTGAGGAATCATCAAAGCACATTAGGCTTTAAACAAAATAATCATAACTTGAGGTTATGTTATCGTGATTCACTGATAGAATCATATTTGAACATTTTAACAATAACTTGAGGTTATTGTATTTTCATTTTATAATCATAATAGAACTTGAGGTTCTATAATAATCATAACATGAGGTTATGATATCTTTTGATTCTCTTGAGGGAATCATAATAGAACTTGAAGTTCTATTTTTCTTTTTATTTTAAACATAACACGAGGTTATATTATTGATTCTATTAATTGAATCAAATTAGAACTTGAGGGTCTAATAATTTTTTTCATTAACATAATATGAGATTATGTTACTTTAATTTTCTTCATGTAAAACATGAACATATGTCACGAATCATAAATCTAAAAAATTGATAAAAGAAATACAAGGAATAACTTTATATAGTAATATTGCGAGCATTTTATCACGTCTCGTATTTCCACGTAAATTAAACAGTGATATGTATACAATCATATACTAGCAGTAAACAAATATGTCAAACATGTATATAAGGATTCGAGATACACCTTTATCATAAAATCATTAATATTGTTCTATTTGATCTTGATATGTATGATCTACAAATAGTGTTTATCTTTTCTTTTTTCAATTTACGCTAGTATTTTTTTTCTTTTCTGAGATCCAAAAATGTTCGCTGCCATTAATGGTGACGTCAATAGTTTTTAGAAAAACTAATATATCAATCAATTGAGAAATTTAAGATTCAATACAAATATATAACAATAACATGAAGTTATGTTATTTGATTCTTTTTATAGAATAACAATAGAACATGAGATTCCATTTTTTTTCATATTAATTTTTTCAAAAGAATCATATTAGAACTTGAGGTTCTAATCATTTTTTTCTTTAACATAACATGAGGTTTTTTTTTTTTTTTTTTTTTTTGATGAGATCATAATAGAACTTGAGGTTCTCTTTTTTTTTTTTTAACATAACATGACGTTATGTTATTGATTCAATTGATTGAACCATATTAGAACTTGAGTTTCTAATTTATTTTTCAAACACAATTCTCTTTATGTAATCATCATAAAACATTAATCGTTCTTGTGAGTTACACTAGAGTTTGATTTAGATAAAAATAATACAAATAACAATATATAGTGAACCTCGATTGAAGACATTGTTTACTTACTAACTTTTGAAACTAGAGTGGTAATACTTTGATCAACAAATAACTAAGAACTTGGATTTGGAAGTTTCTCCATAACAAACCATAAATTAAAGTATATTGTTATTGATTTAAAACCATCAAACCTTACGTCAATATTGATTGGCGTAAAGTTTTTTTTTCTTTGTTTAATAATCTTTTTATCAAAGAACAATGCATGGTTTGTCGCAACTTTTAGGTTCACCGAAAGCTCAAATACGAAGAAGTAATATAATATAATGTCAATATTTAACTAGGAGTGAATACTAACCATTGGTATATTTAGGCGCTACTTTAAAACACGAGTCGTATTCTTTCCTTGTCTTTCACGTGTCTTATTGTTCTTTTCGAATAGAGAACTATCGTGCTGATAACGTGTTGTAAATGTAATAAACAAGAACACAAGAATGAGAGAGGAAAATAATTCTTATTGAGTTACCATCCAAGAAGTTACAAGAGTGTATCTACTTATAGGGTAGATGATTACATGTAAACCTTAATGGGCCGGGCTAGTAAGCTAAAAGTGAATAAACATAAGCCTATAATATTAAATTACAACAATAAGGAGTATGTTGCAAAAATCCTTCTTGTGGTTTGGTCAAATTGTAGGTTTTGTCTCTTATCTTTGTTTCATATAAAACATCTTTTTCCAAAGATTAAACCGTTTGATCTCAGTCACTCATCCAATTTTAATCCAATGGTTCAGATTATTTGACATTTTGATTTAATTATTTACAGAGGGCCATTTTGGTAATTAAACTATCTCACTAACTCTGGTACAGGGGTCGGTTTAGATCATTCATTTCTCCTTCAATATCTCACCAGCACACACACTACTTTCACACACTAACCACCCCCAAACCATCGTATTAAACCCTAACCGCTATTCATGCCAAATTGATCAAATAAACACTATACAATGGATGTACTACATGAAATAACATTATTTAAAGGTGATCAATCGTCGTTATTGCAAGTTTCCGATCAGAATAATCCTCGAATGTGGATTCTGGTATACATTAGATTTTTCTTCATTTTATTCTGGTATATAATCAGTAGATGTTGCTTATTTTGTTGCTTATTTAGCTTTTTAAATTTTGTTGCTTATTTTGGATGAGTAAATGTTGCCTATTTTGGATGAGTAAATCTCGCTTATTATTTTATTTTATTTTTCTTATTTTGTTGCTTATTTTGTATATAATTAGTAGATGTTGCTTATTTTAGGTTTTTATGACTTGAGTAGATGTTGCTTATTTTGGATGAGTATATTTTTATTTTGGTTTAGTAGATGTTGCTTATTTAGGTTTTGTTGCTTATATTTGCTTATTTCGATGGATATAATCGAATTGTTGTTGTATAATGGTAGTACAAATTACGACTTAATCGATAGTGAAACAGGCGAAAATTTGAGAATATGTGAATCTGAAGAGAAAATGACCATATATAGGTGTGGTTTAGATGGAGTCGTGAACTAGTATTTTGGTTTGGTATGGATACAATTGATGGCATTCTGAATCAAGAATCGCGACATTACAATGGAAGTGTAGTGCAACTAGTATTTTTGTTTGGAAGTGTAGTGCAACTAGTATTTTGGATGGTTGACCTAAGATGACAATAAAGGATTCTGATTCTGATCTTGCTACCGATGAAGCTGATTTTGATTCTTCGTCGGATTAAGTTAGTGATCGAAAGGAAAAGAAATTGAAGAGTAAGGGTGGGTTGAAGAGAAAGAGAAAGGGTTTAGATTCTTGAAAGAGTAAGTCCACTTAATTTTTTTGAATTAGAGGGTGTTTGGTATGTGCTTTTTTAAAAGCGGTTATGAGTGTTTGGATAAGATTGCTTACTCTAAAACACACACTTAAGAGAGTGTTTGAAGGTATTGGTACTTACTTATTCTAGTGTTGTTTATCTACTTTAGTAATTTTAAAATAGTGTTATGTTTTAATAAAACAATTTAGGCATGGTATTGCTTATCTTAAACTTTTAGTATTTGTTTATACAAAACAACAAGTAAGCGATTATAGTAAAATTGCTTATATCCACACTTTATGTAAATGAGCACTTAAAAACTAAGAAATCCCAAAACCCACGCTAAGCAATCCGGTCATATACAAAAGCATTTATCGTCGTATCAAATGACAAAGCCAATAAGAACTCATTGAAATGCTTGTTAATGTTTTTGTAGTACAAATGTTATTGGTATAAGTTGGATTAAAACCAAGTTCCTTTTTCTAGAAAGACATTATTCATAACCACATAATGGCTCACACATGTCTTAATGGAGACTAGTACCAAAAAGTCCAGAACCTTTGGTTTGATGGACCAATCATGTATCGCTAGCGCTAGGCAAATGGTTGTTTGTGAACTTTTTTTACAAGTAATTTATCAATGAAATTCTTGATTTAGATAAGAATTGAAGGTCCGTGCTAATGCTAAGAAACAGTTTTATTCAGTAAGTTATGTTTAGGCATAATCATTTTGCTATATGTTGTTTACTAATACTTGTTCGGTGCCATGACTGTTAACTGATTCTTCTGACATGTGTGTCCTTTCTAGAAGCCGTCATGAAACATCACACATACAAATACTCCCTCCATGCCTTAATAGTTTCCATTTAACTAACATTGCGCGCTTCACCAGCGATCTAGTAAGTTATGCCTTCTAAGGACACATCACCAACAGCTTCAACCACAGTTAAAGATACTCTATTTAGGTTCATTTTTAGAGATTGGACTCTAGTTGGTGCATACAACTTGTGAACATTGACAAATGGTTTGTTTGATAATGAAAGTGTTTGTAGAGGTGATGCGGCAGACATCTTTCTTGTGAAGATTGAGTTGAGAACAATTTTTAGTTTTTTATGGTTTGATGTCTATAGATATTTTCTGTTTGAGGATAAGGTGGACCTACATGGATGGTAATTATTAGACTTTTTTAACATGAATCAAGTTTGATTGTATTTTGATTTAGAATTGAGTAAATCAGTCTGATTCTGTTAAAGCATACACTCTTTTACTAGTATTGAGATTTTTTTTTACAACAATCACATGGGATTCTATGTGAATCAGAAGGGATTCGTCAAAGAATCACACGGGATTCTGTAAGCATACACTCTTTTATTAGTATTGATATTTTTTACAACAATCACATGTGATTTGCACAAAATCTCATGTGATTCTTTGGTAGATCACGTATGATCCTAGTAATCACTTGCCATCAAAACAATTGATGAATTCTCAATTATATACACTGACTTTGAAATCTAGAAAATATGTTCCAAATTTTGACAAATCACATGTAATTTATTTAGAATCACATGTGATTTTGATATGAAAATCGTATGAGTTTTTTAAACGAATCACATCTGATTTTGAGATAAATCACATATGATTTTAACATGAATCACATGTGATTTTGAAATGATTCACTGGGCAAGTTACACATCTAGATCATATGTGATTCATGAGAAAATCATATGTGATTTTCACACGAATCACATGTGATTTTGATATGAAAATTGTATGAGTTTTTGACACGAATCACATATGTGATTTTGAGATGAATCACATGTAATTTTAAAATGAATCACATGTGATTTTGACAAGAATCACAAGTGATTTTATTAAGTGTAATACCAAATCTGCTAGAACATCAAACAAAATATTATTAAAGTAGAATTCCATATATTCGAATTAAAATACATATAACACTTTTACAGAAGTTCAAGTGAATGAAAACCCCGAATATTAAAAAAAAAGTATGAAATTCAAGAAGCATTAGCCACTTTTTTGGCCATTTTTAATTGTTTTGAAATGAAAATTTGGATTTAACGGACATGTTGACTTGTTGTGTGATCATTAGTCTTCTCTCTGCAACATCCACATTTATTTATCGGTTTAGTTTTAGCTTAAAGTGCTATTTCTCTTTCATTCTTCCATTCCATTCGATCCGTCTTCAAGAGAACGCAGTAGTGCAGAACCTTATTATAAAACAAAAAAAGAAAATAAAATTAATACTTATGCTAGAATCACCTGTGATTTATCAAAATCACATGTGATTGTTTTAACAAAGGATAACAACTAATACACTTTTTAAAATTACAAGTTAATTACATATTCTGCTACATTTTCACATTCCTTGATTTGAATTATAACGTTCTCAACAGAGTAATCATTGTCATTAAGATAGCTGAAACCGCGCAAGTGAAATAACACTTTTTAGTACCCTTTTTACCCCTAGCATCAAACATGAGTCGCGGTTTATCAAACCCCAAACCATTGTTTTACCTTCTACAATGTGATTTGGTAATGACCAACGACAAACATTTTTAGAGTTCGTACTCTCGACAACAATTACATTAAGCATGGAACTGATAACGATAAAATGGGTCCTTACCTCTCATATGAATTACTTGTTAAAGAATCACATGTGATTCTCAAAGACGCATTTCATCAAACACATGGTATGCATCTGGATTATCAACAAATTCATCCACAACCTGGATTTCAGAATCCACCACATGATTTTTAGCATCCATAACTTGAATAAAGAGTAAATCGCATGTAATATACATCTTCTTTATCTGCAACTTCTGGTTAATCATCTACTAGATCTGGTAAATGATTTTCTAGATTTGTGAAATCATTTACAATATCTCCTGTATCTATAACATCTACTAGGACATCAATTATCTAGTTTTCATCTATAACATTGATTAACTTATTTTCAACCATTTTTAACGACGGTGATTTGTGTGACTTATGTGAATGACGGCGGTGATTATTCGGTTAAGTGGTTAACGACGGCGATTTACGTGTTTTGTGTGAATGACGGCGGTGATTTTTTGGTGAATGACGGTGGTTTTAAGGTGTTTTCTGGCGGTTTTGATGGTGATGAGAGAGAAAGTTGGATGTGTGTGTTTTTTATGAGAAAGAAAGTGGTTAATTAAATGAGATGGAGCGAAGACATTTATGCTTTTATAAAAGGAGATGGAACGACGTTTTTGCCCTTATTTGTTATTTTCATTTTTAATCCATGCCGTTGGATGAAAAAAAGATAGATGATTGGGATCTGATTATTTGCTCTTTAGATAGTAGCTGTTTGTTGGGGATCTTAACTCTATCTTTCAAAAGTACAGGCATTATCTTTATGTGAAACTTTTGGTTGTAGTTTCGTTCATGTCTAAAGTGAAATGTCTAAAATGACCTTGTCAAAAATTGCAACCTATAGACAAAAATTGCGACCCAAAGTTCTCCACATAGACGGTGCCTACAATTTTCAAAAAGTTAGAGACGAAATATGCAATTTAACTAACCACAAGGAAGATTTTCGCAATTTTATTCACAAGTTTGTTATTTTACTTGTTACACTGGATGCACCGTCAACTTATCGATATCGGTCGCTCTCTTCATTAACAAAACATATGTAATAAGTGAAAGGTTTATGGATAATTATTAATATTAGTATGACCGGATTCGAACTCGAGACTTCGGGATTGCACACATTACGTATGAGAATTGATGTAAATAATTATAATATATAAAACGTTATTATTATTAATTATTAGTCACGAAATAAATACTTAACGATGGTTAATATTTAACGAGGTTTGGCTATGATCGTTAAATGTAAACTTAAAGGACTAGAGATGAAATTATAAGTCGGGAAGGATCTAGAATCCTTTGGGATTGATTGGCCGATCGGTTGGGGTTTCCTAACCCAACCCACATTAACTTGTCCTCCAAGATTGGTTAACTATAAATACAATCCTATTGTGTTCATTCTAAACCTAATCTTGGTGACTTGCAAACCTAATTTCTCTCCTTCTCCCTCTTTCTTTTGTGTGGCCGGTCGAACTCCCCTTCCCAAAGGGATTAGATTTGCTTAACTAAAGAATAAGTATTTGGTTTGTTTCGTGATCAAGAAACTAGCTTTTCACATCAAATCGCTATTAGTACGTGTGTACAAGAACGAAGAACAAGCACGTTGAGCTTGTGAATCTTGGTGGTTGATTTCATTGGTGGGTCGACATAGGTGTTGGTCGACATTCACAAACCCTAATTTATTAGGGTTTAGGGTTTCTTGTTCTTGATCCTAATTTGGGGTTTTCCATAAACCCTAATTGCATTGATTCGCAAAAGGCACGCATACTTTTAATTCGGTTAGTTAATTTACAAGTATTATTCCTATTACTTCATTGCATGCTTTGATGATGTTTACTTGTTTTATATAATTGTTATGATTAGTAAAACCCAACGGTGGCATCACGAGCCGTTAATATGTTGTAATTAATTACCAAACACATAAAATTGAATCTTTATGATTATTATATGCTTTTATGGTTTCTAGGGTTTTGAAAATTGGAACCCTAATTTTTTATTAATTGGGTCGATTACCCTTTAATTGTTCATTAGGTTTTATTTTTTGTAAAACTTGTAGAAACCCTAGGATTGCATGTATATTTTATGTGGTTTTCATGAATAATTGTTATGTGCCATGATTATATGCGTGTCTTGGGATTATAATTGTTATGAGGAATCCATGGTGAAACATGCATGTTTTGCCATGGAGTATTGTTTTTTGATTAATTGTTAAGTGATATACACATGTTTACTTATTTGATAATTATTGAATTGGGGAAGACCTCAATTATAACTAATAAAAATTTGTTATGTGCTAATTGGTATATTATTAACTTTGGTTTACGCAATCGACTTGTCGATGTATGTGGCTCATCTACCTTGTAGTTGAAAGCCCTAGTTAATGTATGCATATATTTACGCCTAGAATTGTTTATTAGCGTTTATCGAAATAATTATGCATGTGGCTAATTGTTTTTACATATGTTAAATTGTTTAGTTATATGTTTATATTATTTGAGTGTGTTTAATTTTATTAAAATGCTTTTTGTTTATATAGTGTTTGACATGTTAGTAAGCAAAAGGGTTTTTATGAATAGAAAATTAAATGGACTAAATAATGGCGAAATTGATTGTTATCTAAAATTATTCTTGAACTTTTAATCGATTGATGCGATTGTACTAAATGGTTAGAACGGCTCACCCACTAGAACAAACTATAAAGGGGTTGTTTAAGAAGTGCATACGATCGTCTTGAATGGATGTCTAAGGTTATGCTTTTAAGCTTACGGTCCTCTCCCCTCATGAGTTCGATTGGAGCTACCTAGTATAACCATTCTATGTACGAAGCATCTTAGTGCAAAGTTGTAAGTTTCTCAACGCATCGATTAAAACTTTGTAGAATTTAATCTTAGCAATTAAAATCTTATGTAAGGTTTTCGAAAATATTTTGTTATAAAGTTGTATGCATGCTTCTTTATACATAAGTTTTGATTACACGTCAAAATTGTACCCTTTAAATTTAAGTTTATGCCATCTAATGATATGAAACACTTGAAGTTGTAATTTAGTTATGTGAGACCTTGATCTAGATTACAATAACAAGGTGAATTATTTTGTTGTGTGAGACCTCAGCTTAATGATTTGCAGTTTCTAAGTTAGACAACTTAATTAAGTTAGTTAGTGAGACCTATGACTTAAGGCATAAGATGGGATGAAACATGCTTACGTTTTGCATAATTGTTTGGCAAAATTGTAAATCTCATATTTTCTAGGAATTGCAAACTTGTTTGTTAATTATTGTTCTTCGACAATTACCTATTCTATAATTTCATCACTAGCAGATCAACTGATGTGGTGAAACTATGATAATGAGGGTCCTAGATTCAAGGAAAATTCTATGGTTAATATGAATATTAACCTAAGGGTATTTTATTTTCTTGAAAGATTTAATTATCGAAAATACTAAAACCGAATTTTGTTAATTCTTTTGATTGTATTAATGCAACATTAAACCGTAGCGTAGTTTGGGCTTTGGTAAATTGATCTAGTTCGTTTTCAAACAAATGTTTGATCAAGAAAATTTACTAAAAGACAAACATAAACTCTTTTCAATGGAAGAAGAGTGAGACTCAATCCTATTTCTTTTCATGATTGAGAAAGGTATGTTAGGAACATTAGAATTGTCTAAATTCTAATATAACTCAGAACAACTTTAATAGTTAAGAAATTGCACACCATGTTTTCCTTAAGAGATTTCATTACCCTCATTGGTGATTGAATTCTTATATGACATTTTGGTCAACTAGAAAACATGTTTGACATTTTATGAGTTATTAAATTAGAAGCTAGACTAATTACATAAAATTGGTAAAAGACAAACTAGTATATTTTATCTAGTTGTTTTGTTTTGACTAATTGAAGGTGCTACACATCATTATGGCGATGGTAGACCCATTGAGGAAGAAATTGCATGCTCAATTTTTCAAGTTAATAGCATTGATGGATGATTCATCATCTACTTAGTAGAATACACTCTTTTAGTACCTAAGTAATTGTTACGAATAGTCTTTGAAAGGAGTTACAACGTAATAGTACGCTATTTTCATCGGTTAATGCAACACTTACAATGTTGTCAAATCCGATTGGGAGTATTGTGGCGATTCTTGAATAAGACATTATTGTAACGTTGTCTAATTCGATGGGAGTTACAAGATTTATTATCTTGGTAGTGACTCGATTATTTCTAGATTTTCTTGAAATAATACATTACGTTTAAAAATGTAGACATTCATATTCTCAAGGATAGTCATGAACGTTTCCTTGATAATTAAGTGCTCTACATCTACTTGTAATGCTTATATATCTATGACACTATCATATTGCTCACATAAACAAACGAATGTCATGGTGTTTATCTGCTATATGGTGTTGTTCTATGCACAAGTGGGAGAAGTATTTATTGTGTGCAAATGAACAACACATACAAATATGATTAATGGATTCTCTTGATCGTAAGGTAAGAGATTAACGTTCTAATAAGATTGACTTGTTTAGAACATGTGTCAAGATTATAGCATAGACTACTTTTATGTCTTATGTCATTCAAGTTATAGAAACACTTGAAGTTACATTTTAGGTTAAGAGAGATCTTGGCTAGATTGTAATCTCAAGGTAAATCTCCAATTGTTGTGAGATCGGTGTGCATGCTTACGCTTAAGATTGGACACTTCTTGGAATGACATAAATAAATAAAGTAATACTATCTTAAATATTTATGTATTTTAGAATGACATAAATATGATAGAGTAGTATATTAACTTGAAAATTAGTTAATTGAAACCATGGTGTGGTGTTCATAATAACTTTAAATTATACATGGTTATGTGATTTGTATAGATTCATAAACATGAAGTCTTTTAAAGACTTATAATATAAAGTAAGATACTATAAGCATTATGTCTTTTGACTTGGTCAAAGAATACTTAAGTTATAAAACATGCAATTGGCTTGGATATTCTATTATACCATTAAGTTGACTTAGTTGGTAAATAGGTAGGCCAAAAGAATATGTTTATCTTAAATATTGTTAGATTGTCTTACAATATTAATTCTAATGAAATCTTGTATGTATAAGGAATGTTCGATTAGAAGAATCAAACTTTTGTCATATTGTTTGATTCAAGATAACTATATCCTCTTTTCTTCCAAAAGTTATCAAGGTTAGAAAATTGAGTATTGATTGGATATACTTAATAAAACTCAAACCTAGAAGATTAATAAGACACCATTTTAGTATGGAATGTGATGAATTACATTGAGTCTTATATTGAAGTTCTGATTTGTTAAAACTACTTATGGAGTAGGTTATTATTGAACAAGATTTATGAACTGTTAATGTGATTTGTAATATCCCAAAAGAAAACAATTTAGTATTGTTCTAATTGCTAAAGTATTTATAGATAGTCTTTAAATTACAAAAGCAAGTGGGAGTTTTGTTTAGATCTTAAAGAGATTAAATTACAATTACAAAACACATAATCTTCTAAAGCACACAAGTGAATATCATGATGAGGTCAAATATGATATACCTCAAAATGATAGAATTCTCATTCATAGATCCGCAAGGATATCTCAGATATTTGATATGATGAGAAATATGAATTACATGATTAGGATAAACCTGTTAATCATAATGATATATTACCTAATATTGAATTGTGGAAAATTATTCATACTATGAATGATAAGATGCTGTCCATAAAGATAATCAACTTTGGATACTTGGTTTATCTTAATAAAGATGAGTTTCTTCAAAGGAAGGAAAACCCTAGTGGTTTAAATTCTTTGTGTAGAAATCATATGGACAATATTGTACTTGTGTTTAATGCATGGCTTGTGACAAGATTATTAATCACACTTAAGCAATTAACTGTGATTGAATATTCTTTCCTTGGCACATTAAATATATAATGATTATGATTGTCATAATTATTTTCATTGATATGAAAAATGACAATGGAATATTAAAACTATTTCTTGTGTGATTGCTTTTGCGAGGACGATAAGTAATCGAAAGGAGTTTTATGAATTCACATAATCTTTGGAAATGTACAAAATGCAAGAATCCATGAATGGATATATGCATGCATTTAGGAGATGATTCTTATGTTTAACTATTAAATCAAAGTTTGGTTTAAAAATTAAAATAAGATAATTTCTAAGTATTCCTGAAAGCTAGTGGGAGTATTATGTTTATTTTCTTTAAATCTTATATGATGTGGGTAGTAACATTCCATCTAAGCTAAATGTTAAGTTTGGAATGGAACTTCACATGAAAGATTTAGAAAATAAGACATACAACCTTGGAATATATGTTTATTATTAATAAACATGTGCGGTAAAATAAATGAGTCTAATAGAACATGATATATCATTTAGAAAATGGATATGTAGAACATGAATTAAATCTTCGTTTGACATAAGGATTTTTCATGTACATCATGTTACTGTTGTATCATGCTTGAATGCAAGATGATTTGACAACATTGATATCTAATAAAGTTATTAGATAACTAGTGTAATGAATATTCTAATGGAATATGTTTGAATTTAGAATTACATTCCTCAGCCTGGATTTGCTCTCAAAATTCTATGGATGAGCAATACAGCAATTGTTGCATAATTGTCATAGTTAACAAACTTGAAAGTTTGGAAGGCATCAAATATTACACTGTAGATATTGAAGTTTACTGAAGAGCATATTGTTGTTTGTATACAATGATCTTTGGTATAATTGAGATGACACTCAATACTAGTCATGGGAGGATTTCATCCTTGTGGATGGCCATATGAACTAGTTGTGCTCAACTAAGAGCATGGTTGCATTATACAATAAAGAATAAGAATACTTTAAACTTTAAAATGTTTGAAAGTTTGATTGTCATAAATTGGTGCTTGAGGATGTCACACTTTATGAAATATTATGTGGCAATATCAAAATATTTTGAATGCACACATACAAGAACTTCACTAGTTGAATTCTTGAAATAAGTATTCTCAAAATTCTAATAGATCAAAGTTAGTTGAAATTATGCCTTGTCAACAAGTATGATTGTCATTACTTGAGACATAATTCATTAACAAGTATTATCATGCATTGATCTATTTAATATTTGGATAAGGGATGTTATGAACAAATATTATTTAAATGGAATAAAATATTGGTTATGTTTATTTTTCATTTTCTTAATATTATATCCTATATTTGCATGTTTAATCCGTGAATAACTTATGTTATTCTAAATGTCCGTTGTCGATCAATGATGTGGGAATGTCATTGAATTAAGACAAATCTGAGTTTTGGTATAATATACTTTTAAAGTATATTGATGCGTGGGACATACCAGATTCATATGATATTCAATGAATTGAATATAGGACTCATCCCAACTTTACATGATGATACTTTATGGATCTTTGTCATTAAGTATATCATAAAGTGTTTATCCTCAGACTTGAGATACCAGATAATTGTTGTGAATGTAGTGCATTTGTGTAAGATAGTCTAACGCTATCCGTAACTGGTAGTTATAAGGGCTATTTTCGGAAGTGTTACAAAGTTCATGAGTTATGTTTGTAGTCAAAAGAATTTGTTCATTTGAATTTGTTTCAAAGCATAATACTATATTTGGGCCCCTCGTAGGATTGGCAAGATGTTTGTAAGGCCTTACCCAAGATTTATCTGGAATACGTTCAGATGATTTGGTAATCTTGTTCAATCAAATACAACGAAAATGCGAATATTAACTTATGAAATGACTTGATCCATATTCATAGTTAATGTAGTATTAGTAACAAAAGGATAAGTAAAATGATGAATCATTAAATAGTTTTTCCAGGAGACCATACTCGATTTGATCGGGGGCATTGGCGTGTGAAAGCTAGACTAACCAATCTCATTACTATATTAAGTAATATCCAGTGGAGCTGAAAGGTTTATGGATAATTATTAATATTAGTATGACCGGATTCGAACTCGAGACTTGGGATTGCACATTACGTATGAGAATTGATGTAAATAATTATAATATATAAAAGCGTTATTATTATTAATTATTAGTCACGAAATAAATATTAACGATGGTTAATATTTAACGAGGTTTGGCTAACGATCGTTAAATGTAAACTTAAAGGACTAGAGATGAAATTATAAGTCGGGAAGGATCTAGAATCCCTTTGGGATTGATTGCCGATCGGTTGGGGTTTCCTAACCCAACCCATTTAACTTGTCCTCCAAGATTGGTTAACTATAATACAATCCTATTGTGTTCATTCTAAACCTAATCTTGGTGACTTGCAAACCTAATTTCTCTCCTTCTCCTCTTTCTTTTGTGTGGCGGTCGAACTCCCTTCCCAAAGGGATTAGATTTGCTTAACTAAAGAATAAGTATTTGGTTTGTTTCGTGATCAAGAAACTAGCTTTTCACATCAAATCGCTATTAGTACGTGTGTATACAAGAACGAAGAACAAGCACGTTTGAGCTTGTGAATCTTGGTGGTTGATTTCATTGGTGGGTCGACATAGGTGTTGGTCGACATTCACAAACCCTAATTTATTAGGGTTTAGGGTTTCTTGTTCTTGATCCTAATTTGGGGTTTTCCATAAACCCTAATTGCATTGATTCGCAAAAGGCACGCATACTTTTAATTCGGTTAGTTAATTTACAAGTATTATTCCTATTACTTCCGCTGCATGCTTTGATGATGTTTACTTGTTTTATATAATTGTTATGATTAGTAAAACCCAACAATAAGGCCACGCTAACTTCGCCAATTAAAAATAACTCATTTAAATACAAACACACCGTACAATTAGGGGTGGCGATTCTCGACACGATAAATGACACAAACCCGACACAAAGTTAAACATATTTTTGTTGAGGATATACAAGTTTGGGTCAAAAACTTGTCAACATGTCTGACCCGTTTAATAAATTGGTCGTGTTTTGGCTGAGTAAATATTAAATATGTAACCTATAACCTCTAAAAAATAAAATATACAACTTGGATTTTATGTTAGATTTGGATTAAATGTATTGTGTTGTGTACTTAATATGACAATCATTTACTATTGCAACTCAAGTATTATTGAAATTTTGTATAGTTATTTACATCTTATTTATATCATTTGTTGATTTATACTAGTTGAATCTACAAATTACTAACCTTCACCGCTTGACATATTTACTTAAACAAATTAAACGGATTACATACAGTTACATGCGTTATGTAAGTGCGGGTTAGAGTTGAATTTTTGACATGATTAGTAAGCATGTCGTGTTATGATAGAGATTATACTTACCCGTCAACCGCGAACCTAAATAGGTTAACCGATTGCCATCCCTACTCTAGTCACTATACACTCACATACTAATTAAAAATAAGAGAAAAAATTGATCGTTTGCACAACCTAGTTATGTGCAAAATTTGTATATGATCGAGTTGTGGGTAGTAGTGTAGTAAGGGATGACCGAGTTAAGGTGGATGACACATTGTCCAACTCCACTTCACCCGGTTTTACATTACGTTTCCTTTACCAAAAAAACAAACGACGTCCAATTTGGAAATCGGTCGTATATAGTGTGGAGGTTGGGTCGTGAAGTCGGCCGAGGGCCAAAAAAAATTGATATCGGTTGAAAATCCAACCGATTTCAAACTTTCTTTTCCCACTTTTATTACCGTTTAACATTAAAAAAAAAAAAAAAAAAAAAAAACTTTACAACTTTTTACATCCTATAAATACAAACCTCAAACACACAATTTCAAACACAATTCAACCTCAAACTACTTCTCAACACAAGATTATTATGGCTTGCCGTCTCCCCATTCCGTTGAAGATACGCAAATGTCGTTAAAAACAATGCGAAGAAGGCGATGTGGCTCGAAAAATGCTATTATAGGCGTTATCAATTTGTTTGATCGAGCAAGGCGAGAGAAGCAACGTATGAGAGAAAACTACGATTTGCAGCGACATTACGCCCGAAGCGAAAAGTGATCGACAAATTTTTATGGATGAAGCCCGCAAAGACGGCGACATTGGCGACAAGTTGTGAGGGTGTGTTCAACGACACAGAACAACATCGGCACCAAAATCAATTGGAGCTATCGGAGAACAAAGCGATGGTGTAGGTGCATCAAGTTCGTCGCTAGATTTGTTGGGCAACCTCGCTGAGACGAAAACATTTGGCTCGCGTCGAAATTTCTTGGGTTATCGGTGTCCTTCAGTATGATTCTCGCATGCGGGAGCATTTATATTAGGATTTATGATTTATGATTTTGTATCGTTTTTATTTTAATATATTAATGTTTTTATTTAGTATTGTAATGTTTTTATCTTTAATGAATTTTAAATTTGTTGTTTAAAATATTTGAATTTAAAAAAAAAAAAAAAAAAAAAAAAAAAAAACGGTCATCAACTGTGGCAGTTGGTCTTGTCTGGTCGTCGAAGACATAAAGCTGATATGGCACCCGGTGACTCAAATCACGACTGTGTCCAGCCTTATATGTCAATCTAAAATTTAACCTGCAACTTGTTTGTTAAATTTTCTTTTTAGTAACCACAATATTTTTATCTTTTTGGTGATTTAGCTTTTCTTTTTCAAATGATTACCTTGACTATTTTAAAATATTGCAAGAACCTGTTACCTCTTACATAATTTTACTATTTTAGTCACAAACTTTTATATGGAGTTGATACTCCTACAGTTTTTTTATTTAAAATACTATTTTACACAAATTATAAAATTAATTGTACAACACTGTAATACATAATTATGGTATATGCATCAAAAGAAATGATAGTAGTATCACCTCCCTTTCCTAATAATTATTCATGTACTGTTGCATTAAGACTACTCTCAACTAGGGGTGTTCAGTGTTTGGTTTGGCACCGAATAAACCGAAATATAAACTGGACCGAAACTGAATAAAATCGGACCGAAAATTTTAATTGGTGTATGGTTTGGTTTAAAACCAAACCGAAGTATTTAATTGGTGTTTGGTTTGGTTTTGGGTTTGACAAATACAAAACCAAACCAAACCGAAAAAACCGAATATATATATCTAAGTTTATATGTTTATCTTCCTAACAAAAAATCCTAATAATTTAAAATATCTTATAAACTAACGACTCCTCACATCAAGGATTAATGCATATCCAGGACTCCAGGAGCAAGAGTTTAACCTACTTGATTCCTATAAATTCACATATACCGTATCCTCTCCTCCCATAATTTCACACATCATCTATCAACCAAAAAAATGAATCAATAACCCCTTTATGGAAGCAAATCACAAAAAGGTTAGTTAGATTCAATTGCTTTTTTAACATCATTTTCAACTTTTATGTATTAGTAATATTTCACTTTGAAATTTCTATATCATTGATGTTTAAATGCTGCACTAAATTTCTATATCATTGATGTTTGAATGGTATGTTGTAAATTCTCAATTGGACACATTAAAAGCTACGATTATAATCCTTATATTAATATATCATTTACTAGCTAAAAGACCCGTGAAATTCACGGGTATTTTAAAGAAAATGTGAAAAAAGTAGTTAATGACATTGCGTATTATGAAGTTAAACCGTAAAATATATAGTTGCTAATAATGAATCATATGTTATATTAAACACAATAGTCAAATAATCAAAAAAGAACATACCCATTTTCAATCCTTTCTTTCTACTCACACAAGATAAGACCACATATATCCATGATCACATATTGTGTAGCACTTCTTTGTAGACCACGTTGGTTGTGCTCTTCGTGAGGCTTTTGTCTTCTTCACAAATAACAATCTTTTATCCTCCCCAAAGTAAGATATGGCCACATATAGCTGGCCATTTGTAAGAGATCTTTCATGAGTTTTGTTGACCGTCATCGTGAAAGATACGGACACGGGGAATTGCTCCCTTACCATTCCTTAATGAAAACCATTTATGAGACAATGATATTTTTATCCCCACGATAAGCAATGTTTTACTAAATGCTTTTCAATAATTATTGTGCCTCAATGCAAGTTCTCATCAACCGAGCCACACGAAGTCTTGTACCACTGCACAAACCAATGGCTTGACCAACGTTACGTAACAACATTACCAGAACGCACAACTTCTTGTGTGATTTTATTGATTTGTCCTCGAATATATATAGAGATCATCACGAATGTGTTAATTGCATTTGTCAAAACGTAGTATTCTTAAAACCATATAATTACAGTTACATGCCATTAGAGAGGAAGATGTGCCATTATTATCTTCTTTCCCCGAAACTTAAAATATTTGGAGTATGATTCAAAAAGAATAGTAAATATGACGGGCATTCTGTAATTAGCATATGATAAGAATATGTCAAAATAAGGTCATTGGAACAACATTAAAATTAATGCTACAATATCATGTTTGTAATTAGCGTTTTGAAATTAAAAGTTTAATGGCTAATTACTAATTGCACAAAACTAAATATGGAAGTGTCTAACAGTTTTAAAAAGTTCAGAAATATGTCGTTAATGAGAAATTACAAACACGCAGTGATCGGGTTTTATAATTTCACTTGTGAAAGGATAGTTAATTTGTTTTATAAGATTAGGTTCAAAAGTTTGAGGATAATTATCCATGAATTTTAAAACTTTCTTATTACAAAGTTTATAACTGCGATAAAACTTGATCCCCACATTCAGCCATTTGTCGTATCACGACTACAAATACAACATATACAAACATGAATTAGTTAGAAATAGTGTAAAGTGTAGTCGCTATATAGTATATTCACAGTGTGCGACGATAAAGAATAAAAAGAAAATGATAGTAATGTGGCCGCTATACAGTTACAAAAGTTTAGTGACATAGATTCGACGCTTTTTGCATGTGACTGTCTTCGGGTATGTGTTGAGCACTTGAGTGGAACACATCGTATATAAACGTGCAATATTTCTTATGTAAAGTGTGGTGTATTTCTTGTAATGGTGTGAACCAGTGTTATAGTGTACTCGTATTTGACCTATAAATCACTTAAACGATTTTGGTATGATAGCAGCTTAAAAAAAAAAAAAAAAAAAAAAAATTGTTTCTGAAAGGTAGCTAAATTAAGATTTAATTTGATACAAATATAAATGTATTGACAAAATGAAATGGGTTATTTAACTGAAATACATATATTCATTGACAAAAATGAGCATGCATTTTTTGGAATGAGTTTAATGATAATTACAATCAGTCATAAAATCTCTTTGGAAAGTATTGTAAGTTTTAATATGGCATATAGAAATGCTTTGGGAGAAAGTTTAGGTCCTCTAGTTAAATAAACGTGATTACTTTAAATCCTAGCTAACAACGTTTCATTATTGTGTAGTTTTTATATTTGAGTGATTTACATTGAACACTTTTTAAACTTGATTATTATTTCGTGATTTATTTACTTTCAAGAGTTGTATAAATTGATTGTATTTAAAGTTAATTGAGAGTAGTTATATTTTAAGGATGAGTGTATATTAGTAAGGTACAACTTAATAATGCATGTATAAATACCTTAAACATGATATTTTTGCATATTTTCACAATAATGAAACGAAATTTGAAATTTTGATTATTTCTATTGTTAATGTAAAGTTTGAATGACTACTTAAAACACTCATGAGACTTGATTATTGTTAGACGACATTTTCCTGTTTTCATACACATCCACTTGACTCAATACATCTAATAATATCAAAACCAACCTTAAAGGAAAAAAAAATATCACAACAAAATTGATCAATATATTTTCCTAAATATATTGTTTATTTTTTTTACAAACTTGGAAACATGTTCAAACATGCGTGATAAATATTTGTTAAGAATAGCAAACAGGGAATATGTTGCAACTCATGATATACTTGTAAGACGTAAGTTTAAATGTAGTGTAATGTTATTCTAAACATATTGCTAGTGTGTGATCGATTAATTAAGTTGGCATATATCTGTGTGTCTGCAAACATAAAACAATTAAAATAACAAAATGTAAAGTAAAAATAAAATATTTGTTGACGTTGTTGAATTACAACTTATTTTAAAACATAATCGTCTAAATGAGGCTAACAAATTGAGGCCTTTTCTTGAGATATTATAATGTTTCATGAATTTCTCACTTCAAGGGATGCAACGTTGTTGCGGTCACACTTGACTTGATCTTTGCTTGTGATGTAGTGCCTGCAAATGCATATAAAGAATGTTAATTATCACGTACACTAAAATAAACAGATAACTGATAACCTATTAATTAGTTTATGTAACATTCAATGCAAACAACAATTTACAATGATGCTAACATTAACGTCTCATTTGTTCTAAAAAGTATGACGAGGCAATGTCGGGTTCACGTGGTTAACATGACGAACTATGGCTACTTGATTATTTTACCGGGTATTCCCTTTAACAAAATAATAATAATAATAATAATAAATAAAAAATAAAAAAATAATAAAAAACACTATGTCTACTTGTGCAAACCATCTAATTTCAATGTCGCAAATACTTCTAATTAATAAAGAATGAAGCTTCATGAGTTGCATAACAAAAGAAAAATGATCACTTAGTTCAACATTAGCTACATATTTGCAACATACTTTGCTCAAAAATCATTTTATTATATGGATATAATATTATCGTCTTACTCGAGGTCGCCCACCTTGAGAGGTTTCTTTTCTCCGGTTCACGGTTTGCGTATTCTGTTGACTCGATTACTTGTCCAATCTTGTTTAGCAAAATAATAATAATAATAATAATAATAATAATAATAATAATAATAATAATAAAAATAAAATTTTATTACATATATATAACAAAAGACAATACAACATAAATATCAAGTAGCCAACTAAAATTTTCCGAATTGGCCATTGCTTCAGTTTCACACCGCAAAATCACCTTGAACGGATCCTTAGAATTCATCACACTTTTTGAACGGATCCTTAGAACTAAAAGTAGAACCTTTTGATCCTTTTGACTATGAAACACTAAAACGTGAACACGTAAATATTTTTCACAAATAAAAGATACATCTAGAACAAATAATCACATTAATACAATTTAAAATTAAGTAGTACTTGCAATGCAATATCATTACCTTTCACTTAATCACTTATCCACTTATGGATTCTTAAGCAATAGAGATACCAAAAAACTTAAGCTCTTGCTACACATATTTCAAACGTTTTGGTTGAATGTTTTGATGGGGCGATGTTGTTCGCGATGATGTGAAAGCAAAAAGAAAAGACTATTTATACTCAAAGTTTTCATAACAACTTTTGGATACAGTTTTGAATATGATTCTGAATCACTGTGATTACATTTAATTTCCAATTAACATAGCAATCAAATTAAAAATAAATCGTATTTCCTCAAATAAAACAAATATTGTATTTGTGTGTTTTAGACAAAAACGTGTCTTTGTGATATGGTCAAAAGATTTCTCAAAATGTAATTAAAATGCCATAAAGAGGTCCACGTGAAAGCACCAAAATGAATGATATTTAAGGAAAAAATTAAATATGGCTTTTGAAAAACTCTGTTTTATTAGATTAAATAGATGTATTAGTTCATTCAAGAGGAATCACATTAGTACTAGAGGTAGAGTGCTTGACTCGTTTAGGAGTTCCTTATCTCCAGAAACTGTTCAAGCATTAATATGTTGTCAAGATTGGGTCCGTTCAGGTGATGTTGCAGTGAATCTCGAAGAACACATTGATGACCTTGAAAATGTTGAAGATGGTAACTTACTGTTTACATTCTCTGCAACCTTTTATTTATTTATGGATCTTACATACACATTTGATACATGCAACTCTTTTATGTATCTTATACTTTCCATTGTTTTTTCAGAGATGAGAACAACATCTGATGCAAACATTGGAGAAGATGTGTGAAGTTGCAACTGGGATTGGATGCTTGAAGATGGAATATTCAAGCATAAGACTTTTGTCGAAGAACTTTTTATCTTATTTCGTTTTCATTTATTTCCGTTAAGTTATGAAACCTTTTGGTTTCTTAAACTTTTGTTTTGTTGATTTACTTAAGCACTTTGTGAGACCTTTTGATTTCGTAATTTTTATTTGAACTTTTAGGTTATTATTTGTGACTTTTAGATTATATTTTGAAGTTTACTTGAATTTAGTTTTCTTGGTTTTGACCGAAACCAAACCGAATTCCAATTTGGTGTATGGTTTGGTTTTATCCGTTCTAAAAATGGTTTGGTTTGGTTTTGGTTTAGACTTTTAAAATTTTCAAACTGATTAACCCGAACCATACAACCCACGAAACCGAAAACCGAACCGATGAACACCCATACTCTCAACAATCACACCACTTTACTTTTTACATTAGTTTTCTCTCTCTTATCACTCTTTCTCACTTTTAACTCTCAATAACTCACATAACTTTACCTTTTTAACCTAATGTTTATCTATTAAAAACTAAAACTTTTACTCTTTAAATTAATAAAACGTTATCTAAATAATTAAAAACGTAAACATTACATGGATATGAGATGAATTATTTTGTTGAGACATTTTTGTAGTAAATTGAGAAGTAAAATGGTATTGAGAATATGAAAGTATATAAAATGAGAAGTTGTGTTTAAAAATGTAGAAGATAAGGGTATTTAGGCTAGTAGCAGTGGTGACCTAGGTCGACTCTGCCACATCAGCTTTCTCTCTCCGACTACCTAATTGCCACAGTGGTGACCTAGGTTTTTGTTTTTTTTTAATTCAAATATTTTTAAAAACAAAATTAAACTTCATTAATAAAAATATTTAAACATTACAACAATAATTAAAAACTTAAACTAATAAAACGTAGACATTACATTACTATTAAAAACTGAAAACATCACAAAAAATCTTCATCGTCAGTTGTGTGTTTAGAAATGTATTTGAGGTTGATATTTATAATGTTGTAAAAGTGGTAATTTGTTTTGTTTTTTTTTTTTTTAACCCAAGCGGTACAATTTTTTTGTCCACATGTGATATACCAACTCGGTCATTGGTGCAAACTAGTTCGTCCAAGTTGAACCAACCGACCGACCACAACCTTAGTGCCACAATGGGGCAACCGAAGGCAACCTTGGCACAACCCAAAGGGTCAACCGACCAATTGCTACTAGCCTTATAGTTAAAAAAAAATAGGGCAGTACATTTTTTATTTTTATTTCATTATTATTATTTTTTAATATGCCACTAATATATGTGTTTGGGGGGCCCACATTTCACATTTTCATATGTAGCGAAAGATTCACCGTTTGATTCTTTTGATTTCCTCTCTCACGCCGTGAACACCACCCCACCATCAAGGTCACCGAGTGAAATGGCGCCTTGCAAATACCCTCACTCCCTTGTTGGCACTATTCTAAGACCTTTTGGTCTTTGAAATAATTTTGGGAAAATAAAAAAAATCGATGAGCTTGACCTTGTTGTCGTTGTGTGTAAGAACTATTTTTTTCATTGTAACACAAACCTTTGAATTTTGTCATTGTATGTATCCAGGTTAGGTGAATTTGTGTTATTGTATGTACCCGTCAGCTTAGCGTTACATCGTTAGTCCTTTTATATTAACTGTCGTTAGTAAATAACTTAAAATTTCGTTCTCTTACGCTTTTATTCGCTTTCATCCGTTATTATACGTTTTGTCCGTTTTTATACTTTTAGTCCGTTGCTTTTTCCGCTTTTTACGTTTTCTTACATTCTCGTCCGCTTTTTACGTTTTCGTCCGCTTTTATCGTTTCATTCGCTTTTATCGTTTTAGTCCGTTTTATAAGTTTTCATCCGTTTTAGTCCGTTTTCATCTGCTTTTATCGTTTTCAACCGTTTTCATCCGTTTTATATTTTTCGTCCGTTTTATACGTTTTATCGGTTTTAAATGTCTTCGTCGATTTTCTAACGCTTTAAATCTTTTATATGTTTTCGTCGTTTTATCTGCTTTATCGTTTTCTTCTTTTTTTATGTTTTGATCTGCTTTTACACCTTCATCCATTTTATACGTTTTTGTCCGTATTCTTAAGTTTTATACATTTTCGTCCAAAAGTAAGAAAATGAGCGAAAAAGTAAGAAAACCAGCGGCGTATAAAAAAGATGAAAATGTTAGAAAATGAAAAACTTTAAAAAATGTACGAAAATGTATAAAAACATTGGCGTGAAAACGGATGAAAATGTATAAATACGAATGAAAACGTAAAACGGACAAACGCGTAAAAACGGATGAAACGTAAAAAAACAGATTTAAACGATAAAACGGACGGCGATATAACGGACTAAACGTTAGAAAACGTCGGCGTGAGGGTAAACAAACGAAATGTAAAAAGCGGATGAAAGCATTGGACCAAAATGTATAAAGCGGACGAAAAGTATAAAAGCGGACGGCGACGATAATAACGGATGAAACGAATAAAACGTAAGAGAACGAAATTTTAAGTTATTTACTAACGACCGTTAGTAAATAAGGACTAACGATGTAACGCTAAGCTTGACTGGGTACATATAACACAAATTCACCTAACTCGCTACATACAATGACAAAATTCAAAAGGTTTGTGTAATGAAAATAAAAATAGTTATTCTGTGTGACGACAACAAGTGTCAAGCTCGACGATTTTTTTATCATTTTCCCAAGAATTTTTATGTGCTTTTGGTTTATGAATCATTCACATAAACACGATACAACCAAATTCTATTGATAGTTCATAATCACATCTTTTTCTTTTAGTATTGATATTTATTAACAACGAGTGTGGAAACCCGCGCGATGCAGCGGGATTGCTTTTGTAGACGTGAGTTTGGATAGGGACTATTTTGCCAAATTGCTCAAAAGGACTTACTGCAAATGACACTTAAACCTTAGGAGTATTTTTGTCAACTTGAACTTACTACGCCGACGACACTTAAACCCAAATTTATATTTCTGCCAACTCACAAACTTGCAATTTAACGTTCACACTGCAGTGTGAACACACGTCTGATGTCTAGTATATATAGTAATTTATAAAGGGTGTTGATTCGAAATGCAACATTTTTTTGATTCGCATACCCAGGTGTCTAAACCTGAGATCTGACGTATATAACAACTGTTCTACTCAGCGTAAAGTGGAGTGTCGCGAATAAAAAAGTGAATGTCTAATCGTTAGCGCTTTTATAAAGTACTTACTATAAAATTAGTAAAAAGTACAAACAAATCATACCCTCAAAGTAATAAATCGCATTGAAACAAATGTTGCATGATAAAAGCGTCTCTCATTCACATGTTGAATTCAATTCTAACATGTTAATTTGGTGCAACCATAAATACACCAAGTAAATGCAAGCAAATGTATCATTGATTTCAATTTGTAACTTCAAGTTTTTGTAACTGAAGTTCGTGGCCTCATGGGTTTTAATGTTTTATCAATTTGTAACGAATTCCGTGACATCACTTTTACAGGGTAAAGTAAGTAACTGTGTATTTACTTATTTATTTTTGTAAAGGCAATGCAAGTATGTTAAAAGAAACATATATTAAGGAAATAAAATTAAATATACATGTATTGTCAATTTTTTTATTTATTTATATTTTTTTAATAATTACCACTTACTACCATGTCCACTTTTAGGAAGAAAATAATCAAATACGGATAATCATGAAAAGCTTCCCATTTATAATAATGTCACACACATGTTCCTTGCATCATGGTTGCACATTTTGTTTAACATAAAAGCCACTTTAGTTGAACCCACTCAACCAATTGCTCATCAACATGCACATCCTTTAAACAAAATATTGTCCAAAGAGTTCCAAACTATAATATAAGGTTGTGTTTGTTTTTCATAAAAGCGCCTATCAACTTTTAATCAAGCCGCTAGATGCGGTCGATATTTTTTTGTCGTTAAGCCGTTTGTTTTTCCCGCTCGCACGCTGCGTTCGAGGCGAGAAGATCTTAATATCTTTTGTATGTTTTCTTTCTTTCGTTTTGTATGTTTTTATGCGTTTATATCGTTTTCTGTCGTTTTATCGTTTTCGTCCGTTTTTATACGTTTTCATCCGTTTTTAAATGTATTTTTACGATTTTTGTACGTTTTCATCCGTTCTTATATGATTTATGCGTTATCATCCGTTATATACGTTTTTTTTTCGTTTTTATACGTTTTAGTACATTTTTGTACTTATAAAAACGAACAAAACGTATGAAAACTTAAAAAAACTTACAAAAACGTATAAACGGATAAAAACCATAAGAAAACGTATGAAAATAACGTACAAAAACTGATGAAAACGTACAAAAACCGATGAAAACATCCAAAATCATATAAAAACGTACAAATATGTAAAAAAACGGACGAAAAGTATAAAAACTTAAAAAATTGGACGAAAACATACAAAATCATATAAAAGCGTGTGAAAACGTTCAAAATGTATAAAATGAAAAAAAAAAAAAAAAAAAACCGTATATAAACGGATGAAACGATAATAACGTGCTAAACGGAAAAATCGTATAAAAATCATAAAAATACTTACAAAAGCGTATAAAACGGATGAAAACATATAAAACGGATGAAAACGATAAAACGCATGCGTAAATATATAAAACGGACGAAACGTATTAAAATGTATAAAATGTACAAAAAAAAAAAAAAAAAAAAAAAAAAAAAAAGGCACAAAATCGGTATAAAAAGCGGACAAAAGCGCATAAAATCGATAAAAACCGACGAAAGCGTATAAAAAGACGAAAACGATAAAACGCGTGCAATAACGAACGAAAACATATAAAAGCAGATAAAACGAAAAGGCGTAAAAATTCGTATAATAAAATTAAATAAAGTTTTTTTTAAGAGTAAATTATATAAATCGTCCTTGCGGTTTATATTTTGAAAGAGAAAACCCAAATTACAAGGTTAGTCCTCACATTGGTCCATCAATGTCAAGTTAAGACCTTTTGAACGATAGTTTGGACTTGGTTCGAAAATTGGACAAAATCTGTTAAAATAAAAAATCACAAGGACATGACCTGATTAAAAAAACACAAAGACAAGATCCGTAAAATCCGGCAAAACCACAAAGACGATTTATGTAATTAACTCTTATAATTATGATTTGATGTAATGAATATAGAAAAAACCCCTCTATGAATGAAAATAGTGATTTTTTATTTAATGAGTAATTTCGTATAATAAGTCATTACATTATATTTAAAACAAAAATGATTTTGTCCCAGCATAATAATTTTTTTCTATTTCTATTTTCATTTCGAACTTACCAAAGACTACATAATTGTCTATGAGGCTGCCCCCAGTAATGATATGCGATCGACTGGGGCGATCGATTACAACTCGATCCTCCTTCTGCCACAAATCGATTGTGGCTCAAGATTCTCACTTGTTGGTCGTCTGGGCGATCGAGTGAAACACACATTTAATTATTCCAAACGTCTTTTTGTTTATTTATTTTTTTCTTTTTGTTTGTTTTGTTTTTTTGTTTTTGTTTTTTTTTTTTAAACTTTACGTGCTAAAAAAATGGCGATGATCTATTTTGGAGGTGATGATTAGGGTGAAACGAGCCCGAGCCGAGCCTGTAAGCAGAAATTTCGGCCTCGTTTAAGTTTTAAAAGGCTCGAGCTCGAGCTCACGCTCGCTTCAAGCCTTAAACTTTAAGCTCGTCTCTTTCGTGGTGTTATATAGGCTCGGGTTTGGCTCGAGCTCATTTCGTTTATACAATTTGGACATGAAAATTAAATAGGCTCGCTTATATAGGCTCGGCTCGCTTAAATTGGCTCACAGATGTTATATAGGCTCGGCTGTTAAAGCACAAACTACGGCTCGTTTATACGATTTGAGCTCATTATAAGCTCGAGCTCATTATATATGTTTAATACTTAAAATCATAATGTTGTTTAGGCTCGTTTAAGCTCAGAGCCCAAACGAGCTCAGATGTAAAGCTTTGGCTCGAGCTCGATTAATAAACGAGCTGCAGAACTTAGACTCGAGCTCGGGCCGAGCTCGTTTAGGCTCGGCCTCGAAATTTTACCGATCCGATCCCGGTTTTCACGAGGCGACTACTATTTCCACCCTTAATGATGATCTCCTAAAGTTGGGAAGGATAAATTATTTATAGAAATCTTTCACTTGAACACAAGTTCTTGCAACCTATCAAACACAACCAAACATTCAAATTTTTATGTGTTAAAATGTTTAAAAAATATTTAAAAATGAAATTAAAAAAAATGTGTTAAATTTAATTATTAATGAAACTTTAGTTTGTGTTAAAAAAAAAAAAAAAAAAAAAAAAAAAAAGAATTGATCACAGTCGCTTTATCTTTGGACCCAATCACGAAGGTCATTAAAGAAAAAACCGACGCGATGAAAAGCGATGGGATCGAGTTGACTTATTGGGGGCAGTAGTACATTCAAATGATTGTTTCCAATTTTGTTTAGAAAGCGAAAACGGCTGGGTCTCGTTATTCTTTTTTACTTTACTTTTAGTTTATGTAGCTTTCTTTAGCTAGAAGCCTCACTTGTCATGATAAAATTTGGAAGGGACGAACTAAAAATTATTACTAGTATTATTACTATTTTTACGGCAAAATAGGAAAACACCCAGGAACTTTATACAAATGATATATTAGTTACACAAAAATATAATGTGGACAATTATTACAAAAGCATGGGTCTTGAACTAATAAAAGAGCCTAACAAGTAACAACCAAAACAAATCAAACGAAAACAACAAAAGAACCAAGCTCGTAACTTGAAATGACTAACAACGTTAACACTTTAAGGAACTTGAAACTTTCAACACTGCAGCTTCTATATGTTCCATGTTTCTTTAACGCGATTATGTTGGAAAATGAGTATTGCAAAATGAGTTTTTGCAAATTTTGGACAATATTTAATATATGTATATGTTATATATATTATATTTCTTGGTAGCTGGATTCCTCGCCGAGAGCTTCTTGACGAGCTAAAGTATGTCGAATCGGAGTAGAAATGAATGAGATATCGCGTCTCAAAGTGGAGACAAAATCTGAAATCTTAAACTATCCCACATCGCCTGCAGAGGAAGTGGGCCCAGCTTTATAAGAAATCATACTATTGAATATCAAATTCCTTTAGTTTGGTTATGCTCCCACTCACTACGCTTGGGCAGCGAAAAAACGGATTCGAGCTAAATGAGTTCGAGGCTTCGAACTCATGCGACCTGCTGACCATGTGATACGAATGCAACTCCGAAATCTCACCTCGCTGGTATCTTTTGCCGAGAATTGTGAAGTGATTCTCTTGAAGCACATGGGATTCTACTGAGCGAATTATGTGATGCACTAATATGCTAAAGCACATGGTTTCTGTTCAAGTAATAAAACCGTGTAGATTGATAATTTCGAATATTCGTAATCTATTTTAGGAATAGATTTGACTTTGTGCTTAAGTCTTATGAAATATGCAAATCGTGTTTTGTTATAACAGATATGCATATATTTTATTCCAGATATATTCGGCTTACGACCAAGTGGTATTGCCTATAAAATAAAATCTTCTCATTCGGTTTGACACGTAAAAACGCAACTCCATTATCACATTGTTCAAAGAATCTTCGATCGGAAACACGCAGCTTGGTAATTTTTCGAGCAAGTAAGTTTAGTCCCACAGACAATGCACACGTCGTTGACCACGGAAATGCAGGCATTAATCTGTTTTAAGGGAATCGTATCCAATCTGAGCCTCGCAAGTCTCTTCTTTTTTTATTCTTGTTTTACATTCGTTATTTAGTTATTATAATCGAGGTTATTATTTTAATAAAAGTGTCTGTCGTTTCCCGATTACTCTTCAAAATTGGCTTAAACTTAAACGACATTAACAGGGCCGACAAATGAATTTGGAGGCCCCGAGTGAAAATTTAAAAGAGGCTTCATCAAAACTAAAAAAATTTAAAGGTACGCATAAAAGGTGTTCATTTATAACAATTGCTTATAATGAGGCATCTTAATGACGTTTTATTTATTGTGGCAAGATGGGTTATTTAACTAATGAGATTTACAAAAAAAAGTCAGTCGGATATATAACATAAGACAAAAGAAAGTTCTTGAATGTAGTACCAGACGATCGCAGACCACTCAGAAACCCTCTTCGTCACCACTAGACATTAGCTTGGCAAAGTTCTTGTTTGAATGACATTAGGTTGGCAAAGTAAATAGACTTTAGCTCTGCAAGTAACTCGACTATATCTTCGACTGGACATAAATGTATGTTATAGTAATAGTACTATTGTCAATTTATATATACTAGTTGGATATCCGAGCACAGCGACGGCGATAAATATAGTAAATGAATTGCTAACCGAACTCTCCTCGCAATTTTCACCCGCTTAATAATTCATTTCACAACACTCCAAATGTATATGTGTTAGTTGTATGTGTTTGTTTGGGTTTTCGTATCTTTCCGCGACATCATTATTCCCGATATAAAAAGACCTTCATAATCTCTATCCCAAAAACATTTTCCCAATAAATGATTTTAATAAATAAAGTTTGTATTGATTGAAATAAAGGTTAAATTTATAAAAATTTGAATCAAAATAAAATAAACCTACTAAAATGTAAAACTAAAACTCATAAAAATATATCAAAATGGAGATTGAATTAAAGAAAGACAAAATTTTAAAAAATATGGTGAAATTAGATCATAAAAAATTAAACGAATTAAAAATTAAGAAGTCGATACATTAACCCCATTATCGAGCCTCGTTTTAGTTTGTTATAATTTCCTCCTTTTTTACTTTTTTAGTTAGAGTTTACACGTCAATTCGATGATCAAGCTTAACTATCTTAATTTTTCATGGGCCACAACTTAAACGCTTTTATATAGAATTGAACACAGCTGCTAGTTTTAACTTTATAAATTTGACGTTCAAAAAAAAAAAAAAAATGCTTTATATAGTAGTTTAGATAGAAAATTATAAGAAAGACTTTGATTTTAAACAACTTACGTGATACTTTTTAGTATTACTTTCACTCGGTTTTGATAATACAAAAATCGTCACACATATTCTCTTTTTGTTCTATAAGTTTAGCCTGGGTTAGGGGAAGAGATAAAAGAAATACAAAATATCCGTAAAAAGTATAAAAGTACTTAAAAAAATAATAACTTTTGAAAATTCTCAAAATTTACCCCAAGATGGAGAATGTTGGTATATAAAAAGTTCTTAAGTAGTTTTTTTTTTTTTTTTTTTTCCTCTAATTTTGGGTTTTATATGTTTTTTATTTTGAGCAAAAGAAATTTTATTGAAAAAATATATATATATTGATGCACAATAAAACTTTGATACATATACTAAAAAGATGTTGGATGCAGTTTTTTTAATCCACCAAATATTTTGACAATGTTTAAAGAAGTTTTTGTTTTCTTAATCCTTTTATGTTTCTCGCGAATTTATGTTTTTTTTATTTTAAGGTTACCTTAAAGCTATGGTCTTAAAGCTGTATAATCTTATATGAGATGTCAAGATCTTACATAAATAAGAGATAACTACCAAGTTGATTTTTACCGTTCAAATGGGTTCAATTGCAACTTTGTGACCACTATTAATGTGTACACATGCATACACAAACCCAAAAACATTCCTTGGACTTGGGTTCATTGGCACCTATTTCCAAGTGGTCCATGAGCAATTTGGTTATCCCAAGCGTATGGCAACTTGGGAGAGTCTCATAGTCCTAACTCCTATGAGATGTCAATTTGTGTGAAAAAAAATGACAATTAACATGTGAGATCGAAATATTTGATTTCCAAAATTTGATTAAACAATATAATAATTATGTTTCACTTAGCTAGATACTCTATTTGATGTAACATTCGGAAAAAGGCATGTTACAAAAATCCAAAAGGGCAACTCTCAACTAAAGCAGACGTGAACTATACGAACAGATTTCTTTTTCATTTATCATCTTCTAAAGCTATGATGAAATAATTCTCAAACTAAAACTCGCTATTTTCAAAATATTTTGGGTTTAAATTAACCAAAATTAATCAAAGAAAGTGTTAGATAATTGTATACACTTTAACAATGCATGGAGCAAAAGCCTTAACTTAAAAAAGTACCACTCTTTTGAAATTACTAGACGAGTATCCGTGCATAGCAACGGGATTTATAGTGGCATATAGTTGTAGGTAAAAAAAGTCTATAGGTAATAAACGAAAATTAATAGAAGTTTGAGGATTTGGGGATTAAACATAATGTTTTGAAAGTTTCGACCGAGCGGTTCAACCGGTTTAAGCGTTTCGATTGAAAAGTCGGTCAAATTAATTCGGTCAACGAGTCGTCGGGTCGAAAAACGAAATCAATTAAACCGGTCAACCTGTCGAATTTGAAACAACCCGCGTCCTTGGCTTTCGATGTGTATTAATAATAGCTGTTAATAGTTTCTAACTTTGCATATCTTTCCGAAAATAATGTATGGACTTCCTAAAATACTTTAAGTTTGACCAAATTAAGTTTTTTTTTTTCGTGATTGATCGTTTTCCATTATAAATAGTATTGATAGATGGATATGATCAATATATTTTATTCTATATGTCACATTTAATTGTACTGCATTCGGTTGAATAAAAATCATTTTCCTAATCTTTTTGTTTTCACACATATGCACACACACATAGTGATCTCTAATCAATGATCCAAGCTTGTTCTACATTTTGATATCAGAGTCTGTAAATTCTTTTATCAGTATAATTGTTATCATTTTCTCGTTCATACCTTATACCTCCATTAGCAACCTTCAATACTTCAAATTTTGAGCTTATTTGATGGTGATTTTATTGGGATGACTTATACTGGATGATCACGTGTTGTTAGATTGTGATTAGATTGAGATTTGGGGAAGAATTTGAATTATGTGAGTTTTTAGCGGGAAATATTGAAACATAAGCCACACATTGCTTATTTTGAGCTTAATCAGATTGGTTTTTAATATTTTAGTACTTAATATTGCTTATTAGGTTGATAAGAACGGATAAAACGAACTTTAAATGGTTAAAAACAGTTAAAAAGTGAAAATTTTGGGTTAAGGTACATGAAAATTGAGTATGAAATTGTGCGCCTGTAGTTTTCTAAGCTATGCCTAAAGTTTCTAAGCTACGCCTAAGGTTTTCTAACTCTGTTGTCACACTTTCATGGGGCGAAAGCGCTTGAGTGTAACGGAGGAACATAAGACAAGATAATAGAACATACCAACATTAATATTAAAAAGAAATATTACACCATTACAATACCGGTTTAGCCGACATCGTGAATATATTACAAAACTTAGATTCCAAAATATATGTTTTATACATAATGATTTATATTGACAAGTGAAAACTTCATTATGCAAGACTTGGTAGAAAGAGCTTACTAACGATCACCCGAAATGCATGAGAGAAAAAGCGGGTCAACTATGAAAATAGTTGGTGAGTAAACACGCTTAGCAAAATAGGAAAACTCGTAGAAATAATCAAAGCTTTCAATCGGCGAAAATGGTCCATAAGCAAAGGCATTGTAAATCACTCGGTTCAAGTTCGCCCATACAAAACTTGCAACCCGCAAGCATGCTCACAACCCACCGCCAAAAGTAGTATGTCTAAAAGTCAAGTATAGCGGTCATAATAGTTCACAATATTGCACCACGATATAATCATTCGAGGATGCTCAACATGGGAGACTTTGCCTTTGCTCAACAAGGGAGACTCTTTGTCACTGACCACCTAAGCGAGAATTATTGAGAACGCTCCACCAATAAGGCGAGACTTTATAGTGATGCTCAACATGGGAGTCTTTGCACCGCTCCGAGCAGGAGACTTAAATTGAAAATGTCCGTTCCATAGGGAGACATTTTGCTCGGACGGGAGGCTTTAAGTTGATGCTCCAACATGGGAGACTTTATAGTGATGCTCGAACAGGAAGACTTTATGCGCTCCACGATAAGGCGAGACTTTTAGGTCATAGCATATACGGTTCAATAAGTTCAAATAAGTAATAGGTTCGTAATTAAGTTCAAGGATTTGATTCGAGTTCACAAGTTCTAGTCGAACTAGTTAATAAAAGTAGTAAACAATTTAGCTCAAGAAAGGTTCATGCATTTCGCCCAAAATATAGTAAAACGGAAAAGGGGTGTGATTACTCACTGATAAAGCGGTGTGATGACAAGAGTGAGTACACCGAGGTATAATGTGATGCTTTAACCGGGACCTATTACGAATGATATGATATGTAATGAGTTGCAATGTGATGTTATGCATGCATTTCGTATGCTATTTATACCATTTGCGAGTTTTGAAAATAATATAACTTATCGTCGAAAAATACTCTTTTGACGTCTTGACCCTTCAAAAATCACTTTACAAGTTTTTACGTCAAAATGTCATCCTACAATGGTTTTATAATGATTTATAGTGAAATTATCACTTTTCGTCGCAAAACAATGTCGTCGGAAATTTCTTGAAAGTAACAAAAATGGCTTTGGAAAACTAGTCGTAAAATGGTGTACGTCGCACGTTAGAGAACGAACTCGACGGTTTTGGAAAGTTTGTATCGAAATCTAGAAGTTTCAGTTCAGGAGTTTTCGTCAAAAAGGTCTCGAACATAGAGATAATAAGGGTTAAAGATAGTGATTTTGTCAAATTGTAGTTCAAAAAGTGAGTTTCGGCCAAGTTTGACAACCATAAATAATTTATTACAACTCCGCTTTACAAACAGGTTTGTTGTTTTGAAAAATATGCTCATGATCTAAATTTTACTAGAAGACATTTTGTTCCAAAAGTTTCACAACCTTGATAAAAACAGCCCTCAACATGGACGTTACTACCACCGTAACACTTGTATCGTAAAATAATATAGTTTTTCTAAAATAATAGTTACGGCAAGTTTATGAAACGTGCATATCTTTGTCGTTCAAATCCGTTTTCTCGTATAATACGTCCTTAGCCGTATCAAGTAAACTAATATATTTTGATAAGTCGAAATAATTTGTGAAGCTTAAGGCTCGTTTTTGACTCGTACAAGAAAAATATAGTATCTTGAAAATTCGAAAATTATATTTTTCGTCGTCAAACTTGTAAAATCCATAACTTCTTCGTTATAACTCCGTTTTTATCCGTTCAAGCGACCACGGATTCGTTTTAAAGTATATTTTCTAAATATCAAGGCCAAAAGGTCGTGCTTCTTGTCGGTTTTCCAGAAAATCAAAACAAGGACGAACCTATTTTATAGTTATCGAAAATAGTTTTTGTGAGCAAAACCTATTCTAATCCCTTCAAATCAACTCCAAAGCTAATCTAATCCTACCATACACCTTCTTGGGGTGTCATGGGTTCCCTAATCACCATAAAGACCAATGAATACCAAGGGGATAATTATAGGATGACCATAAATATATATATATACTCTAAAATCATGTAAAATGGTATAAATCACATATGTCTTGCATGTTGCTCCAAAATGAAAAGATACATATGAGATGATAAGAAAACATGAAAATGATAGAAACATGCTTACAAGTGAATATGATGAGGTGCAAATAACAAGGTTAAACCTAAATACTCTTGGTTTTTATTTCAAAACCTAATAAAGAGTATAAACTAGATTGTTATTACTTGATCTTGCAAAATTTTGTGATTTCTTGTTAGAACATCACCATGGCCGGTTCTAGAGATAAGGAAAGGAGAAGAGAAAACTTTTCTAACTTGTATGATTGAAGAGGATGAATGAAATGTGTGATATTTGAGTATAGATATAGTATTTGTAGAAAAATAAGTCACCAAACCATAATTGCATCCACCCTCCCCAGGGCCGGATTTTAGGGCAATTGTCTCTAAATTTTTTTTTTTTTTTTTTTTTTTTTTTTTATTATGTATAAGATGTGTTGAAAATGTAAGTGAAATATAGTTTAAATGTAACTTGTAAGGTAAATGGTAGTTTTTAGGTAAAAGTAAATTTTAATAGATCAAAATAGAATGTAATGAGATAATAAAATTGTAAAAATACATTCCTTGTGAAATTTGAGTGATATAAAATTTTCGTAGAGTTTTTAAGAAAACGTCAGTAATAATATAACTTTAACGATTTATATACGAAATAAATCCAAAACACTAGTTAAACTCAAAATATAGTTTTTATAACTAAATGTAAGTATAAAAATATGTCGGGATCATTTTTGAAAGTAACGGATTAAATATTTAAAATAATAACTCACGCGATAACGTTTATTTAATATAAAATTCACGCGTTAAATGTGAAATGAAATGCCATGAATGAACTAATATGATGCATATATAATTTAAGAAATGACCGGAATTTGAGAATTGTGACATACGCCTAAAGTTTTTCTAAGCTACTCATATTGTAGACTAAGGTACGCCAAAAGTGGATTAAGCTACACCAACATTGAACTAACCTACATGTGTGTTGTTGTGAGTTACGCCTGAGGTTTTTCGAGCTACGTCTGTGTAAACCTAAGGTACGCCTAAGTGATTTAAACTACGCCAAAAGTGGACTAAGCTACACATGTGTAAACCTAAGGTGCGCTTGTACAAAGTATATGGTTGTGTGCATGTTTGATTTGTGGGTCAACTAAGTTGCGCGTGTATTGGGTTATAGTACTTTTAGTTCCACTTGTGTTCTAGTTTCTTCAGACAAAGACTTAGTGCTACAATAAAATTCTCTGTATCCGAGTACAAAGTTTGTAAATCTAAGGTTCTTTAGTTCATGTTTGAGTTTCAAGTTATTCGTTGGCTACAGTTGGGTATCTGTTGACAAAGATCAAGTGTTATACAAAGGAGAATATCCGCAATGTAAATAACCTTTTTGGGGCACATTGAAGAGAGAAAAGATGGAGAAGCTTTGATGAAGTATATCACCGATAGTTCCATGGACATTTCGAGAAGTGCACCAATTGTGACATATCCATAGGGTAAATCTATACCTGAAAGTGAGTGTGATCCAACACACAAGAATCAACATAAATTGGATCATAAAGCTTGAAGAATATTGATGTTCCTAATGACATTTATATGATGGTTGATACTTGTGCGTATGCATTCACTCTATGGAAAGCTCGTGAAAGAATTTTTCAAGGTTCAAAAGTTGCAGCTCAAATGAGAATGGACACAACATTTTTCTTGCAAATTTCCTAGACTAATTCAAGGTGTAATCTAATTTTACAATTATCATTGTTTTTGATTATGTGTTTAATTCGAATTAGGTTTTTAGATCAAACTTAGGGGCGAATGAATTTAATAAAATTTAGGGGTTTGTTTGATTCTTGAAATTGATTGGGTTTTGATAAATGATTGTTTGTAAATGTGTTTGAATAGATTTCAACTAGTTTGATTAAGTTTAAATGGATTATCGGATTTTGAGCTACGTGTATATGTCTTTGTGTCAATGAGGAACTACTAGTATACATTTTAACGAAGGCGACTAAAAGTGTTAAGTTAAGAAAGTATCAATGAAACAATAAATAGGATGTGATTTTAGTTTGTATTTCATTATGTATGTCGATTTGATTGTAACAATTTCAATTGAATTAAAAACCAATTTCCTAATCTTTTTTTTATTTATTTTTTTTTTTATAAAATGATTTTTCACCGTGATAAAATAAATCTTTTTATTTTCATACACTAATCTATTATTAATGATTGAAGCTTTTTCTACAAAAAGTAAGGCACATTAAAGAAAAGAAAAACTTGGAAACTTAAATAAATCAATTCGAGTGAATATTGTCTAATCATAGCAATTAAAGTTCATAATATTAAGTATTGTTAAAATCAACATTTATCACTATTATTGTTACACAAAGTAATAAAATCAGAAATGTACATTCCTTGACAAGGTGTGTCCCTCTCAACCAACCAAGACCATTCACTCTTTAAGTAGTCGTATTCGCTCCCTTCACATCCTCATAGTTCTTCTCATTTTATGCACCGACGACATCGATCTCATTTTCTCACTCTTTTATCCTTCCGCTATCACAATTTACATGCGCGGCAATCTAGTTATCATGTTTTGTTTGTTTAAATCATCGATACAGGCCAACAGATCACACTGGCCTTGCGACCAATAATTCTCGATCAAATTGACCTAGGTGGAGTGTACTACTTAGGGGTTAATCGAAGCGGCCAGAAACGTGAACAGCTCAAACTTCATAAAAAAAATCTGAAGCATGGCTCGACTCGATAGCCGCCGTTTTAACCATCTAGGCTCGTTTCGATTCGATTTCGAAAGTTCGAACTTTCTTTGAAAAGCTCGAATATATGTATATGAATACATGATTACACATTTACACCCCTATTCCAACTCCCCGAATGTTGATTTTGAACCTCGAGTTTGAAAAAAGAGCGAATATAATACAATGGCTAATGAAGAAACCATATAAAGAAAGTGATGGTAAAGAAGTCAACAAGACCGTGTAGATTGTAGAATACAAAACGTTACGTAGGAATAATTAGGGTTTGAAGGGTATATAGTTAATTATTTTTATGGAGTAAGTCCTTATAATTAGGTTAATGTTCAAATTAACCTTATTTACTTAAAGCTCGAAAAAGCTCGAGAAAGCCATCAGTTTCGAGCTCGACTCATTATATGTTTCGAGCCAATATATTGGACTTGAGCTTGGCTTGAGCTCGATAAAACTCGACTCGATCGAGCCGGCTCGGCCGAGTTAAGCTGATAAAAGTTTCATTGTTTCCCCCAAGACTACTTATATAAAGTGGAAGGTATACAATGTTGATCTTTATCGATTAGCTCTAGTAGAGATATAAATTAACCCGACATTATTCACAATAGTACGAATTAAATAAAAAAACATGATCGTGTGCCAACTTTATAATTGTCATGAATTTTTAAAACGATATTTCACTATCAAATAATGGGCATAAAATCAGCATCTTCCTTTAAATGGTGTGTCGGCAGTGTGGTATGCCATTGTTTTGGGAAATCAATGAGGTCAGAAATATATAATGTAGGGACACCTTAATTAATTTCGTTAGTTTAAGCAAATAGTGAGCACTAGAGCATATTAAAGAAGACACTTGAAAGGTTGTAAATGGGGGTGTGAAGTGTTGAATTACCCACTTGCGTTTGTGATGAGAAAAAGTAAAACAGGAAAATTAGCTAAAAATTTCACTACATATGGTGATATAGACATTTCGAGTTACGATAAATATTTGTCTAAGTTTTGCCAAAGAAGAATTCATATCATCGACATGAGTCCAGTAATAAATCATAATAAAATCAAGCACATGTGAAAACTGGGAATATGTTGTAACAAATTGTCTTATACTTATTCCAGTCATAAATAAATGTCTATCTTTCTAATTTTTGATGTCTCAAAGTGAATGTTTAATTTGTATTTCAACCGATCAATCAAAAAAAAATAATACTAATAATGGGTAAAGATGTTATTTAAAAATGAACATTTATTTTTAAACGAAAAGTTAAACTAAGACCAAATGACACTCTTACAGAAACTATGAATATGTTGTAAAATATAACCATACGAGTATAAAGATGATTTCTAATTGTTGCAACTAAATAAACGTTTTAATATACTGATTTCACTAGCACCTTGTATTAGTATGTGATGTACCTTGTCAAACAAAATTTATCGATCTCTTTCTATATGTATATATATTTTTAATATCAATGCATGTTATTCTATTGAATTTGTAGAGTTATTTTACACTAAGCCAATACGTCTAATCATACAAATCAATAATATTAAACAAAATCTAAAAGAGTAAACGTGCAACGATAATGTTTTATTTACAAAAACATCCTTAAAAATATAATTAGAAAAAAAAGTAATTAATCACACTATTATAATGGTAATTTTTAAAGTTTGAATATATTTATTCATAACAGTTGCCAAACCACATGATTTCATTTGGAACTAACTTAATTCAAAGCCTTCAAATTATTTAATGTATTTGACTCATTCAACGCTAAGTCATTATATTTCATCAAAAGCCCCTAACTCAAGCTCGATATGCTTCAAGAGTTCAAGTTCAACAAGCTTAGTTGGGCTAAGATCAAGTGAGTCACGAGAACCCAAATTACTAAACATTGTGAAATTCTTATTTTCAGCCCACTACTTTTGTTGGATGAGTTCATGAGTACATATATAACAGGCCCGTATGTGCTAATCTTATATTATTATATTTGACTATTTGAGATTTTGAGGCATACAACTTACAAGTCCGTTAGAAAAAACCCAACATCAAGGTTTTTCATATCAACAAACCACAAGCTGAACCTAACCCAGTGTCGTAGTAAGCGGCTAAGCCGCTTACTAGGTGGCTCCTAAGCACTTATCGGGCACACATATCCAGAATTTTGATCGAATCGGCTAAGTCAAAAGACAGCAACTTTCCGACTATGCGGGCCAAATTGGCCTACTAGGTCGTATAAAAACTTATGAATGTAACATGAAAGTTTACATTACGTAACACTTTTTATAATGTGTAGAACAACGAGACACGCATAGTACACGAGACACAAACGAGTCATTACACTTTCCATGTCTCACCGAACTTCTGAAACACAAGAGACCCAGATCCATTAAAATTAAAAGGAATGTACAACAAAATATCTTTGTGATCGATTGGTACGTCTATTGCAAGAATTAGTAAAATTATATGTTGTAGGTTTACCTAAAATCAGTCTCTTTAAGTCTTTATTCTCGGGTTTACCCAAAAGTAATGGCGTTATATGTCTTTATTCTACTTCCCTCATACCCTACTCAGACGAAATAGTATATTGTTGTTGTTGTTAAAAGGAGGCCATGTTTTTACTACTCACATATATGTTACGGTAGTATCTTAGAGCATTTACAATGCTAAAATTAGATATTTTTTACTTTTGGCAAGTCAACTTTTTTATTATTACAAAAGTTATTTGTTCAATGAATATCAAGCCTTAGAGCATTCCCATCAATAACGCGAGTTATCCTTTAACACCGGCCACGTCAGCGCCACATTAGTTTTAACATTTCACCTTAATATCCCAAAAAAACACCCACATCAATAACATTCCCAAGTTAAACTTTAACACTCCAACAATTTACAAAAACAACCCCTCATTTAGGGGCATAAATGAAAAAAAAAGAGAGCAAATAACGCTTTGTTATGCCACTAACGATGTAGGGACTAACGGTGCAATAATGCGCAGTCTCCAACGGGTTAACGCCACTAACGGCGTTATTTTGTGTAACGGCGTTAAGTGTTCGTGTTGATGGGAATCTTTCTAGAAAAGCTTTGTAATAAGTAAATACAGCATATATTTGTTACCAAACTCATAATAGTAAAATAACATTTAATAGATTGCCAAAAGTTTTAAGTTTACTAAGTCATTCTTAAAAAGCTTTACGCGTTTCTTACAATGCAAAAAACCAACAATAAAAAGCTACCGAAGACTTGAGCATTGTGAAGGCTCCGCATTTCATCATTTCTTCTCGAATATAGCAACATTTTGTCAACAAAATGTAGCATCTAACCCAATCAATACCCGATACTTGATTCTAAGATTGAGCAATTATATACATCAATATATGAGGAACTAAGACGAAGATGACGCGTCATAGTTTCAACAAGAATAGTGGATCATGATAAGAAAAGACAATCTTGATGGTCTAAACTAAAAATTGGCAAATAGGCACAATGAAGAAACGAGTTTTGAAGGAACAAATTAAATTATATCACATTACGCAAATTATTGGTAACATGTAAGCCAACCATATTATCGAAATATAGGTTCCAACTTTTTTGCAGATGTTAATAATCAAATTAAGTACAAACATGTTCGGATATAACTTCAATTATAGTTGTGTCTGCGGTTGAGTCTCTTTTATTTTCAGGACATCAATATACATGAGAATGGATACACTAAAAAGAAAAAATAAAAAGAAATGAAAAATGTTTTCACCCACACATTTTAAATGAAGAAAAAGAATTTCATGAGAGATGCATCTCTTTTTGTAAGTGCATCTAAAATGTACAGCTATAATTATTTTTAATCTTTCTCATTTTAATTTTATTTCTTATTTAATCCTCGCTCCATATACATTAACAAGAAAAGAACAAAATACGATCAAGGACATACTATAATTGGCCCATTTGTAAGGCAGATAAGCAACCAAGAATTTCGTTTGGATCTATTTGTATCCATGTTGATTAAGTCGCTCACATAGTCGCAAGAAACGAAATGCCGAAGGAAATATATATATGAAAGTCGATTTTGTTTTCATCTACATCATAGTTTGCATATGTCGTTTATTAAAGAGACATATAAAAAAGGGCTCTTATATCTATACGTACATTAGAAAAGTATGCTTTTTGTTTTAGGTGATACTAATATCAATCATGTGACAATTAAAAACCTGCGAGTACTTAACCTAACATGTTGAATTAACAGACTTACATACGTGTCTATGTATTTAATCGACAAACGACACCCTAAAGACCCATGACCAAAAGAACAGGAGCAAAAGGAATCAGATTTTAAGTTCTTAACTAAGTATGCTAAAATTAGAAATCATTTTGTTGTGCTTGCAAGGACTTGTTTTCGTTGTTCGGGCTAGCACACACGACTTGTTTTAATCGTTACACCGAAAAACAATTGTTAATGAAACATAAGATTTGGTAACAAATTTACTATTTGAAGTAAACTAGACTGATATCTGTGCATATCAAAGCGATTTTTTAGCAGCAAATAATTAAACTGATATTTTGGTTAAGTGTTAACAAAAATATCACTTTAACTATCTGCTGCTACAAAAACATGAATTTCCATCATAATAAGCGTGTATGATATTAATCGATAAATATTTTTAGATGCATGGTTTTTTTTTTTTTTTTTTGAGGAAGCGTTGGGGTAGCGTAAAAGCTTTTCACAAAAAATCTTCACTCGCTGACGTGATAGTGTGTGATTGGTTTTTTGTGGGATGTGGATCCTACAAAAAATCAATCATTTGCTGACACGTCAGCAAGTGGGGATTTTTTGTGAAAAGTTTATGTGGATGTAGCAAATCTTTTTTTCTTTCAAAACAAAATAATGATGTCCAGCCTAATTACCTTCTCTAATTTATAACGATGCATTTACAATTAATTATGCATTTATTTTTTTTATAGATGCATGAATGAACACGTAAGTTGCCATAATCTCATAAGGTGACGAGCCACGTATTATAAAGTTGCTATATATAGATCAAGTGTTCATGAAATTTGAAATTGCAAAAAACCATATATTAGTTAGTATTACAAAATTGCCAAAGATAGATTAGTTAAGGGTAATTTAGGCAAGACATTAATTTAAGTTTTTCACTTTCAAGAAAAAAAAAAAGCTTTTATATTATAGATAGTATAGATAGACAACCAAGCTAAATAGATGGTATCATGGTTCTAAAAGACACATAAAAGCCTCAGTAAAGGCGTGAAGTTTCATTACATCTTATTCTGCATCGTTATGCCGCTTTATGTCACGTTTTTTAGTAAACTCGATATATATGAAATATGATATAAATATATAAATATTTTCATATTTTGTGTCGCCTTATGCCATGTTTTATAAACATAAAAGCTTCGCTTTAGCTGCTAAGGCTTGAGGCTTGATCATACTGTCACGCCACGCCTAGCATTATTAATAACCTTGACTGGTATGTTATAAACCAATGCACAACCATCATCAAGTGAACCAGTGATAAGACATCTTATTTTCTTACAAGAAGTTTAGAGTTCAAAGCCCACTAAGACCCGTGACCAAAAGAACATGATCAAAAGGAATCGGATTATTAGTTCTTAACCAAGCATGCTAATAATAGAAATTATTTTGTTGTGCTTGAAAGGACTTGTTTTAGTTGTTGGGTTAGCACACATGACTTGTTTTAATTGTTACACCAAAAACAATTGTTAATGAAACATAAGATTTGGTAAGTAGATTATCAATGGAGAACAAATTTACCATTTGAAGTAAATAGACAACCAAACTAAATAGTTCGTATATTATAAACCAATGCACAACCATCGTCAAGTGGTCGGACGATAAGACATCTAATTTTCTTACAAGAAGTTTAGAGTTCAAAGCCCACTAAGTATGCACTTGAAGATAGCTAGGGAAATGTTCAACAACAATCACGAGAATATTTTAATAAAGCCGTGTATATCTGAGTTAAAGACTCGCAGTTCTGAAACACATATAAAAAGTAAACTATATATGAATTAAAGACTCACAATTTCGAGACACCTAAAGCCGTGTATATCGTGTTTGAATGTATAAAAGATTATCTGGAATCTAATCTTTAATATTAAAAGAATTGTTAATGAAAGAGTGAAACAATGAACACACAATTCAACAAACAAGCTCCAATATTATTGATGATAATAATATGAATACTCTCAAAGTATTAGAGTTACAAAACCTTGAAGGTAAGAATTATGTGTTTTGATACATCTAACTCTATGCCCTAAGACATCTTTTTATACACCAAGGAGTCCTATATGTCTTACAATACTTTCTTAAGTACATCAAATATTTTCTATAAATATCCAATACATATCTCATAAGCAGTATTAACAAAATGCCTAACAGTACTAACATACACTGACAATTGTAACTTGTAACCAATAGTCTTAACCTTGAACAACACTAAATTTATGCTAGCAGTCTTAACTCTTGCACTGGCAATTGCAGTTGTAACTTGTACTAGCAGTCTTAACTTTGCATTGGCAGTTGTAACTACTTAGCATATATTCATTGAAGTTCCTTAGCAGCACTAACTTTATCTGAGAAACAATATTACCAATATGAGCACTAGATGATCAAACATTATCAAGAAGGCTAATAATCCCAACATCATTTAATTGATGGACGCTATAATGTGACTTACACAATACCCTTTAGATCATGCAAAGTTTATGAATACATTAGCAGTCGGGTGCGCTGCATAAGCTTCCTAAAAAATGACCATATACATAAAATTAAATGGTAGTAAAAAAGCATAAAAAACACAACATAAATCATAACAAATTAAATGGTAGTAACAAAGATACGAAATTAGAAAAAGAGAATCAAGTAAAAAAACTGAAAGCTTACCTCGTCAAAGATTAAAATTAGGACCCGAATAGATGATTCGCTTATGAAACCTATCATTATAAAAAAAGAAAAAGAAAAATACAATATCATTAGTTAAGGTTAAATCGTGAGGAAAAAGAAGATTATATATTAAATCCACAAAGCACACAAATCGTGAGGAAAAAGAAGATTAAAGTTAACTGGTTTGGGATGAAACTGGTGATTTTGATTTTTGAATCGTGGTGTGTTTGAGATGAAACTAACACAACATAAATCATAACAAAATAAATGGTAGTAACAAAGATACGAAATGAGAAAAAGAGAATCAAGTAAAAAAACTGAAAGCTTACCTCGTCATAGATTAAAATTAGGACCCGAATAGATGATTCGCTTATGAAACCTATCCTTATAAAAAAAGAAAAAGAAAAATACAATATCATTAGTTAAAGTTAAATCGTCCGGAAAAAGAAGATTATATATTGAATCCACAAAGCACACAAATCGTGAGGAGAAAGAAGATTAAATTTAACTGGTTTGGGATGAAACCGAAGAAGATTATATATTGAATCCACAAAGCACACAAATCGTGAGGAAAAAGAAGATTAAAGTTAATCGGTTTGGGTTGAAAGCGGTGATTTTGATTTTTGAATCGTGGTGTGTTTGAGATGAAACTCATATGGACTCCAAATATAATAAAAAATTTGTAACCTTATTTTTAGGATGATTTGTATAACGCGTATGACATTAAATGTGTTGTAAAACGAATTGAAATAAAGCGGTTTTGAAGAAGTGTGTGAAAGAAGTTTTGGTGAAAGATTGAAGAACGATTGTACTTTCCAACGAATTGGACCAATAGTGTTCGAGACACCTATCAAATTAATTGCATTTTGTGTTTCATAGTGTTGTAACATATTTTACTTTATAAGATAAAATAGATATAGATAATTTTGCCGGATTGGAAACATCAAATTGTAGTTTTTATAATAGACAATGGCAAATTAGTAATTTTAATATATTAAATTTTCAGCGACTTAACATGAGGTTCATAAGTTACATGTAATGCTTTATATATAGTATTGGTTACGACAATACAAAACCTCCTTTCCTTTGCCTTTTCTTCTCAACCAAAAAGATTAAAGACATGTTGTTGACTACTATACATCATTTCTAAATTCTAATGCCTTTTCCTATCATTTTCATATATTTTGGCTTCCACCACACTCAATCATGTCATCAATTATAAAAAGTTCTTACAATCTTACGTTTCATCTCAAAACATACTAATTGCATGCAATAACTTTTAGATTTTCTTCCGTCAAATCACATGATAAATTAATTTCTACCCTTCACATATTTAGATGGATGACATTTATAAATGTTGGTTTGACATAAAGAGAAATATTTAGCATCCAGTAAGAAAGAAAAGTTGAAGTGCATATTATACATCTCCATCTTTACAAAATCTTAATGACGTATGTCCGGACTTAATGCAATGATGAGAAAAAAGAAAAAGAATAACAAACTGCCCATACAACATTTTGGTTAACATATTTCATACCCTTTAGAGGGGAGGGAGTGGGGCTCGGGTAGAGAATCGGGTTGAGGTACCCGATCGGCAACACCACCCCGTGGGGGCTCGGGTAGTGAATTTCGGGTATGATTTCGGCTTCCAAGCCCGATCGGTGAAGGGTGAATTTTTTCAAATTTTGGAACGTTGGGGACTAGCCAACTGCTAGTTGGTACATTTAATTAAAAAAAAATCCATTTAAAACCAAATATCACACACTCATTTTTTCACAAAAAAAACACACACTAATCTCTCAAAAACACAAAACCATGGATCAAAGAAGAGGTAAAAAAATTTCCATCTCGCGTCAAGGTCGGTCTCAACCCCGTTCATCCGCAAACACAACAAACTCCGTTTCCAAACCAATTTTATTCTCAACCATCTCCGAATCAATTTTACGTTCCACAACCCGCATTTCCATAAAAAAATTACCAATATGTAATGTTTTTATTTTTAATGAAATGATATGTTTTTATTTTAATATTGTATGTGATTTAATGTATTAAAAATATATGAAAAAAAATAATAAAAAATGGGTAGGATTGGGTTGAGTTGGAGGGTTTTTATTGGATAGAGGTGACCACTCTCTCCACTTAGGGTAGTGTTATGGTAGAATTGGGTTGAGTTGGAGGGTTTTTATTGGATAGAGGTGATGTGGCAATTGGTTACTAAGGTACCACTCCCCACAAGAAGGCATTCAATAGTTTTAATATAGAATTTTCTCGAACACTTTCTGTAACATATTGGATTTCATAAACAAATCAAACCATGATCAATAAGAGCGTGCACTTGAAGGTTTTAGAGAGATAGTTAGAGGTTTGGGAACTTAGTGAGAGAAAATGAAAGTATTATTATGAGCTCCAACCTCTACCTTGGGAGGTAGAGGGTATTTATAGTCTTACACAAATCGCCACCTACGGGTTGTGGATCGGAGCATCTGATGGGTAAAGACCGTCCGTCCTCCACGGTGTTACATAACTAAATACTACTTAACATTAAATAACTACGAATGCGAGCATTCTAACGATTACATATACTTGAGGTGACCGAAACTTTAATAACTGGATTTACTAAATCCTAACAATCTCCCCCTAAGGGAAGTCACCTCAAATTACATTGAATACAAACAGATATTACATTGAGATTGTTCTTGGATTCTTGTTAAAGTTCATTGCTCTGAAGCTCGTAGTCTTTGATTCTTCATTTTTGCATGTTTGGATAATCCAAGTGGAGGTCTTTAACTGATCCACGTGATAATGAGTTTTGAGCCAGCTTTGAGATCATCAGCCACATTAAATCTCTGACTCATCCTTTATTGTTGTATCGCCATTATGAGTTGTTGTGATTTTCGGACCGACATGCTCACATTCTGGATCATTATTTCTTTTCATCAGAGTAGCGAAAGCTTTAGTTGATTCATGATATTGGCAGCAGCGTAGCAGAAGCATGGAGTGATAATATTAGAGTCGTTGATGCACTTATCATAATGTCTTTAGGAATTGAATGTGTTGTGTGAGCTTGCGGCTATGGATTGACCTCTCCATTCTGATTAGTCGCAAATGTCGGTGTCCCCGCATAAAGCAGTTAGCAATAAAGCGCACGAAGTGTCTTTGATCACTTTTGTTGAATTGAGGTACCGACGCCGCGGTTCCCGCTTGATCGATTACAAATCTGCTCGTGATCGGTATAATTCAAGAATTTCCTTGACAAGGTTTCGCAATGCTCTAGCCGTTCTCAAACCGGAACGTCTCAAAGAAGACAACACGGAGTGAGTGAAGCGACAAATTGAGATTCAGCGATTGATGAAAGTGATTTGAAAACAATCGTGTATTTAATATAAAGGTTTTGCAATACAACGAAGGTTTTATGGAAAATCAATTATCAATCATAAATATCCTTTTGATTTTGAAAACATAATACAATCGGCGTCTTGAAGAGAAGAATTTTGAGCACCGACCGGTTTTCAAAGATATCCGTCAATCCATTTTCTCGGACAAGGAACGATTCAATAATGAAACGCTCCATTGATGAAGTCGGATGACACAACAAGTCTTGGCAATACCACAAGGATAATGCGTAGGACTTCTCAAATATATTCTCACATTCCACATTGTGTGAAACGTGAGTCTTCAAGAATTAAGTGTCTAATGAGATTTATTGATGATCTCGTGGCTCTAGACTCAATTGTGCACATTTGATTTCTATGTCGGAGACTAGGAGAGGGTCTCCTTCTTCAATATCAACAATCTCTAGGAGAAAGTCGATAGATTATGTAGGTTCCCGTGAGAATGAAACAAGCCCTTTAAGAGGAACTTGAGTAGCTTGGGAAGTTAGTGCGGTGCGTCATTTGGTCCATGACGTCTTGTCTTCAATACCGTGTTACCTTGGTAACCACCAAGGTAGCATATGTATTGAACCCGGTTTCTACCCTAAGGTTGAATTATTGGAGGGCTATTTCTTTTCACCCTTTTCACATTCCAATTCTTTTCATTCTTCAACCCTTGATTGCTTACGAGACTTCATAACTAGAACCTTATTGGGTTTATTCGATACTAGCTCATCTCATCCGCACTCTTCCCATTTCTCATTTTCTCCTTTTTCATCATACCTAAGGACTTTTACACCATCTAGTGGATTGTCCTCGGTAGATCCCTCCGGCTCAGCGGATCATGGGAACAAATACCTAACCTTATCATCCTTATACCACCATGCATAAAGTAAAATTGGTGGGTCTTTTGGTATTGTTCTTCCGCTTTGAAACCAATTGAAAACCATTTGAAAAATCAATCAAGATACTTGTGATATATAATCAAAGCATTTTGTATCTTAATTGTTTTTGATATTTTAGAAATGCTCCCCCTCAACATGTGCTTCCAGTATTAGAAATAGTTTAGCACATGGAGGCAAGAGGACTTTTGAAATCTTAGATTGGAGATAAAGTATCCAATCTTTGAGTTACCTCTTCTAAAATGATCATCATCACTTCTTGATCAATTTTAGTATTAAAAATACTATGGATAAAGCATTTTGAGGAATGATGGGGTTTTCAAAAGTTTGATCCCCCTCAATATGTGCCTCGAGGTTTGAAATAGTTTTGCACATATTAGAAGGAACCTGCACATTTGATACAAATCAATCACGTTTCAATCATTTTTGGTTTAAAAATATATGCTCCCCCTTAACATGTGCATGGAAAATTTGAAATCATTTGGCTCATGTAGGGAGGAGAGCTTGCTAAACACATATAAAACCATTTATCGAATTATCAGTTTAAATCCAATTTAAATCACAAATTCTCCCCCGATCACAATTTTCAAATCCTTTGAGATTTGAATTCTCTATTGATTTAAATTTGTTTTGAAAAACATTTGAGGAGAATTGTGACTTGCTTTTGAAACCGAACATTTTAACTGATAGGAATCAGATTTTGAGACTTTAAACTACATTGTTTAAACATGCATGAATGTCTTATGAAAACATAACAATAACCAAGGTCTGGTACCAATTGTAAAAACATTGTAAAACATTATTCATTTTGATTAACCAAAAGTAGACCTTGCTCGTTTAAGTGCAAATTGATTGAAAAATACACTTTTTGATTTAATTGAAAAATCATTCTCCCCCTCAATCAATGACGAAAGTTTTTGATTGATGGATTGAGATTTTGACACCTGATAACCTCTGATGATTTTCAAAAATAGAGTCCGAAGTGTTTTCAAAACAATTTTGTTTTCAGTAGATGGCAAATATTTTTCAGAAGAATTTATAGAAGGAAAAATATTTGAAAGGAAACATTTGTCTTTTTAACGACAAACATTTGGTTTTAGAATCAGAGTATGAGGTTTGAAGATTTTAAGATAAAGCATGGCTCTGTTCTTTCTTTGAAAACCGGGTTACTACCTGAAATGACAATAAACCATTGTTTCATTTTCTCATTTTTTTAAAACGATTTATGTACGATCGAACAACATCTAAAGACCCGTGTCACTCTTTGACTGACAGCATAAAGACCGTAGATATATATCGAATCAAGAAAAAATATGACAAAAAGACAATATTTTTGAGATTTTTCGAATTTTTCAAATTTTTAATGGATTTTTGAAAGTTTTATATATTTTTTTTATGGTTTTATAATTTTGTATTATGCATTTTGAATAAATATATACAAAGAAAAGATAGAGATAATGTTGGTGTTTATCTCCCAGAACAGGGTTAAGACAATCAATGGCAGTAGCAATACCACTAGGTGGTTACCGGATATCACTTGGAATCGTGTGATCACTTTCCAAAGTAAACTATTCGACCCTAATGCCTGGGTTGTACGAATATCTACTTGGGATAAGACCAATAGCAGTTATGGAATTAGGCACAATTCAATAACCCTTGCGCTTATAAAAGTTTAGTGTTTTCTGTGTGTTTTTCATGCATAATCAGATCTCCTATTTATAGGAGATTACTCTTAACCGTTCAAATGGAATTATGAGGATTAATTGGCCCATTAATCACCTCATAACTACCCCCATTATAGCCGTTAGTGGTTACATGACCAATTAAACGTGGTCATTAAGCAGATTGTAATCGCCATTTAACGATGCTTTAACACTATCGGTACTTTCATACCTCTAGCGATACTTTCATAGCACGGTGCTTTCACAACACTAGCGGTGGATACACCACCGGTGGGAAACATCGCTTATCGGTGGAAACAACGCCTGTCGATTGAAACCACAAGCGATACTTTCCTGGCGGTACTTTCCATAGCGGTACTTTCCTCAAACAAGACTTTCACCAATACAAACCACTATTAGAGTCGGGTGTTCATGGACCTTATGGGTGTACACTCCATACCTCCTAACCCATTACAAGGTGTGAACTAATCCCACAAGTGCACTAAATTTTCCAACAATCCTCCCAAATTTAGTTCACTTCCTTTGCATGAAAAATAAACATTAAGCAAAACATATGCATAAGCGAAAATGTCACGAGTTGAATTTCCATCTTAATAAATTACGTTCAAATATTCGAGAATCGGGTGTTCTAAAATTTAACCCTTCAACCCATTTGAATACACGAAGATAAAATACACACAAGTTTTCAAACACTTAAAAGCTCCCGACACTATACAAGCCATGTGTCCATATCGAAGTTCATAAATGTTGTAAAGCTAAAAGTCCAAAGCTTCCTCAGCGGCAAAACTTCAACATTTACATAGGTGGTTCTTCTTTATTCATGCTCTGCCAAGCACTTTTCAAAGAAAATAACCATTAAAGTATATACCTCATCCTCCTTTCAGTGAGTTCTCGAGCACAACCTTGGGATGTAAATAAACATGTGCTCCACCACCGAATGTTCGACTTTCCACATTGAACTCGGCTCCCAAGTTTCCTTAGGAGGAGTTGGGTGTCCTAGGATTCGATGACTAAGTTGGACTTAAACCCATCCCTTTAGCAGACTTTATAACCAAGTCTCTAGCGGACCACCGTCAGTGATCGCCTAAGTTCATTGAGATCTCACAAACTCTATATATACCACCCATTCATGATAAGCTCACGAATCATGCTATGTCCGACACCCAAGTGTCTAGACTTACCATTGTACATCGGCTATAAGCCTTAGCCAATGTAATTGCACTATCACAATGGGATAGAAATAGGTGCTATAGGTTTGAGCTCAATGGAATCTCGAAAGCAAGTTTTTCAACCATGTAGCTTCTTTACTAGCAATGCTAGAGCCACAAATTCAGATTCCATTGTTGAACCGGTGATGCAAGTTTGCTTCTTGGATGCCCAAGAAATTGCACCTCCACCAAGTAGGAATACCCACCATTTGGTAGGCGAATTGTCTTGATTATTCTTGATCCAACTTGCATCGGTGTAACCTTCCAACACGATGGGTAACGATATATGAGAGACTATAATCCATAGTTCTCTTCAAATACTTCATACCCTCTGAGCGCTTGCCGTTGATGAGCACTAGGATTACTAGTATACCCTCAATTTTCCCACCGCAAAACCAATATCGGGCCTTGTACAAGTCATGGCATACATCGAGCGACCAATTACCTAGAATACTCAAGTTGAGATCTGACCTTGCCATGATTAGGCATCGACTTCTCACAAGTATCCATAGGTGTACTCACGGAGTACAATCAAAGTAATTGAATTTCCTCGGTGCCTTCTCAATATAATGAGGCCGGGAGATATAAATTCTTTTACTTTCATGTTTAATCCTTATACCAAGGATAACATCGCCTCCTCCATGTCTTTCATGGAGAACCTTGATGACAAAATTCCTTTGTCGTCAACTGATTTTGGTCGCCAAAGATCAACATGTCATCAACATATAGACAAATGATGACTCCTTTACGTATTCATCAAATTTGCTATATACACATTTGTCACCGGTTAAGAACATAACCACTAGACAAAACCACTTCATCAAATTTTTGATGCCATTGCTTAGGTGCATGCTTAAGTCCATAAAGAGACTTAATCGGTTTACACACCTTGTTTTCATTACTGTGCAAGATGAAGCCACGAGGTTGGTTCATATAAACCTCTCTTCTAATTCACCATCAAGAAAGCGTCTTGGATCCATCGATGAATAACCGGATTGTGAATAGATGCCAAAGCAATCGCTAGCTTATAGTGCGATACGAGCCACGAGGGCATAAGTATCAAAATAGTCTATCCCGACTTTGTTTAAAGCCACGAATAACTAATCTAGCCTTTAACTTTTCAATAGTTCCATCTACCTTCATTTTCCTTTTGAAAATCCATTTGCAACTGGTGGTAGATCAACCAACACCCAGTGTTGTTGCCCATGATGGAATCCATCTCATCATTGATTGCTTCTTTCCGTAAGGCAATGTCTTGGGACTTCATTGCTTCTTCAAATGTCTTAGGATCATCCTCAACAATGAAGCAATAGGAGTATTGATGCGAGACCTCATCCTCGTACCTTCAACTAAGTATAGTTGAAACTCGGTCCAAATGACTTTGGAGTCCCGACCCTTTTGCTCTTCGAGCAGGAGTTCGAGTTGTTGAACCACAACCTCATCGGGACCACCGATGGTTCATCATCGAGGACCTATGATACACCGTGTCATGAGTTCCATTAGGATTCCTCCGACTTGGTCTAGGGACGGATGAGAATCTATTCTCATCAAAATCGGCATCCCTTGATTCAATTATTGAGTTAAGCGAAACATGTTTATTAGGTTCAATAACATAGAACCTAAAAGCCTTGGAATGCTCAAGATATCCAACAAAGATGCAATCAATGCCTCTTTCACCCAAAGGCTTTTGCTTTGGATCGTGGAGTCCTACAATGACCTACAACCCCGCACCACGAGATAGTTCGGGTTGGGTTTCCTTTTAGTCCGAGTTCATAAGGGGTAACCTTTTTCCTTTTGTTGGGAACCCTATTTAGCAAATAGCAAGTCGTTAACATAGCTTCACCCTGTAACCCTTGACTCGATCTGAATAGGACAACATGGAATTAACCATCTCCTTGACACCTGTTTTTCCTTTCGAAAATACCATTTCTTTGAGGAGTATAAGTGGCGCTCGTTTATGGATTATTCCAACAGATCGAAAATCTTGGTATCCATGTACTCACCTCCCTATCGATCCTTAATCTTTTGATCAAAGACCCAGTTGTAATTCAACTTGGTTTTAAACACTTTGAATTTATCTAATGCTTCATCCTTGGTATGTAACACATAGACATAACAAAATCTAGAAGCATCATCAATAAATGTCACAAAGTACTTCTTATTCCCCAAAGAAGGAGTGGCATGCAAATCACACAGTCACGTGTATCGCCAAGAGCTTAGTCTCACGACTAACACCACGAAGGGTTTCTTGGTTATCTTGGTCAACATGCAAGTTTTACACTTTTCGTGTCCATGTCAAGCGAGGGATTAAACCATCCCTAGACATATCTTGCATTCTTTTATAGTGTACATGACCAAGTCTTGCATGCCATAGGGTAGAGTCGACCGGTCATATGTGGTCACAAAAGGCGAAATAACACTATCGGTGGTAACATTAAGCCTGAACATTTGATTACATAAATAACCAAAACCAATAAAAACACCATGCTTAGAAAGCACAAATTTATCGACTCTCGAACTTGTTTATATCCATGATTATTCAAAACACTACTTGAAACCAAGTTTTCCTTATATCATGAACATGAATAACATTAAACAAAGTTACAATCTTTCCAACTAAATCTAAGATCTACACAACTACCACCATGTACCAAGGTCATTGACTCATTTCCCGTGTGAAGAATAGAACCATCATTCAAATGACTCATAAGTCTTGAACCGACTTCTATCTTTACACATGAACTATTGCACCGAGTCGACCCGCCACGCAACATCATCATCCCGCATAAAAAGATTCAGATACATATGTAACATAATAAATCGAAAAGACTTATTAAACATATTCGACCTTTCAGTGAGTTGGTGAACCACCACTCCCCCGAACCATTAGTGCACGATCCATTGGCTTTACCACCAACTTTAACACCCTTGCGGTCCTTTTTAATGTGACCGGTTTGCCACATTTCCAACAAGTATGTGTTGCCTTCTTGTTAGGATCCGCCTTGTGTTATCATGAAATTTGCGTTGCCTTTGTTGTCATTGTACTGGTGGAATTGTTATGCTCCACCATATTGAAAGCAGATGGTCCAAGTAGCATTGCTACTCTTTGGCTTGTCATTATCCCGCACCTTGAGAGATTCCTCAATGTGCGGATGATTGCCCAACTCAACAAGAGTTAACTCCTCCTTCATATGTTTCAAGGTATGCTTGAAATCTTTCCATGAAGGAGGAGTTCATCAATGACACACGAGACTTTGATAGCCTCATCCATGTTCATTTGGTGTTGTGTAAACCTTCCAAGTATTCCAAGAAGTTCATTGTATTGTTCCATGGTGGTCTTGAATCGGTCATTTTGTAATTTGTGAAATTACTTACAAGAAACTTCTTACTTGATGCATCCTCGACCATATATTTGGCATCCAAGGAATCCACAGTTCTTTGGAAGATTCAAAGTTTTGATAAATATCAAGCAGAGAATCGAGACATACCATTGAGAATAAGACCTCTACATATGTAGTCATCATTCTCCATTTGCTTCTCCTCCCGATCCGCTCCACATTAGCATCATCCCCATCATCGAATTGGAGTAGTCATCACACAAACCACACTCATGCTTGATGACAGAAGTGCATCTTCTTCGCCACCTCCTAAGTCCACCGCTTCAAACTTATCAAGCTTGGCAAAGTTTGAAGCCATGTGTTTCATTGCAATGATTGCCATTGATTATCACAAAATAGTTTACTTTGATTGTTGGGTTTATCTCCCGAGCAGGGTTAAGACAATCAATAGCGGTAGCAATACCACTAGGTGGTTCTGGGATATCACTTGGAATCGTGTGATCACTTTCAAAATTAACTATTCGACCCTAATGCCTGGGTTGCACGAATATCTACTTGGGATAAGACCAAATGCAGTTATGGAATTAGGCACAATTCAATAACCCTTGCGCTTATAAATGTTTAGTGTTTTCTGTGTGTTTTTCATGCATAATCAGATCTCTGATTTATAGGAGATTACTCTCAACCGTTCAAATGGAATTATGAGGATTAATCGGCCATTAATCACCCTCATAACTACCCCCATTATAGCCGTTAGTGGTTACATGACCAATTAAGCGTGGTCATTAAGCGGTTATAGCGCCATTTAGCGATGATTTCATACCTCTAGCAGTACTTTCATAGCACCAAGTGCTTTCAAGACTAGCGGTGGATACACCACTTCGGTGGAAACACGCCATCGATGGAAACCACAAGTAGTACTTTCCATAGCGATACTTTCTCAAACAAGATTTTCACCAATACAAACCACTATTAGAGTCGGGTGTTCATGGACCTTATGGGTGTACACTCCGTACCTCCTACCCCATTACAAGGTGTGAACTAATCCCACAAGTGCACTAAATTTTCCAATAGACAATAACCTTTACTCCCGTCTTCCTCAAGAAGGCGTTTGAGTGTTACGGTTGAAGGCTTTTCAAGCCAAGTCGTGGAAGAATAAACTCAAAATGTTCTCTTGGAAGAGCTTTGGTGAAGATGTACGCTAACGGTATTACGACTTCACAAAATAGAGTTCCACCACACCGCTCTCCACTTGCTCCGGGATGAAATGATGTTGAATGTCGATGTGCTTTGCTCTTGAATGTTGAACGTTGTTGCATGAGAGAAATGGCACTTTATTATCACGATCAGAGGGATTTTGTTGAATTCAAAGCCATAGTCGATAATTGGGATCTCATCCATAGGATTTGAGCACAACAAGATGACATGGCTATGTATTCACCTCATAGAGAATATAGAAGTACTCATTTGTTTCTTTGACGACCACCACAAGACTTATCACCCAAAACCGAGCACCTCCCGACGTATTTCAGCGTGTATCTTGACATCTGCATGATCGGCATTCGCATGGGTCGTTAGGGACATACGGTGCCCTTCTGTACCATAGTCCCATATTGATAGTACCTTGGATATCGAAAGACCCGTTTAACCGCTTCAAGGTGTTTTGATAGGCTTAGCTCGGTATCTAGCACACATGCAAACAACGAACATAATATCTCGGTCTCTTGGATGTGAGGTACATCGGGATCAATCATACTACAATATTTCGTTTGGTCTACCATGATCCACTGAGTGGTCCTCATCCAGTTTAATACGCTCTATCATGGGAGTGTCATGTGTCTGAGAAACAAATCCAAATTTCTTTAAAATCTCATTTGCATATTTAGATTGATTGATAAAAATGCCTCAGGACTTTGTGAAATTTGTAATCCCAAGAAAAATGACATTTGTCCCATCATTGACATTTGAAATTTGGAACCCATTTCATTTGAAAACGGTCACATTCATTGGGGTCGATCGAGGCAAAAATAATATCATCAACATAGATTTGAACATGGATTAAATGTTTGCACGACTTTACGGTGAACAATGTCGGATCAACTGCTCCTTTGCTTAATCCGGTTGATAGAAGAAACTTTGATAGCGTGTCTACCATGCTCTGGGAGCTTGCTTCAAACCGCAAGGGCCTTTTTCAAGCGATAGACATGAGTAGGATGCTCTGATTCACAAAACCCTCTGGTGGTGGCGTAAACCACCTCTTTCAAATCTCCATTAATAAAGGCGGTTTCACATCCATCGATGAACAACCATGTTCTTGCTAGCAACATTAGCCAAGAAGATTACGATAGCTTCGTCGTTAACAGAGCAAAAGATTCCTCAAAGTCAATACCTTCTTCTTGACGATATCCTTTAGCCACTAACCTAGCCTTATTTTTCGATACATCACCATGCTCATCAAGCTTTACTTTGCAAATCCACTTGAGAGCAATAATCATAGCATCATCGGAGCGGTACTAATTCCCATACATCTAGTCGATCAAACTCATGAATTTCTTCTTCCATGGCATTGAACCATTGTCTTCATTCATGGCGGTTTAACATCTTTAGGTTCGATCTTAGAAATCTTGAGTTGAAGAAGCACCATAAGGCATCGATAGCAAGTTGTTTCAGTGGATACAGGACGAGAAGGATTTCCAATGATGTTGTCCAATGGGTGATCATGTGTCCATTTTCTAAGGTGTTCATGTGGTTGTTGTTGAGGAACTAAAGTAGCAGAGTCGATTTCTCCTAATGAAGATGGTTCAAATGATGATTCAGGAGCAAATATGTTTTCAAATGGTTCATCTTCGGGAGTAGCAAAGGGATTATCTCCATCATAGGAACCGAAGCAATTCCATGATGTACACTCGGAGATTGAAGGTTTGTTGATGAGGCAGTGATCGGCGCAGCGCTTGACTTAATGACATAGGCGAAGGGTTAACTTCATTGGCAGGGGATAGGAGCGACCTACTGTTGATGGATTTGATAGATCATTAGCAATTGGCTCATAGTGTTCATCAAATATTAGATCAAACAATTTATTCAAATCTTCTTCTGAAGGGGGTACATATGGAGTTGCTAGTGAGGAGTTTGGTACAAGATAAGAACTAATGGGACTGTTTTGAAGTGCGGGTCCAAAACTGGATTGTCCAGGAGCCATTTGCCCGGTCAGCTCATCGAACGCGACGTGAATAGTTTCCATGATATCTCAAGTTCTTTTGTTGTAGATTCGGTAACCCTTCTTGTTTGATGCATAACCTACAAAAACTCCAATGTCCGCCTAAGCTCTTAATTTACCTAGATCTTGACCGTCATTCGTAGGATAGCACAAAGCACCAAATACACGAAGGTAGGAGAGATCAGGTTTTCGTTTATGGACAAGTTCGTATGAATTTTTTCATGAGAGGTGTGTATAAGGGAACAATTTTGGGTGCAGCAAGCAGTGGCAATGGCTTGGCCAGGAGAAAAATTGGAACCTTTGAGTAAATCGACATTGTTCTTGCGGCTTCCACAAGAGTTCGATTTAGTCTTTCAACTACACCGTTACGCTGAGGAGTTCGTGGAACACTTCTTTGATGGTGATTCCAACACTTTCATAAAATTGACTCAAGTCTATGTTAACGAACTACGTGCCATTATGCATTGAGCAGTTCTAACAAGATTGTTAAGTCGAACTTGAAGCTTGATAAGTTTGATGATGACATCCGGGTTTCATCCTTTGTCCTCAAAAACTTTACCCAGTAAATCGAGGTAGTCATCAACAATGACTAGAATATATTTCTTCCATTTATCGTTTGCACTCTCATTGGTCCGCACAAATCTATATGAAGGGTATGAAGAACTTCCATTCTTGAGTTAGTGGGTTTGGGTTTGTGGGCATATTTCGTGCTTTTAGCCAATTGGCATCTTTGAACAAAGATGATCTTTCTCATATTTCAATCTGGGTAAGCCTCTTTACTAGGTCCTTTCTGAGCAGTTATTAATGGTGCGAAGTTCAAGTGATTGAGGCAGCGATGCCATAACCATGACTTTGTTTTAGAGGCCTTTGATAGCAAGCAAATTAGAAGACTTCATCATATCTTCAATAGAAATGGTGTATAGGTGTTGGGATTTAGTAAATTCGATTGCTTAAAGTGTCGGTCACTTCAGTATGTATATTCGTTAAGCTCGTGGTCGTAGTAATTTAGTATTAGTACGTGAGACTACTTTGTAACACCGTGAGGACGGACGGGTCTTTACCCATTGTATGCGATCCATAACCTTTTAGGCGTCTAGCTTGTACCTATAAATACCCTTTGCCTCGAAGGCAAAGGGTTGGGCTTCATAATACATTTTCTTTGTCTCTCTAGGGTTCCCATCATCTCCCACTTTCTCTCTCTAAACTCTTAACCTAGCCGCACCTCTTGTTTAACAAACCAAGATCTTACAAATGGTATCAAGAGCCAAGGTTTGATCATGTTCTTGGTTTGATAGTTATTGTTCGGGTTAAGGTTTAGTTGTTGTTTTACGCGTAAAAAGGGTGTCTCGCATACGAGTTTTTGAATCTTTAAAGCTTTAAATTTTACACTTTTTAATCCAAGATTCTTATGGGTTAAGGTTTATTGAGTGTTAAACTTTCAGTTTCTTGCAAAAAGTTTCAAACTTTACAAGTTTTTCTTGGTCTTTAAGAGTGTTTGGATACGCGTGTACGGATCTATGCATAAGAGAGAATAGTGGTTTTGATCTTCGAGACTTGTTGTTTTGGTGTTTTTAAGGTTGTGTTATCATCGTTATCACGGTTGTCTTAACGTTTTGATCATAAAAGCGTGTTTGGCAAATTTGTACTTCTGCGCATAATGAAACCCTAATCCTACAGCGTAAGGAATTTTTCACTTGATCTTCATTTACGGTGGTTACTCGGTGTTCTTCTTGCTTGGATAAGCTGAAAACACTTAGACTTTGGATATCTGGTACCTTCGTGAAGTGTAAGAGATCGTTTAGGTAAAACCTAATTTTACGCATAAGCATAAAACTTCGGTAACAATTCTTACGCATAAGCTTTTCTTACGCATAAGCATGTCTTACGCCTAAGGAAACTTACGCATAAGGTTCTTAAGGCTAAGCTTTGGTTTACGCATAAACTTAAGTATTTTACCCTAAAACCCTACTCGTAGCTCTAGTCTCTGGCGTAAACTCATCTCTGGCGTAAGCTTGTGTCTACTAAGTAAGTTGTAAGTTCTGGCGTAAAGCTACTCTCGCGTAAGTTCTCATCTACGCATAAGTTCCTCGCATAACTTTGCGACTACGCATAAGTGTATAAGTTTCGGTTTATCTCTTGATTTTGTAAAATCCATGAAAATTCTATTTCCGGTTAAGTCAAAGATTTGTAAAATCCGTAGAATTTAAACATGTCTTCCAAGGTTTGATGATGTGCAAGTGCGCAGGATCGATACTCGTCCTCTATGCTTGGCCAGGCGACTATGAGTCTTGGTGCAAAGAATCAAATTTGTCTTCTTGAGGAAAGGAGAATGGGGTTAACATCCTTAAGTCTATTGATGAAGGACCGTGTCGAGGTTGAGACTACTAGAGACATGATTGATCTTTGCCAGATGGAACAATAGTTTATGGAATGGATAGACCTAAGATGTATGATGAACTCGCGATAAGGAGAAAAGAGATTCGATCTTGATATCGGGGCTTCAAATATTATTCTTCAAGGTCTTCCAAAAGATATCTACAAGCTTATCAATCACAACCACGAAGCCAAGGCGGTTTGGTATAATGTCAAGATGCTTCTCTCGGGTTATGAATTGACTATCGAAGATAGAGAATCACAATTGTATGATGAATTTGAGCACTTTAAGATGAAACACGAAGAAGGTGTTTATGAATATTACATTGAGATTCCACAAGGTCGGTGAATGATATGAGGAATATCAAGATGACTATGCCAAACATTCGGTGAACTCAAAATTAGTAAACAATATGAATCCCGAATGGCACAAGTTTGTCACTTAGTGAAGCTTACAAAAGGACTAAAGAACACCAACTATGAGCAATTGTATGCCTTCCTTCTTGAGAATGAGAAACATGCTATGTTTGAAAAAGGATTCTAGAGCGGTTCAAATCTCAACCGGAGAAACAAGCTCATCAAATGATACAACGCATTTTCACCAAAGCATCACAAGTCACACCCATTGGAAATGATAATCACAAGCCCGTTCACGATTCGGGATATAAGCAACCTAACAGATGAAGTCATGGAGCACTTTATCAATAAATTGGCTTTTATGGTTAAACAAAACTTAACCTTCTCTCACATACCAACAAACTTCACACTAACAATGAGATCGGGACTACATCCAATCTACACAACCATGCTTTGGTCGGAGATGGAAAAGTTGCGATTCAACCGCTTTAAGAAAGGCGATCTGAACTAGGAAGAGGTGGTCTTTGGTAGAGGCTATCTTGCAAATCGAATTGGGAAGGAATGGAAACCAGGTCAAGAAAAGCCAATCAAGTGCTACAACCTGTGGTGAAGAAGGCACATTGCTAGGGCATGCTCAACCAAAAGCGCCTCAAAGCAGAATACTTGAGACAAGATGTTGTTGGTTCAAGCACAAGATAATGGTGTAATGTTGAATGAAGAGGAGTCATTGTTCTTGTCGATGGGAATGCTAGAACATATGATGGAGATGTGGACGAACAACGATTGCTTCTTGTCGCAGAACAATCAACGCCTTTCAAGTTGCGGGGCGTGATGCATTTGACTTCGGACGTTGATGATGAACCATGTGCATGAAACTATATTCATGGCTAATATCTCTCAATGACCTCTTCATCTCAACAAGCCCAGTCCATCCAAGGAATCCATCATTAAAGAGGTACTCAAACTATATGATGTGGTTGATGAGCAAAAGATTCACCATGAAGTACAATCTCTGAAGTCATTGAGTCGAGATATTGAAAATATGGGAAATAACAATGTTATCCCATATGAACAATATCTAAAACAAGATAATGATCTTGTTGTACCTAGTGATGAATCTACGCAATTAACAATGAATGCATGCATGATGAATACCTTTGCATTTGTGCTGATGATTCCTTGACCAAGAGCTCAATACATATAAGGAACAAGTTGCTATTTATGAGCAGTGCTAAGTTTGAGTTAACTACCCGTGAGCGGGATATGGATAACCAAATGCGTACAATTATCGAAAAAAGTAATTTTAGAAAGAAGTATTAAAACAAGAGTTAAACTCCTTACAAGAAAAGCTTTCTAAAGCGCTAAGCAAAAACAAGAACTTCGAAAATGTGAAAATGCTTAAGCAAGAATTCAATGCTAAGGAATCAAAACTTTTGAATGATTTTCCAATCTAAAACTTTGAAAAACAAACTTGAGAATAAGTTATGCGTACAAGGGAATACCATTCAGATTTTCACATGATCACTAAGCATAGAATCTTAGCGATAAGCATAACATTCCCTTGTTGAGGAACCAAGTCACGAGGTTATTAAAAGGCTAGAGTTGCTCATAAGGTACTTTATGATGGTAATGAAATCCTTAAGCCTGGCGTAAACCTAGTTGTGTTGAGTGCTTGAGAGAAGATAAGAAATCGAGATGAAGTCACTAGGGAGAAAATGAACAAGAAGCTTGAAAATCACGAGTGTAAAAGAATAACATAACGATCAAACCTCATGATTACACTAAGGAAAAGCGGATCTCCTTAAACAAGTTTAAGACTAGGACACTTCTAACTCCGAACAAGTGTTACGGAAAATGGATTAGATAAGCAAAAGCGAGAGAATCTTGTTGTTTCTAACCCTCCCTTAGGAAATTGCCAAGCATTCGCAGTATCCTCCTAATACACCAATGCACCTAGTTCCTAGATCTATTGCCACTAATAGCGGGACCTTAATCGGCCTATATGTTGTTTATCGAGTTGTTTGTTGATTTTGAGAAAACATGTAAGAAGAGAATCACACCCACAGGAATTACTGAGGGGGAAAGGGGTTTTGAGCAAATGAAAGAATGCTACTTAACCGAAGTCATGCCTTTCTTTAAACAATTAAAAGCACAATTTGAGAGTCTTAAAATTGGAATAAACACTGATATTAAAGAAATGGAAAAGGAATTTGGTGCAATGATAGTTGAAGTCAATGATTATGAACAGGAACTAAAATACAATGAAATTGAAAGGAAGAATCTGCATATACTAAATGAGAACTTGATCTCTCAATGTGTTGCTCAAGATGTGTTCTATCTTTTCTGAATTCATCTATTCGTGCATCTCAATTTCATGAATTATCTGTTGCTTTAAAAGTTTCCCATGATCGTGTCATTGAGCTTGAAAAACGAATTCAAAAGTGCATGAGAAAATTGAACAGGATGATCATGATAATCTTGTTAAACATCTTTCAAAATTAGAAGTTGAACATTTTGCTTTGCAATTAAAATATCAACATCTCAAAGAAAATGTTAAAACCTCAAATATCAAGACATCGTCTGATGCTCCTGAGTTTGATGCATTTTTTGAAATCAACAAACGTGATGAACAAATTCGAGCACATTATAACACGATCAAAAGGTTGAAAGCTCAAATTTCACAACGAAAGGTGAAAAGAGGATGTAATTGGTTCCCATGTGCCTCCGCCTTTAGATTCTCGAATTTCCAACTTCAAAACATCATTTATAACTTACAAAAGGAAAATGCTTGTTTTAAAGCGAAAATTCAAATGTTAATGATCAAAACAAAGAGTTATGTGATTCATTTAAAGTTACATGATAAACAAATTGAAAAGATAACTTCTTTACTTAATGATATTGAGGATCTTAAGCGTGAGGTAAAGGAAAATTGCCAATCCCCAATTGCAAGTACTATGTTCCTAAAGTCTCGATTGTGATAAGTATGCTATTGATATGTTATATATTCCCACCTTACATTAGGAATAATGAACTTGCACATAAAGCATATCTCTCATCTCTTAAGGAAAGTTTAAAGGGTCTTCGTAAGATTGTTGAACATGAAAGACTAGAAAAACCTCTTGATAGTACCATTGCCTATGCTTGCATGGATGCCAAACGATCTCAAGAACTCTTAGAGTACATAATTGTCACATGTCCAAAATTTAGCAATAGGCGAGATAGAATAGTAGCACCAGTTCTATGTAAGGATAAGAATGTGACTTTTAATGTGCCTCACAAAACTTGAACCCAAAGCACTTCTAGACCACCAAGGCACGGTGTAGTTTCACCAACTAATATTCCTGTTGTTCCTTCTACGGAGTCATCGGCAATACTAAGGTTAGCGGGTCAAAGCCTTGAGCGTACAATGCGAAATAAGATCTTGCCAACCAAAGTGTTGAAGAAAAGCTAGTAGAAGAACACCTAGGAAGAATAAGTTTGAAGTGAATAAAACAAATCGTGTTGATTCTAGTATTAGCTATAAGCGTCTTGTAATTAATTAAATTCTCTTGTCTTTGCAAAACATGTAATGAATGTTTGATTTACGGTCTTAATCATAAATGTTACGGGAATGAGGTGATTAATGTTGATAATACTCGATCAAGAATATAAAAATGCTAGACATGTTAAGGAGATCAGGAAGCCTAAAAAGAAAAAAGGTTGTGGCTGTTGGAAGCCTCAGGAAGAAAATTTAGCAATATGGGGTATCAATGAAACCTCTTGGCGAGAAAATTCAAATTGAATGAATCTTGCCCTAAGTTGTCTAGATCCATGCCTTCTAAGAAATGGAAGCCCACCGTAGCATCATACCTTTAAGAAGTGAACACACCTCACACGGGTCCCTTTGTCGCTACTAGTGTTGCAACCAATACTAATGAGGTCATATCTCCTATTACAAATGTGGGTGCTCGATAATGTGTACTAACCAAGCGGAACCCAATCGTTCATGGGGTTCCAAATTATCGATTATCCATTCTTATGCGTGTTCAAATGCGAATCGTACAAATCGTCCTCGGTATTTGGACTCGGTACATTCAAACATATATTGGTGACCGGTCACGGCTCATGAACTTCATGAGTAAATTTATTGGGCTATTAGATTCGGAAATGACCATTTTGGAGCTATTATGGGATATGGTGATTATGTGGTGGGAGATAGTGTAATTTCCGGGGTATACTATGTGGAAGGTCTTGGTCATAACTTGTTTCTGTTGGTCAATTACGTGATTCCGATCTTGAAGTGGCTTTTCGAAACATACTTGCTTCGTTAGAGAACTTGATGGTGTTGAATTATTAAGAGGCACTCGAGGTTCTAACTTATACACCATCTCTGTCGATGACATGATCAAGTCCTCTCAATTTGCTTCTTTGTCAAAGGCTTCTAAAACAAAATCTTGGTTATGGCATCGTCGTCTCAATCACTTGAACTTGGCACCATAAACAATCTTTCGAGAAAGGATCTTGTTAGAGGCTTACCAGTTAAAATATGAGAAAGATCATCTTTGCTCGACTTTTCAATTGGAAAAAGCACGAAATATGCCCACAAACCAAAACCCACAAAGTCATAATGGAAGTTCTTCATACCCTTCATATGGATGCATGCGGACCAATGAGGTGCAAGCGATTAATGGGAAGAGATATATTTTAGTCGTTGTTGATGACTACTCTAGATTTACTTGGGTAAAGTTCTTGAGGACTAGGATGAAACTCAGTAGTCATCATCAAACTTATCAAAACAACTTGAGGTTCGTCTTAACAACACGGTTAGAATTGTTCGAGCCGACAATGGCACGAGTTAGATTAGCGAGACTTAAGTCGATTTTATGGAAGTATTGGAATCGGTCATCAAAGGGTGTTCCACGAACTCCTCAGCGAGCGGTGTAGTTGAAAGGCGAAATCGAACTCTTGTGGAAGCTGCAAGAACAATGCTAATTTATTCGATAGTTCCAATGTTTCTATAAATTTGAAGCCATTGCAGCACCTTACACCCAAATCGTTCCTTATTCACACCTCTCATGGAAAAACTCCATATGAACTTGTTCATAAAAGAAAACTGATTTATCCTATCTTCGTGTGTTTGGTGCTTTGTCTTTATCCAACAAATGATGGTCAAGATTTGGGTAAATTAAGAGCTAAAACAGACATTGGAGTTTTTGTAGGTTATGCACCAAACAAGATGGGTTACCAAATCTACAACAAAAGAACTCGAGATATCATGGAAACTATTCACGTTACGTTCGATGAGTTGTTCGGGCAAATGGCTCCTGGACAACCCAGTTCTAGACCCGCACTTCATAACAGTCCCGTTGGTTCATCCCTTGTACCACATTCTTCTCCAGCAACTCCATATGTACCTCCATCTGAAGATGATTTGAAGAAATTGTTTGATCCAATGTTTGATGAATATTATGAGCCAAGTGCCACCGATCTATCAACTCAATCAACGGAGGTCGCTTATCCTCATCGATAAAGTCAACTCTTGGTTTCAATGTCATTAAGTCAAGAAGCGCTGGTCTTGATCACTTTGTCTCATCAACAAATCATCAATCATCAAATGTACATCATGGAATTGTCTCGGCATCAATGATGAAGTTAATCCACTGCTACTCCAGAAGATGCTCCATTTGAAAACATCTTTGCCCCGATCCAACACACGAACCATCTTCATCGAGGATATAAACTCTGCTACATCGGTCCTTGATAACAACCACATGAACATCTTAGAAAATGGACACATGACCATCCATTGGACAACATCATTGGGAATCCTTCTCATCTGTATCAACTCGAAAACAATTAGCAATGATGCTTATGGTGCTTCTTCACTCGATTACTCTCTAGATCGAACCAAAAGATGTTAAAACCGCAATGTCGAGGACGGTGGTTTAATGCAATGCAAGAAGAAATTCATGAGTTTGATCGTCTGACGTATGGAATTAGTACCGGTTCAGTTGTGCAATGATCATTGCTCTCAAGTGGATCTACAAAGTGAAGCTTGATGAGCGCGGTAATATTCACGAAAAATAAGGCACGGTTGGTTGCTAAATGTTATCGTCGGGAAGAAGGTATCGACTTTGAGGAATCTTTGCTCTGTTGCACAGACGATCGAAGCAATCGAAATCCTCGGCTAATGGTGCAAGTAAGAATATGATTGTCTATCGGATGGATGTAAAGGCGGCTTTTCTCGGCGATCTTAAAGAAGTCGTCTCGTCCACCAACCGAAGGTTTGTGAATCGAGCATCCTACTCATGTCTATCGCTTGAAAAAGGCCCTTTAGGATTTGAAGCAAGCTCCAGGGCATGGTATGATCTGTTATCAAAGTTTCTTCTATCCACCGGATTCAAAGAAAGGAAGCAGATTGATCCAACATTGTTCACGAGAAAGTAAGGCAAACATTTAATTCACGTTCAAATTTATGTTGATGATATTATTTTTGCCTCGATCGACCCAAATGAATGTGACCATTTTCTATGGAGATGGGCTCCAAATTTCAAATGTCAATGATGGGACAAATGTCATTTTCTTGGGATTACAAATTTACACAAAGTCCGGAGGCATTTTTATTAATCAATCTAAATACGCTAATGAATTCTTAAAGAAATTTGGATTTACATCCGGTGACCTGATTGACACTCCTATGGTGGGCGTACAAAGCGGATGAGGACCACTCGAGGATCATAGTAGATCAAGCGAAATATCGTAGTATGATTGGATCACGATGTACCTCATGACCAATGAGACCAGACATGTTGTTCGTTGTATGCATGTGTGCTAGATACCGAGCTAAGCCTACCAAAAGCACCTTGAAGCGGTTAAGCGGGTCTTCGGTATCTCCAAGGAACCATTAACATGGGACTTTGGTATCCAAAGGACTCGGTATGTCACTAACGGCCTATCAGAATCTTGACCATGCGGGATGTCAAGATACTGCGTCAATCGTCGGTGGTGCTCAATTTTGGGTGATAAACTTGTAAGTCGGTCTTCAAAGAGCGAGATGAGCACTTCCATATCCTCTGGAGGTGAATACATAGCCATATCATCGTGTTGTGCTCAAATCTTATGGATGAGATCCCAACTATCGACTATGGCTTTGTATTCAACAAAGTTCCTATGTCTTTGTGATAACAAAAGTGCCATTGCTCTCTTTTGCAACAATGTTTAACACTCTCGAGCAAAGCACATCGACATTCAACATCACTTCATTAGGAACAAGTGGAAAATGGTGTGGTTGAACTATACTTCGTAGGACCAATATCAACTAGCGAGCATCTTCACAAAAGCTCTTTCTCGAGAACGCTTTGAGTTTATTCTTCCGACTAGGCTTAAAGAGTCTTCAACCGAAGCGCTCAAACGTCTTCAGGAATACGTCGAGGAGTAAAGGAGTTCGACTCTATCTATTCTTTGTATATATCTTTTCAAAAACCAAATACAAAAATACAAAACCAACAAAACAAAAATAGAAAAATATAAAACTTTTCAAAATCCATAAAAATCAGAAAATCTTGAAAATCTTCAAAAAATATTGTTTATGTATCATGTTTTTCTTGTCGGTTCGATAACATCTACGGACTTTGAGTTTCCACTCAAAGAATGACACGGGTCTCTAGATGAAGTTCGAATCTTAAAAAAAATAATAAAAAAAAAATAAAAAAATTTGACAAAGAAAGATTTTAACGAGATGGAGAAAAATGATGGTTTATTGTCATTTCAGGCGGTAACCCGCTTTTCAAAGAAAAACAGAACCTTACTTTATCATGTTTTCAAAATTCCATGCTCGATTCTATAAACATTTATCTGTGAAAACTAAGCGCTTTGAAAATAACTTCGGACTCTATTTTTGATAATCATCTGACTTATTTGTCAAAATATCTATCTCTCGATCAACAACCTATGTCATTGATTGAGGGGAGAATGATTTCAATTAAATTAAAAAGTTATTTGTCATTCAATTGTTTTTCAAAAGATATTCATGCATGTTTATTCAATGGAGTTTAAAGTCCCTAAATCCGATCCTTATCAGTTAAAACGTTTTCATAATCAAGTCACAATTCTCCTTAAAAGCTTTCAAAATCAATTTAAATCTACAGAGTTAACAAATCTCAAATGATTTGATAATTATGATCCGGGGAGAATTTGTGATTTAAATTGAATATAATCTGATAATTCGGTAAATGGTTTTATAAGGATGTACAAGCTCTCCTTCCGACATGTGCCAAATGCACATGTTGAGGGGGAGCATCTATCTTAAACCACTAAGTTTTGAAACGTGGTCAATGTGCAGGTTTCCTCTTGTATGTGCAAAACTCTTTCAAACCTCAAGGCACATATTGAGGGGGAGCAAACTTATGAAAACCTCATCCTTCCCCAAAATGCTTCATCCTCTTGATTTGATTAGGGAAGTGATGTTGATATCTTTTAGAAAACGGTAATCAAAAAAGTTAATTCTTTCTCTTGCCTCCATGTGCAAAACAATTTCAAATACTTGATACACATGTTGAGGGGGAGCTCTTGTTCTAAAAATATCAAAAACAATTCAGGTACAAAATGCTTTAATAATATCTCTTAAGTATCTGGATTGATTTTTCAAATGGTTTTCAATTGGTTCCAATGGCAGATGAACAATACCAAATAGACCGACCAACTTTACTTTATGAACGGTGATATGAGGATGATAAGGTTAGGTATGTGTTCCCATGATCCGCCGTAACAGGAGGGATCTACCGGGGACTATCCACTAGTTAGTGTAGAGTTCTTAGGTATGATGATAAAGGAGAAAAATGAGATATGGGAAGAGTGCGGACTAAGGCGAGCTAGTCTTTGGAATAAACCCAACAAGGTTCTAGCTATGAAGTCTCGGTAAGCTCAAGGGGTTGAAGAATGAAAAGAATTGAATGAGAAAAGGGTGAAAACAAATAGCCCTCCATATGTTCAACATTAGAGTAAACGGGTTCAATTCATATGCTACTAATAGTAACATCGATCGAAGACAAGGCGTCATGGACCTAGTGACGCTTGCACTTCAACTTTCCAAACCACTCAAGTTCCTCTTAAAAGGTCTTGTTTCATTCTCACGGGGAACCTACATAATCTATCGACTTTCTCTTAGAGATTATTGATATTGAAGAAGGAGACCCTCTCCCTAGTCTCTGACACATGATCCAAATATGCACATATTGAGTCTAGAGCCACGAGATCATCAATAAATCTCATTAGGACACTTTTAATGAAGACTCCCTGTTTCACACAATGTGGAAAGAGAGATTTTATCTTGAGTCCTACGCATTATCCTAGTGGTATTGCCAGAACATTTGAGTGATATGCAAACATACTCACAATGAAGATGGAAAGCCTTCTGGAGCCAACATCAAACAAGCTCACGATGGGTGGCATGTGAGATCTATCAAATAGATCAACCATGTGACAATGAATGTAAACAATGGGGCGATTCAATCTTTTGAATCAATCACAGTTCGAGTTATGGATTAATGATTCCTTTGAAAACCGGTTTGTGCTTAAAAACTCTTTTCTTTAACAAATCGATTGTATGCGGATATTTCAAATCAAAGGTGTTTTATGATTGATAATCGATGTTCATTAAAACCTTCGTTGTATTGCAAAAACAATTTCTATTGAGCAATACACGATTGTTTTCAAATATCTTTTCATCAATCGCTGAATTTCTATTCATTTGGTTCACTCACTCCGTGTTGTCTTCTTTGAGGCGTTCGGGTTTGAGAACAGCCTGAGCAACAGCTACCCCACATCAAGGAAATTCTTGAATTTTACACGATCACTGACGATTTGTCTTGATCAGCGAGGAACCGTGGGCGTGTACCTCAATTCAGCGAAAGTGATCAAAGATACTTTAGTGCGCTTTATAACTAATCGTTGTATGCGGTACACCCGGCGTTTGTGGTCGATCGTAATGAAGCGGTCAATCCATAGCCGCATGCTCACACTATACATTCATTTCTCGAGAAATCATGATAAGTGCATCAATGACTCGATATTTTCCTCCATGCTTCGCTTTCTGCTGCGCTAATATCATGAATCAACAAATAGCTTCCATTACTCTAATAAGAAGATTTCATGATCACGAATGTGAGCATGACGGGTCCAAAAGTCACAACATCACATACTATCAACACCACAATGGAAGAGTCGAGATTTATGGTAGCTGATGATCTCAACGCTGGGTTCAGATTCACAAACATCACGTGGATCAGTTAAAGACCTCCACTTGCCTTAACAAAACATGCAGAATGTGAAGATTCAAAGACTACGAGCTAAAGGACAAAAGTGCTTAATCAAGAAACCAAGAACAACGAAATGCTTTATCAGTATGTAATCATTGTAAGTTGAGGTGTCCTCCCTTAGGGGGAGATTGTTGGGATTTATTAAATCCAGTACTTAAAGTGTCGGTCACCTCAAGTATGTATATTCGTTAAAAGCTCGTAGTCGTAGTAATTCGATATTAGTACGTACTTTACTTTGTAACACCGTGGAGGGCTGACGGTCTTTACCCACTGTATGCTCGATCCACACCTTTTAGGCGCTAAGCTTGTACCCTATAAATACCCTTTGCCTCAAGGCAAAGGGTTGGGCTCATAATACATTTTCTTTGTCTCTAGGGTTCCCATCATCTCCCACTTTCTCTCTAAACTCTTAACCTAGCCGCCTCTTGTTTAACAAACCAAGATCTTACAATAGGTTTGAACCCGTGTACCTCTTAACAGTTCCACACCATCAAGTTCTCTAACGAAGCGGTATGTTTTCTAAAAGCCACTTCTAGATCGGAATCACAAAATTGACCAGCGAGAGCAGTTATGACCAAGTCCTTCTACATAGTATACCTTGGAGATTACACTTTTACCACAACATAGTCTCCATAACCCATAATTTCACCAAAATGGTGGTTCCGAATCTAACAATCCCGATGAATTTACTCACGAAGTTCATGAGCGCGAGCGACCTCCAAATCATATGCTTGAACGGCTGAGTCCGTACCACGAGCGATTTGAGCGATGCAGTGGTTGAACACAGACAAGAATGGATAGCTGATAATTGGGATTCCCATGCAAGAATGGGTTCCATTTGGTTAGTGACGTTGATTGGAACACCCATATCACTGGCGAGAATCAATGGAATCATTAGGGATGAATCTGATGCTAGTGTGCAAATTAGACCTATTCAAAGTATGTTCACTTCTTAAAGGAATAGTTCTACTGTTGGCATCCATTTCCCAATGGCCATTGACTTAGTTGATTTAGGGGACATCTTATTAAGATTGAACTTGTGGCGATGGGTATCCACCGATAACCTATGCTACTAAATTTTCTTCTGTGGGTTTCAATGTTTTCTAACCTTCTTTCGCCATTGCTTTCTAGCCTTCTTAGCTTGATTTTTGCATTAACTATCTTAACGGCATTTAACAACATTGCTCAAATCATTCACAACACATTCAAGATTAGTAATGCAATCACGCAATCATCATTACATGTTTTGCCAAAGTAGCGAGTCGCATTAATTCTGATCGCTTAGAGCTAACACTAGAATCAACACGATTCATTTTATTCAAATTCTCACTAAGGTGATCTTCTACTTTCTTCCACTTGAACATTCCTAGCTTGCAAGGTCCTATCATTCTTTGTGTTGCCTTGAGGCTTTGACACCTTTCGTTTTGGTGTCAATTTTACTCTTGTAGAGGGAATTGGAACATTAGTTGGTTTTGCTACTTTTTGCATTTCAGGGTTAGAAGTGCTGGGATCTGAACTACTTGAAGGCACACTAAAGTTCACATTCATAACATTGGGCATCGAATGGATTGCATACTTGGCACTAGGCATAGAACAAGGAATCAAAGCATTAACTTTCTCCCCAAGTTTAGGGCATATTGTGATTAAGCATTCTAGAAGTTCTTGAGATCGTTTGGCATATAAGCATGCATGCCCAATTGCATTATCAAGTGGTTTCTCTAACTTATCATCTTCTACAATCTCACTGAGACATTCTAGACTATCCTTAAGGTATGAAAAATATGTTTGAATTGCAAGTTTGTTATTCCTAAGATGAGGAGGAACATATTTCACAGACAAAGCATATTTATTAGAAGCATGCACCTTTGATATATCATTCTCCCATTGGTCATTGGCATTAGGCGAGCGAATTCAAGAGTCTTAGAGTTAATGTTTTAGAAGATCGATATTCTTAGAGTTGTTGAAGTATCGCATAATAAGCGGTTTAGAGTTAATAATAAAGTTATTCTTCTTAGATTTGTTAAGTAAATTCCGTGATACTTAATAAAGATTATTCGGTGTTTCATTGTTAATAACTTAAGATTTATCCGGGTTGTTAAACCTTAAACAAGCTATTTAAGTTAGTTTGGTTAGAGTACATCGATCCAACAAGTGGTATCGAGCTTGTGTGGAAAATGCGACTAAGAAAAACCCTAAAACCTAAAGATGTCGTGATTACATTCCACCACCTTCCATCACCTCAATGAGGATTCACATCATCAAGAAGAGGCGAATATGACTTATGGTGTATGAAGATGAGGCGATACATTGCCATTCTGAGACCATGCTTTATGGAATGTAATCGTTAATAGTAATGAGTAGTTCGGAACTCAGAGATTCTGGACAACCTAAACCTCCCAAAGCGGTCTTACCGGCGGTACCTTAAGAAATCAAGAAGGCTCTCAACATTCTCTTGTGCGCCATTCCGGATGGACATCTCGAAATTCCATGATGCTAAAGATGCAAAGCAACTCAAGGTCTCTCAAGACTAGATTTGGAGGAATGAAGCTTCTAAGAAGAGGCATGCGAAATCTGTTTGAAACAGCAGTTTGAAACTTTCAATGTGGGTGAAGAGAGTCTTGATCTTGCATATGATAGATTTCAAAATCTCCTCAACATGTTGGAGTTATACAGGCACAAGTTTCGAGTTGAAGATGCTAATCTCAAGTTTCTAAGAGTTTGCCATCCACATGGCATGTGATAGCTACAATGATCGAGGTCGACGGGTTTGGATGTTATGGACTTTGATGATCTCTACAATCATCTAAAGGTGTATGAGCATGAGATGAATGGTCAAACAAGTTCTAAGTCTCACGAGTGTTGCTTTTCTATCATCCGAAAGAGGCGGTACTTCTAACAAAAGTACTACTTCTCCTACTCAAAATCTTGTGACTCAAATCTTGTCTCGTATGTTGCTCCCATTCATGCTCAAAGAAACCCCACCACCTACTACTATGCACTCGGATGAAGTTGTGTGCTCCTTCTTTGCACAACAAGCTAGTTTACACATAGTTTATGAAGAACATCTCTCCCAGTTGACGAGGATGCTTTAGAAGAAATTGATATCGGTGGCAAGTTGCTTTGATCCTTGCAAGGATCAAGAAGTACATGAAGAAAGCAGGAAGAGCATTGACTTCAAACCAAAACAGGGAATCACTTTTGACAAATCCAAAATTGAATGCATCAATTGTCAAAAGATGGACACTTTGCAAGGAGTTCGGGTTTGCTAAGTATCAAGCAAACATGATGGTGAGAAACCAAAGTTGAGCTAAAGAAATCCTTATTCTTGAAACAAAGGCTTTGGTTGCTCAAGATAATTTGTCGAAGTTGGTGGAGTGAAGAATTTGATAATGAACCGGTGACTTATTGTATGATAGCGATGGAAGAAGCGGTTGAAGATTCGATGAAGAATTGGACCGAGTCTTGTCTTTAATGAGGAACACAATCATCTTTGCTTTGGAATCGGAGATTGTCTAGGAGGATTTGATTGGAGCTTGAGTGTGAAGATGAACTGTTCTACTTGCAATGGTAGCTACTTCACCAAGTTCATCCCCTATCTCGAGGTATGCTCAATTGTCATGATTTCTATCAAAAGCGCTAAATAGTTATGTGATTGAAAGAGATAATTGTGTTAAGGCTAGGTGCGAGGTAGCGGTTATCAAATAACCTTAGAGTCAATGGAAGCCAAAATATTAACTCATGAAAATAATGAAATGGCTTGGTGAAAAATATGAACAACGGGATTACCGATTAAAACCAAGTGAATGAAAACTAAAGCGTAAAATTTACGAAATTGAAAAATTGACCAAGGAAAGAGATGCTTTGTTAGCAAAGTTTGATGCACGGAAAGAATATGGTGCATCACTGTTACTTATGTTGAAAAACATAGAAGAGCTTATATTAGAACCGGCTTAGGTTTTGGTATGGACTTTGATAACATAGAGAAAATCACATCTAGTGATCGGGATGACTTAGAAGATGTAACCACTAGTGATGATGAACTCATTAATTATGTAGAAACATCTAGTAATGAGGATTCAATTAGTGAATCACCTCACGAGTATAAGAAAGAGCAGAGGTTATCATCTTTGTTCCACATCTGTTGGTAGTCATCAACCCATAAGACACGATGTCTCACGTTTTGGTGTAGGCGGTCTTGAGTTTAGGAAGAAGCTTATTGGTCAATCTAGGTGCGAAACCCCAAAATAAATTGTTGAAACAAATTTTCAAAGTCAAGCGGTACCTTCTACTCAAAGTCTTGCTCCTGACAAGCACTTTAAGAAAACCTTTTCAAAATAATCTTGCTAAACCTTTTGGGATAATTTTGGTCAAAACAAGTTTAATCATTCACCTAGAAGGCACAATAGTTTTGGTCATAGACATAGAAGAAGTCACTTTAGGAGTATGGGTGAAAAAGCATGTTTTGTATGTTATAGTCCTACTCATCTAATCAAGGATTGTGAACATCACTCGAGAATACCTTAGGAAATTTCCAAAGAATAGGTATGCCAACCGAAACCTAGAGAGAACAAACCGATCGGAATAATTCTAATAGGGTTAATCACGGTAACTTCTCACCGGATCATAGGTACCTCACCAAAGAAGACATTTTCAAAGCCACGGTGCCTTCACAAGCGGTACCTTCAAAGTCTTGCTCGGTTAAACCAAGTCACTGCGAATACCACTGGAATAGATATCCTAGGAGATCTCATTACTATCAACCTAGAAGGTACTACAATTCACATATGGGATCTAGATCACGGGAACCAAGTGTTAAAGCGAATGGGTTAAGAGAGAAAATCTTCGCGGAGGATAAACAGTACTTTCAACAAAAAGTGAATCGGATATTTTATAATACAAGAAAAAGAGAATGAATTTGCAAAGAGTTACATTGAAAATCCGAAAGTTTTGAAAATCCACATGCTAAAAATCAAAAGATAATTACGGATCATGTTTTAAAAAGCGTGGAAACTACATACTCAAAAATTTGAGTTTGTAACTCCTGAGGGGAACACAAGTCGATAATGGCTTGGGTTCCAAAAAAACTAACTCTCAATCTTTGTGCATGGCAATCCGGAGGAGGAGCTTAAAGATCATCTTATTGTGGATAGTGGTTACTGCGGAAGTATGACAGGAGACAAGGATATTACATCGATTTTAGATCTACTAGTGGAGGAAGAGTTGCATTTGGGAATGATCCCAATGGAGGAAGAATTCTTGGAAAGGAACCATCAAAGCGGGCGTATAGATTTTGAGAATGTTAGATATGTGAAGGAGCTCAAGTTCAACTTATTATCGGTCTCTCAAATGCGTGATAAAAGCATCTGTGTTATTCAGCGACACGAGAATGTCTTATTCTTTCCTCTCAATTCAAGCTTGTTGATGATAACTTGGTAGTACTCAGTACCAAGAACCAATGATGTGTATAGTCGGACATGAAGAGTCTTCACTCTTATGGAAGAGCCACTGTTTAGTGGCAAAAGCAACAATGAAGAAGCACATCAGTGGCATAGAAGATTGGGCCATGTAAATTTCAAGAATATAAACAAACTGGTCAAAGGCAATTTAGTTAGAGGTTTACCTTCAAAGACTTAGAAGAATGATCACTCATGCTTAGCATGCAAGAAGGGTAAACAATACAAAGCTTCATGCAAGAAGCTTAAGGAGAGAACAATTAGAGAACCATTGGAGCTGTTACATATGGATCTGTTTGGACATGTCTCTATGGCAAGTTTAAAAAAGAAAAAGTACTGCTTGGTTGTTACAGATGATTGCAATAGATTCAGTTGGGTATTTTTCTTGGGATTTAAAGATGATACTTTTGATGCTATTCAGACTCTAATAATAGCACTTGAAAACCAATTGAGACTCAAGGTCGAGGTATTAGAATGTGATAATGGGATGAATTCAAGAACAAGCTTATGGATGAATTTTGTGCTAACAAAGGAATAAAAGGGATTTCGATGTGCAAGAACACCACAACAGAATGGTGTTGCGAGAGAGGAAGAATAGGACTTTGATTGAAGCGGCCAGAACTATGCTTGTAGATTCACAACTACCTATTCAATTAAATTTGAAGTGTAAATCTTGCTTGCTATGTACTTATGATGTCGATCACAAAACCACGATGAAGACACCTTATGAGTTCTTGATGGGCAACAAACCCAATATTCATTTTATGAAGCCTTTTGGATGCCCTCTCACTATTTTAAACACAATTGATAATGCGGGAAAGTTTGATGGCAAGTCGGAAGAAGGATATTTATTGGGATATTGTACCAACAATAAGGGCTTTAGAGTGTACAATGAGTCACTAAGAAGGTTCAAGATTGTCTTCATGTTGAGTTTTTAGAAGATCAAGAGAATCGAGAAGGTAAAGGTCACGATTGGATGTTTGATCTTGAGGTTTTAACTCCTTCTATGAATTATGTACTTGTCGAGAAGAAAATCAACTTTGTATAATGGAGAAGATTCACGGTATGTTGTTCATGGAGTTCACATTAGACGATGTTTTTGATAAGGTTTTAAAGGTACCATTTTGAGGGTCGTTTAAGTCCTTATTTGATCACTTTTGTATCCGTTATTGCTTAATATCGTTCCTTTTCACTTTTAGGTCTCTTGAAGGCAAAATCTTTGGAATGGCACTTATTTGGACGAAAAGGCGCGAATATATGAAGAAAATGGCCAAAGTCAAAATCGAGACACTCAAAGTTCTTTGAAAATAGAAGGCGGCGTCGGTGTTAATTGCGGCCGTCGGAGGATTTTGTGACGATTCGGATGCCAAAACTCGTATTTTCAAGTGGCGGCGTCCGGTTGTAAAAGAGTAGGCCGTCGCTACTCGGGCGGCCTAGATGCAATCGAACGGCGTCGAAAGCGAAGAGACGGCGTCACGGACATAAGGTGGCGCCGTCGCAAGGTTAACGTGGCCAGGCGAAACCCAATGACGGCGACACGGCGGCGTCACGAAACATAAGGTGGCGCGTCGCATATGTAATCTTATATATAGAATCCGAATTTTTCGGTTTTAGAGAGTCTTTTGGGTGAAAACCTAAAACCGAACCTAAGGTGTCTTGTACGATATTTTAGGGTTTTAAACCCTATCTTACATCAAGATAAGTATTTACTTCATTAATTCAATTATGTCTTTGATTATTTGTGTGTATGCTTGCATGTTCTCCATGTCCGGCTAATTTATTTGTGTGTTTGCTTAGGAAGTATGAAACTTAATTATTGAATATTGATTGGTTGTTTCTTATCTTAGTTGATTAATGATCTAGTAATGCGATAGGTCATTCGTTGTGTATAATGCTTGATTCATCTTTGTGAACCTTAGAATATAATTACACGAGTAGTTGTAAGCTAAACCATCCAAAGAGTGCCTTAGAGTAAGAGTTTATTATCCTAGTGGGTTTTGTAGGCGAGACCCTTTGGTAAGTTCAAAGAGTTAGGGAGAAAGCATACCTACAACTTTAGACACACAACGCAACTAAGAATAAGGACGTGACAACTCAACCATCAATAGGAGATAATTAAGGAGTAGTACAACCTAAGTAAACACATCTTTAAACTATCATACGAGCACACATTAATTAGACATAGACTCCCACAACCTTAGTTTAGATAATTAGATAATAGTAGAGTAATCGGTGAAATACCAACCCCCAAATCCAATACCCAGATTCGTACCTTTCCATTTCATAAAATATAAAAATACAAAAATAATCTTCCTCAACCTTAACCTTAGCGTAGTAACTTCTTACTAGCATTCCTATTCCCAGAGAGCGATATCAATACCCGTGGCTTACCCTAATTACTACACTACAACGATTAGGTTCCTTTGCCTGGGGTGTTATAAAACTTGCTCGAAGAAAAGGAAGTTTCCTTGACCCGAGCGGCGCGTGTGGCGTTATCAAGTTTTGGCGCTTGCTGGGAATAGAATAGCTAGTTAGTAGTCCACCTCGTTTAGGTTCTTTGCTTGATTCCTATCAAGTAAATTTTTCTCATTTTAGCTTTCTCTTGGTCTATCCCCTTCTTCGTGACCTTTGTTCGTAACACCCATCACTTTTCATCATGGAAGGTGATAACCAACCACCACTCATCAACCCACCACCAAATGACCCGCCAAGAGCCCGTACTCTTGGTGAATACTCAAGACCAAGCCACCTAGGCTATAGGAACACCATTGAGCTTCCCGACCAAGCCCAAACTACGGCCTGCGATCCGACACCATCCGGTTGGTGCAAAGCGGATGTGCATTCCATGGACTTCGTTCAGAAGATCCAAATCGACATCTGAGGATTTCCTCAAAATTGTCGATTCCATCGACCTTGATGCTACTACTCGGGAGACCACGCGCTGCGTCTCTTCCAATTCTCTCTACGGGACCAAGCTAGTAATTGGCTTGGCGACTTCCATGGCTCCATCTCAAGTTGGGATGATCTTACCTCTCGCTTCCTTGCTCAATTTTTCCCACGGGAGAACCACTAAACTTAGGCGAGACATCTTGACGTTCCAACAACTCAAGGTGAGTCTCTTTACAAAGCATGGACTCGATTTAAGGAACTACTCCGTGACTTCCACACCATGGCATTGATCTTTGGCTTCAAATCCAAATCTTCTATGATCATACCGATTTCATCACTCGACGATCCATTGATCGAGCCGCGGTGGAAGGCTCGGCGACTTTAATGCAGAGAAATCATGGGATATTATAGAGGAGCTTGCCGATCAAAGCTACGAAGATTGGAATGAATCTCCGAAACTCCGATTAACGTGGTTAATGCCATATCCACTCCTTACGAATCCTCCGATACACTCGAAGAGCAATTGAGTGCCATCGAGAGAGAATTGATTATCTTATGGAAAGGCGAAAAAGAGCACCCGTACAAATTCCTCGAGAGGTCGTCAAATCCGCCAACTCCACCAACCGCTCCACACCTTTTTCGAATCCCCAGTCGCGAGCAAAACCCAAGTTCGAAAGGCGCTTCCGTTCTACTTCCCCAATACCACTTTCACCAAGCTTCAAGGATCAAATGAGGAGTACATGGCGGCTCATACGGAGAGATTAGCCGAATTTGAAGAGGAGGTTTATAGGCGAGAGAGGAAATGCAAGCAAAATGAAAGAAATGATGAATTTGGTAATTGAATTTACCAAAACAAAGGTTCCGAAAAAAGTGCTCGTGAAACAACGATTGCCCTCCACTTCATTTGTTAGCGCCGTTTCCATTATGCACGAGAATGCAAGGGTGAGATGTGGAAAAGCGAGGAAAGCACGAAGGATGAGTGCATGCCTAATGATGAACACGAGACCATTGAGTACTACCTTAAGCACGAAATTAACAAGAAAACCATTGCAAACCAAGTAAACAACTTTAGGTACAATGAAGTTCTTAGGGAAGCTCTTGAAGGAAAAATGACGGAAGAAGAATCTGACGCCTTACCTATGGAACCTCTGTATGAGTTGGTTATAAAAACCGTTAACAAGAAAGCGAGACACCACGAGGAATTTCGTGATACCGGTTAGTGTCGGTGACATGGACAATATAAATGCCTTGGCGATCAAGGGACCGATGTGAACATAATGCCATTGTCAATCTATAATAAGTTAACTAAGGAGAAACCAACCAAGACCGACCTTAGACTTTCCTTAGCTAATCATACTTATGTCCACCCGTAGGAATCGCTTGTTGATGTTCTAATTGAGGTGGCTAACATCGTTTATCCGGTGGATTTCGTGATCATTGATGTTGAGGAAGATAAAAGCGTACCCTCATTCTTGGGACACCGTTCACGGCCACCGCCAAGGCAACCATCAAATGCGGAGAAGGCATCATGATACTCAAAGCGGGAAGGGTGCGCTAGGATACCCATCATCCCAAGATACCCTCTTAAGATCATGGAAATGATTACGGTGGAAATCGAAAAGCCGGGCAACAATGTTAAGAAGAAGATGAATGGCGGGAAAAAGGGCTTAGAGACTTTATGGTTCAAGGATTGTATGCGACATTGTGGAAACCCGATAAAAGTTAGGAAGCAATCCCACCTCAATACCTAAGGTACAAAATGACCCTAAGGAATTTCTAAAGGGAGAAAAAGTGCTCTTGTATAGATCTCAGATAAGGGCATTACGAGGAAGAAACAAACCAAGATGGTTTGGGCCTTTCACGATTAAGGAGACCAATTTAAAAGATAAAACCGTCACCATAATTGATAACGTTGGCAAGGAATCCACGGTGAGCATACAACGTCTACACCCTTTCGATGAAGGAAAACAAAGGGTGAAGAGGCGGTAATGAAAAACGTGGGAGCATGACTATGAGTCTAGCTACAAGACTCTTAAATAAAGAAAAGCGCTTAGTGGGAGGCAACCCATGCTTAATTGTTTGCTTGTTAGTGTCATATATCTTTTATTAATTGTTTATCCTCATGTTTAAATTTGTAAAATGCTTTATTTTGTTTTTAACCTCGTCTTAATTGCATATAAAGGTATTTTACATAAGGGATAAGTGTAGGGAGGATTACACACGTTTTCAAAAGAAAGCGTAAACATGAGAATAACAATTAACTAAAAGATATTTATGTTTGTTTGTTCGAGTCAAATGCTTGTATCGAGTCATAATGGATGTTTTGCGAAATTTTTCATTCTAAAGATGTAAATTTTCGAATTTTTTCAGAAAATCGAGACCGGTTTTGTCGGGATAACTGACGGCGTCGAGATTGCAACTGACGGCGTCGGGAAGGAGTAAAACATCAGATTACTTTTTCTCGTTTTCGAGCTACTTATAAATTTTGGAATTTTCGGTCTTAATTTTCTTAGAAATTCAGTAAACATCCATTCCACAAGCATTATATCCTAGTTTAAATCGAGTCTTATATATATTATTACCGCCGATTTTACGAAGGTTTCGTTTGTTTTCTTCAAGTGTGCGGGTTTAGTTTGTCAAGAAGAAGTTACATAAGATTGGAAGGAGCTTTTCACGCAATAATTCTTCTTGAAAAGTTTAACCACCACTTTACGGATCCTACCGAGCTAATCGGGGAGTATTAGTTTCTTTCGTTTTTAATTACCTTCCATTATCATAACTTTGATACTTTCGGGAACATTGGGGACAATGTTCGGTTTAAGTGTAGGGAGGAAAATAAAGCGGGAACTTTGAAACTATGCTTATCCTTGACTATTTGCTTTGTCCAATTGTGATTGTGTAATAAACCATGAGAAAATGTCGGTTAGGGTAATTTTGGCACCAAATTTAAAATTTTTATGACATATAGGAGTGGGCCATTAGTCTTAACAAAAGCGTCTCATGGATAGGAAGTTGCATGACTAGCACAAAACCCTTTACCACCCAAATTCCACCAAAATGTGAGGATCGCCCTTAGATTAGTAGGAATTAAAGCATTCATCTTCAATGCTTAGAGTGTGAACCGGTAGTATATTAGATTCTAGAACTTGTTTTGTGATGCATTCGAGATCGCAAGTGAGGCTACACTTGTGTAGTTAGGAATAACTAAATGATAAGAGGCATTAGGATAACCCTTGTTTGATACCGTAATATAATTACTTCTTCCACATCGGTTGAGTAATTCCCCACACCCTTTGCGTTGTACTCATCTTTAGTACACGATACCCTAGTTAACCCCTCGAGCCTATCCTTTTCGCGGTTCTCGTGATGTTTGGTTTTCGAATATCAATGAAAACATTGTTTACACCCCCCCCAAATATACACCCAAATCGCCTTAGCCTACCCCTTATGCACTCACTTTTAGTGCAAATGTTTGTTATCACCCTAAACCCTTAGTTCAATTATCTAGTTGCTTGCATAAGTTGCTAAGTCGAGTCATATCCTTTGTATCTGATTTTGGGACGATTGGGATTCATGGGAAAAGTTAAAGTTTATGAAATGACGGAAGGGAACGTTAAATTCAAATTCCTTTGTTTGCATAATAATGTACCCCAAGTGTTTTGATCTTTTCAATTCGGGTCAAATTAGTGTTAGAGTAATAAAAACTCAAGTGTAGGGATATGCCTATAAATCCCTAGTATTTTGATGTTACCGTAGAGGATGGTAGAGTAAAAGTGTATGAAAAAAAAAAAAAAAAAAAAAAAAAAAAAATACGGGCTACCATCCTACATCTATCTTTAAATTTATGTTTGTTTATTTCCGTTATCTAGAGTTTAGAGTGTCGAGTCTTGGCTTAGCAGCCATTCTTCGTATGCATTTAACATAGAGATTTTTGACTTGCCACCACTAAATAGCCTATCCCACCAAACCCTTTGTTTCCTACCGTAAGCCTAACATTACAACCCTTTAAAGACCTCTTTGATAGTCTTTCCTAGGTGCTTCGCCAAAGCGATGGAGGTTTGATCTATTCTCAAGCCTATGGTAATCTATGTACTAGGACCGGTTAATGAGTGTTTATCTTCCATTTCCTATTTGTTATATTTCATATATACACCGAGAGAGATGTGAGTATCCAAACACCCCATGTGAGGTGCTAGTATGTAATTCCGTGCTTGTTATGACTTTCTTGGGGCTTATATGTGTTGTGGACCGTTTTGAATTAATGCTTCATGACCCCAACTTATAAATTAATTGGTTAAAAGCACATTTGCTTGAGGACAAGCAAATAACAAGTGTAGGGATATTTGATAAGGTTTTAAAGGTACCATTTTGAGGGTCGTTTAAGTCCTTATTTGATCACTTTTGTATCCGTTATTGCTTAATATCGTTCCTTTTCACTTTTAGGTCTCTTGAAGGCAAAATCTTTGGAATGGCACTTATTTGGACGAAAAGGCGCGAATATATGAAGAAAATGGCCAAAGTCAAAATCGAGACACTCAAAGTTCTTTGAAAATAGAAGCGGCGGCGTCGGTGCTAATGCGGCGCCGTCGGAGGATTTTGTGACGGTTCGAACCCAAAACTCTATTTTCAAGTGGCGACGTCGGGTTGTAAAGAGTAGGCCGTCGCTACTCGGGCGGCCTAGATGCAATCCAGAGCGGCGTCGGAAAGGCGAAGAGCGGCGTCACGGACATAAGGTGGCGCCGTCGCAAGGTTAACGTGGCCAAGCGAAACCCTAATGGCGGCGACACGGCGGCGTCACGAAACATAAGGTGGCGCGTCGCATATGTAATCTTATATATAGAATCCGAATTTTTCGGTTTTAGAGAGTCTTTTGGGTGAAAACCTAAAACCGAACCTAAGGTGTCTTGTACGATATTTTAGGGTTTTAAACCCTATCTTACATCAAGATAAGTATTTACTTCATTAATTCAATTATGTCTTTGATTATTTGTGTGTATGCTTGCATGTTCTCCATGTCCGGCTAATTTATTTGTGTGTTTGCTTAGGAAGTATGAAACTTAATTATTGAATATTGATTGGTTGTTTCTTATCTTAGTTGATTAATGATCTAGTAATGCGATAGGTCATTCGTTGTGTATAATGCTTGATTCATCTTTGTGAACCTTAGAATATAATTACACGAGTAGTTGTAAGCTAAACCATCCAAAGAGTGCCTTAGAGTAAGAGTTTATTATCCTAGTGGGTTTTGTAGGCGAGACCCTTTGGTAAGTTCAAAGAGTTAGGGAAACGCATACCTACAACTTTAGACACACAACGCAACTAAGAATAAGGGCGTGACAACTCAACCATCAATAGGAGATAATTAAGGAGTAGTACAACCTAAGTAAACACATCTTTAAACTATCATACGAGCACACATTAATTAGACATAGACTCCCACAACCTTAGTTTAGATAATTAGATAATAGTAGAGTAATCGGTGAAATACCAACCCCCAAATCCAATACCGAGATTCGTACCTTTCCATTTCATAAAATATAAAAATACAAAAATAATCTTCCTCAACCTTAACCTTAGCGTAGTAACTTCTTACTAGCATTCCTATTCCCTGAGAGCGATATCAATACCCGTGGCTTACCCTAATTACTACACTACAACGATTAGGTTCAACGCCTGGGGTGTTATAAAACTTGCTCGAAGAAAGGAAGTTTCCTTGACCCCGAGCGGCGTGTGCGTTATCAAGTTTTGGCGCATTGCGGGAATAGAATAGCTAGTTAGTAGTCCACCTCGTTTAGGTTCTTTGCTTGATTCCTATCAAGTAAATTTTTCTCATTTTAGCTTTCTCTTGTCTATCCCCTTCTTCGTGACCTTTGTTCGTAACACCCATCACTTTTCATCATGGAAGGTGATAACCAACCACCACTCATCAACCCACCACCAAATGACCGCCAAGAGCCCGTACTCTTGGTGAATACTCAAGACCAAGCCACCTAGGCTATAGGAACACCATTGAGCTTCCGACCAAGCCCAAACTACGGCCTGCGATCCGACACCATCCGGTTGGTGCAAAGCGGATGTGCATTCCATGGACTTCGTTCGAAGATCCAAATCGACATCGAGGATTTCCTCAAAATTGTCGATTCCATCGACCTTGATGCTACTACTCGGGAGACCACGCGCTGCGTCTCTTCCAATTCTCTCTACGGGACCAAGCTAGTAATTGGCTTGGCGACTTCCATGGCTCCATCTCAAGTTGGGATGATCTTACCTCTCGCTTCCTTGCTCAATTTTTCCCACGGGAGAACCACTAAGCTTAGGCGAGACATCTTGACATTCAGCTGACTCAAGGTGAGTCTCTTTACAAAGCATGGACTCGATTTAAGGAACTACTCCGTGAACTTCCACACCATGGCATTGATCTTTGGCTTCAAATCCAAATCTTCTATGATCATACCGATTTCATCACTCGACGATCCATTGATCGAGCCGCGGTGGAAGACTCGGCGACTTTAATGTAGAAAAATCATGGGATATTATAGAGGAGCTTGCCGATCAAAGCTACGAAGATTGGAGTGAATCTCCGAAACTCCGATTAACGTGGTTAATGCCATATCCACTCCTTACGAATCCTCCGATACACTCGAAGAGCAATTGAGTGCCATCGAGAGAGAATTGATTATCTTATGGAAAGGCGAAAAAGAGCACCCGTACAAATTCCTCGAGAGGTCGTCAAATCCGCCCACTCCACCAACCGCTCCACACCTCTTTGGGAATCCCAGTCGCGAGCAAAACCCAAGTTCGAAGGCGCTTCCGTTCTACTTCCCAATACCACTTTCACCAAGCTTCAAGGATCAAATGAGGGAGTACATGGCGGCTCATACGGAGAGATTAGCGGTTGAAGAGGAGGTTTATAGGCGAGAGAGAAATGCAAGCAAAATGAAAGAAATGATGAATTTGGTAATTGAATTTACCAAAACAAAGGTTCGAAAAAGTGCTCGTGAAACAACGATTGCCCTCCCACTTCATTTATAGCGCCGTTTCCATTATGCACGAGAATGCAAGGGTGAGATGTGGAAAAGCGAGGAAAGCACGAAGGATGAGTGCATGCCTAATGATGAACACGAGACCATTGAGTACTACCTTAAGCACGAAATTAACAAGAAAACCATTGCAAACCAAGTAAACAACTTTAGGTACAATGAAGTTCTTAGGGAAGCTCTTGAAGGAAAAATGACGGAAGAAGAATCTGACGCCTTACCTATGGAACCTCTGTATGAGTTGGTTATAAAAACCGTTAACAAGAAAGCGAGACACCACGAGGAATTTCGTGATACCGGTTAGTGTCGGTGACATGGACAATATAAATGCCTTGGCGATCAAGGGACCGATGTGAACATAATGCCATTGTCAATCTATAATAAGTTAACTAAAGAGAAACCGACCAAGACCGACCTTAGACTTTCCTTAGCTAATCATACTTATGTCCACCCGTAGGAATCGTTGTTGATGTTCTAATTGAGGTGGCTAACATCGTTTATCCGGTGGATTTCGTGATCATTGATGTTGAGGAAGATAAAACGTACCCTCATTCTTGGGACACCGTTCACGGCCACCGCCAAGGCAACCATCAAATGCGGAGAAGGCATCATGATACTCAAAAGCGGGAAGGGTGCGCTAGGATACCCATCATCCCAAGATACCCTCTTAAGATCATGGAAATGATTACGGTGGAAATCGAAAAGCCCGGGCAACAATGTTAAGAAGAAGATGAATGAGCGGGAAAAAGGGCTTAGAGACTTTATGGTTCAAGGATTGTATGCGACATTGTGGAAACCCGATAAAAGTTAGGAAGCAATCCCACCTCAATACCTAAGGTACAAAAGGACCTAAGGAATTTCTAAAGGGAGAAAAAGTGCTCTTGTATAGATCTCGGATAAGGGCATTACGAGGAAGAAACAAACCAAGATGGTTTGGGCCTTTCCTGATTAAGGAGACCAATTTAAAAGATAAAACCGTCGCCATAATTGGCAGCGTTGGCAAGGAATCCACGGTGAGCATACAACGTCTACACCCTTTCGATGAAGGAAAACAAAGGGTGAAGAGGCGGTAATGAGAAAGCGTGGGAGTATGAGTATGAGTCTAGCTACAAGACTCTTTAATAAAGAAAAGCGCTTAGTGGGAGGCAACCCATGCTTAATTGTTTGCTTGTTAGTGTCATATATCTTTTATTAATTGTTTATCCTCATGTTTAAATTTGTAAAAATGCTTTATTTTGTTTTTAACCTCGTCTTAATTGCATATAAAGGTATTTTACATAAGGGATAAGTGTAGGGAGGATTACACACGTTTTCAAAAAATGTAAACATGAGAATAACAATTAACTAAAAGATATTTATGTTTGTTTGTTCGAGTCAAATGCTTGTATCGAGTCATAATGGATGTTTTGCGAAATTTTCCAGATTCTAAAGATGTAAATTTTCCGAATTTTTTCGAGAAAATCGAGACCGTTTTTGTCGGGATAACTTTGCGGCGTCGAGATTGCAACTGGCGGCGTCGAAAGGAGTAAAACATCAGATTACTTTTTCTCGTTTTACGAGCTACTTATAAATTTTGGAATTTTCGGTCTTAATTTTCTTAGAAATTCAGTAAACATCCATTCCACAAGCATTATATCCTAGTTTAAATCGAGTCTTATATATACTATTACCGCCGATTTTCGTGAAGGTTTCGTTTGTTTTCTTCAAGTGTGCGAGTTTAGTTTGTCAAGAAGAAGTTACATAAGATTGGAAGGAGCTTTTCACGCAATAATTCTTCTTGAAAAGGATTTAACCACCACTTTACGGATCCTACCGAGCTAATCGGGGAGTATTAGTTTCTTTCGTTTTAATTACCTTCCATTATCATAACTTTGATACTTTCGGGAACATTGGGGACAATGTTCGGTTTAAGTGTAGGGAGGAAAATAAAGCAGGAACTTTGAAACTATGCTTATCCTTGACTATTTGCTTTGTCAATTGTGATTGTGTAATAAACCATGAGAAAATGTCGGTTAGGGTAATTTTGGCACCAAATTTAAAATTTTTATGACATATAGGAGTGGGCCATTAGTCTTAACAAAAGCGTCTCATGGATAGGAAGTTGCATGACTAGCACAAAACCCTTTACCACCCAAATTCCACCAAAATGTGAGGATCGCCTTAGATTAGTAGGAATTAAAGCATTCATCTTCAATGCTTAGAGTGTGAACCGGTAGTATATTAGATTCTAGAACTTGTTTTGTGATGCATTCGAGATCATGAGTGAGGCTACACTTGTGTAGTTAGGAATAACTAAATGATAAGAGGCATTAGGATAACCCTTGTTTGATACCGTAATATAATTACTTCTTCCACATCGGTTGAGTAATTCCCCACACCCTTTGCGTTGTACTCATCTTTAGTACACGATACCCTAGTTAACCCCTCGAGCCTATCCTTTTCGCGGTTCTCGTGATGTTTCGGTTTTCGAATATCAATGAAAACATTGTTTACACCCACCCCAAATATACACCCAAATCGCCTTAGCCTACCCTTATGCACTCACTTTTAGTGCAAATGTTTATTATCACCTAAACCCTTAGTTCAATTATCTAGTTGCTTGCATAAGTTGCTAAGTCGAGTCATATCCTTTGTATACAGTTTTGGGACGATTGGGATTCATGGGAAAAGTTAAAGTTTATGAAATGACGGGAAGGGAACGTTAAATTCAAATTCCCTTTGTTTGCGTAATAATGTACCCCAAGTGTTTTGATCTTTTCAATTCGGGTCAAATTAGTGTTAGAGTAATAAAAACTCAAGTGTAGGGATATGCCTATAAATCCCTAGTATTTTGATGTTATCGTAGAGGATGGTAGAGTAAAAGTGTATGAAAAAAAAAAAAAAAAAAAAAAAAAAAAAGAAAAAGAAAAAAAAAAAATAGAGTGTAAAAAAAAAAAAAAAAAAAAAAAAAAAAAAAAAAACATACGGGCTACCATCCTACATCTATCTTTGAATTTATGTTTGTTTATTTCAGTTATCTAGAGTTTAGAGTGTCGAGTCTTGGCTTAGCAGCGCCATTCTTCATATGCATTTAACATAGAGATTTTTGACTTGCCACCACTAAATAGCCTATCCCACCAAACCCTTTGTTTCCCTACCGTAAGCCTAACATTACAACCCTTTAAAGACCTCTTTGATAGTCTTTCCTAGGTGCTTCACGTAAGCGATGGAGGTTTGATCTATTCTCAAGCCTATGGTAATCTATGTACTAGGACCGGTTAATGAGTGTTTATCTTCCATTTCCTATTTGTTATATTTCATATATACACCGAGAGAGATGTGAGTATCCAAACACCCCATGTGAGGTGCTAGTATGTAATTCCGTGCTTGTTATGACTTTCTTGGGGCTTATATGTGTTGTGGACCGTTTTGAATTAATGCTTCATGACCCCTAACTTATAAATTAATTGGTTAAAAGCACATTTGCTTGAGGACAAGCAAATAACAAGTGTAGGGATATTTGATAAGGTTTTAAAGGTACCATTTTGAGGGTCGTTTAAGTCCTTATTTGATCACTTTTGTATCCGTTATTGCTTAATATCGTTCCTTTTCACTTTTAGGTCTCTTGAAGGCAAAATCTTGGAATGGCACTTATTTGGACGAAAAGGCGAATATATGAAGAAAATGGCCAAAGTCAAAATCGAGACACTCACATTGCTTTGAAATTAGAAGGCGGCGTCGGGTGCTAATGCGGCGCCGTCGAAGGATTTTGTGACGATTCGAGACCCAAAACTCGTATTTTCAAGTGGCGGCGTCGAGTTTTAAAGAGTAGGCCGTCGCTACTCGACGGCCTAGATGCAACCCGGACGGCGTCGAGAAAATTTGAGAGGGCGTCACGGACATAAGGTGGCCGTCGCAAGGTTAACGTGGCCAAGGCGAAACCCTAATGGCGGCGACACGGCGTCACAAAACATAAGGTGGCCGTCGCATATGTAATCTTATATATAGAATCCGAATTTTTCGGTTTTAGAGAGTCTTTTGGGTGAAAACCTAAAACCGAACCTAAGGTGTCTTATACAGTATTTTAGGGTTTTAAACCTATCTTACATCAAGATAAGTATTTACTTCATTAATTCAATTATGTCTTTGATTATTTGTGTGTATGCTTGCATGTTCTCCATGTCAAGCTAATTTATTTGTGTGTTTGCTTAGGAAGTATGAAACTTAATTATTGAATATTGATTGGTTGTTTCTTATCTTAGTTGATTAATGATCTAGTAATGCGATAGGTCATTCGTTGTGTATAATGCTTGATTCATCTTTGTGAACCTTAGAATATAATTACACGAGTAGTTGTAAGCTAAACCATCCAAAGAGTGCCTTAGAGTAAGAGTTTATTATCCCTAGTGGGTTTTGTAGGCGAGACCCTTTGGTAAGTTCAAAGAGTTGGGAGAAACACATACCCTACAACTTTAGACACACAACATGACTAAGAATAAGGGCGTGACAACTCAACCATCAATAGGAGATAATTAAGGAGTAGTACAACCTAAGTAAACACATCTTTAAACTATCATACGAGCACACATTAATTAGACATAGACTCCACAACCTTAGTTTAGATAATTAGATAATAGTAGAGTAATCGGTGAAATACCAACCCCCAAATCAATACCGAGATTCGTACCTTTCCATTTCATAAAATATAAAAGATAAAAAATAATCTTCCTCAACCTTAACCTTAGCGTAGTAACTCCTTACTAGCATTCCTATTCCCTAGAGAATGATATCAATACCGTGGCTTACCTAATTACTACACTACAACGATTAGGTTCACTTTGCCTGGGGTGTTATAAAACTTGCTCGAAGAAAAGGAAGTTTCCTTGACCCCGAGCAGCGCTGTAAAGCGTATCTTAAAGCTATTAGAATATTTCTTGCTTTTGCTTCATATATGGGATTTCGGTTTACTAGATGGATGTCAAGAGTGCCTTTATATGGCACTATTAGAGGAAGTTTATGTTAAATGCGACCTCCTGGTTTTGAAGATCCTAAACATCCTAACAAAGTCTACAAGGTGGTTAAGGCTCTTTATGGCCTTCATCAGCACCTAGAGCTTGGTATGAGGCTCTCCACATTCTTATTACAACAGTTACGAGGAGGAGCTATTGACAAGACTTTGTTCATCAGAGAGACAAGAAGGATATCATGTTAGTTCAAGTCTATGTTGATGATATCATCTTTAAACTACCAAACAGTCTATGGTTAAGGAGTTTGAGCGGTGATGCGAAGGAATTTCAAATGAGTTCAATGGGTGAGTTAACATTCTTTTGGGACTTCAAGTTAAGCGGTCAAGGAAGGTATTTTATTAGCCAAGATAAGTATGTATCGACATACTTAAGTTCGATTTGATGCTATGAAGCGATGCTACACCTATTAAATCAATTAACTCATTGGGCAAAGATGAAGATGGACAACTGTTGAAGTCAAGTTATCTGATCAATGATTGGTCAGTCTTATGTATCTCACGCATCAAGGCTGATATTATGTTTGATGTGTTTATGTGCAAGATATCAAGTCTCACTAAAGATCTCATATGAATGGGTTAAGAGGATTTTTAGTTATTTGAAACAACAACCTAAGTTAGGGTTGTGGTATCCTAAGGATTCACCTTTTTCACTTGGAAGCTTTTTCGGATTGTGATTATGCGGTGATAACTATGATAGAAGATCAACAACGGAGGATGCCAATATCTTGGAAGAAGATTAGTCTCCAGGCAATGTAAAGAAACAGACAATTGCGGCAACATCCTCTACTGAAATGTAATATGTGGTCATTGCAAGTTGTTGTGGACAAGTTTTGTGGATGCGAGAATCAACTCTTGGATTATGGGTTCAATTTCAAAAATACTCTATAAATATTGATAATGAAAGTACTATTTGTATTGTGAAGAATCCAGTTTACCATTCAAGACCAAGCACATTCGATTAGGCCTCACTTTATCGAGATTGTTATGAGCCTGAGACTCATAAATGTGGTCAAAGTTCACGGATGATAATGTGGTGACTTACTCACCAAAACTTTGATGTTTCAAGATTTAATCACTTGGTGGTGAGCATTGGCATGATTAACTCTTGAGCTACATTTAGGGAGGACTATTTAGTATTAGTATAGTCCCGTGCATTGTGAGGGAAGATATTTATGTATACTTAGCTTATCTGAGGAATTTGGAAAAGTATTGTTTTTTATGAAATCTTGCTTGGAAAGAAATTGCTTGGGAAAAATCTTGCATCGTGGAAAGTATTGTTTGTCTTATTAAAATCTTTGTTTCAGCCAGTAATATTGAGGGTAATTTCTACTAATCGGTAACTTTGATATTATGGGTTTGTGATTTTCAAATCTCACCTATAAATAACTACTCTCGATTTTCCTCTCATATTGATATTCTCATATCTTTCCATATTTCTCTCACCACTTCTTTATTATTCGATTATATCTCTTGTGCTTACATAATCAACAATGGCGAATCGTATTCGGTTTCAAAGCACAATATGGTGGCGAATTTAGACAAGACGAATTTAATGAGGCTTTTCATGTTCAAGTCTTGAAGAGCATGTTATCATTGAAATCTTGAAGAAGAAAGGTCGAAGATCAAGGTCTTGAACAACAAAATCTTGCTTTTCATGGAACCTTGAGACAAGTTAATTACTCTAGAGTATTAGATTTTGAAGAGGAAGTCGTTCCTTCAATCGTTATTCATGAAGAACAAGTCGGTCCTTCAACAAGCTGCTATACGGAAGAAGCTAATACACGAACACATAAAAACTACAAGTGATGATGAAACTATTCTTGAAATATTACATGATTTATCAAAGCGAAGGGTGTTACTATTTACGAAGTTGCAGAGAACAACCAAAGATTCTCAACTTACAATAGATCCTAAGGATAAAGGTAAAGGCAAGTTGATGAAACTAAGAAGAAAAAGCTAACTTTGGCGGATCTTAGAGCAATTGAGTTGCTAGGAATGAAGAAGCAACTAGAAAAGTACAAGAAGAACTTAATCTTTGAAGTAGTGGTTGAGTTACTAATGAAGAGGCAATGAATGAAGAAGCGACTAGGAAATTACAAGAAGAATTGAATGTTGAAGATCTTGAACCATTACGATCACCTACTCTGTTTCTTTCTCCCTGAAGACCAAATCTTGCTAAAGAAAGGAATGCAATGATGGCTTATTTGAAAAGTCGAGGATATAAAGGATTGCAGTTTGAATTATCTTTGATATGAAAAGATTATATGATCTTTGAGACAGAGGCTTATAAGAAGGATGTAGCAAGCATCAAAGATTATAAAGATGAAGCTACTTGGACCAAGCAGAAAGAAAGAAAAGTTTAAAAGAAAAAGGAAAAGCGAAGTTGAAGATATACGCTTTTCAAAGAAAAAAAAGTTGAGTTAAGATATGAAACTAGGGATGAACTAAGAAATTATCTCGAATAGTAGATTTTAATATTCCAAAGAAGATCTTGACATGAAGATGAGCAGGATCTCAGATTATTGCTTTTGAAGTTGTGGAATCTAAAGATGGAAGTTATCGATGTTTCATAGAGAAGATGAAAGCTTGAGACTATTCAATAGGCTATGGATTTATTGCACATCATAGATAGAGTGGATCTATTTTATTTATATCATGTGGTGCGAGATTATTTTGAACATAATCCATCGGAAGGAATTGGTTTAGTTTACTTGGAATCTACAACTTGCATGGGAAGCGAAGAAACGAGCAATGATGAAATTTGGAAGAATCAAGAGAATTGGGAAATTGTTAGTGGAGATTCTTTGAAGAATCGGTGTACATGTTCTAGAGCTGGAAAATGGAACAATGATTCACATGTTTGCAGATAGAAGATACCTCTTTCAGTTGAGCTTATGAGGAGGATGTTAGAGCATGGAATGGAAGTTGAAGAGGATAATGAAATTGCTTGTATGGTTATCAATCTGTTTATCAACCGGACTACTATGGTGATGATGATAAATAAGCTGGTATGAATTTTCATTGAATAAATTATTTTGATAAAACGATTGCTTTATTCAAAGTCTGGCGATCAAACAGTACTTTAATCAAAGAAATCTTGCTTGCACTTTTAACCGAGTTAAATGATTTTTGAAGAAACCTTTTGTTAAGTAACAAATATTTTGAAACAAAGGTTGAATAAATGGTTTTGAGATGGTAACATTAATAGGTTATCAATTCACCATGGTTACAAAAGGATTGGCTAATCCATGAGCAAACCAGCTCGGTAAAGATATTTCAAATCCGTTTTTAGTTGACAACTTGCTAATAAGTTGGATGGTAATCAACTCACCATATCGATAATGTGAAGAGTTAGCTAGCCCGCGAAAATGGCTTCGGTAAAGGCCGGGGAAAACCATTTTTGGTAATTAGTTCACCGTTAGATAAAAGAACTAACTAGTCAGAAGGTGCGACTTTTGGTAAAGACAAAATAAATCTGTTGATAGGCGATGATTTGCTAAAAATCATATGGTTATCGGTGTACCATGATCTTACACATCAAAACATTTGGCTACTCGAGTTAATGGCTTTGGTAAAGAGATTTAAATCCATTAAATTTTCAATGATTCACCTCACACGAGGAGTTAACACACAGGAAGTGATGAGAATAGTCGCAACAAACTGAATTAATGTACAAATTGTCATATGTTGTTGTGTTCTTTGAAAAGATGGAGCTTATTTGGATGATCTTGTAAAGAATATTTCTAAAGATACTTTGATTATGCATGAAACTACAAAGATACAATCCAAAGACAAAGACACAAATACGTCCTTAAAGATGAAGGCGATAAAGATAAATTCACAAAGAAACTTGAAGTCAAACAAGTAGAATTCAAGTTAGGGAGGATTGTTGGGATATGAAAGTCTTTGAAGCAGTTAAAGTCTTTGAAGATTAATAAAGTGCTGAATGACAAAGAAGCGAAAAAAGTCGAAGAGTCAAAATCACTAATGATAAAGTCAAAATCTTTACAAGTCAAAATCTTGCAAGATCAAAGAACTGCTTTTATTCATTTATAGAAAGTCTTGTAATTCTAGAATATTCTATATTAGATTACTTGTCGTACAAGGATACAATTTGTAAACCGACTAGGGTTATTCTTGAGCCTATAAAAGGACCCCTAGATTGGCATTAGGCACTAGCAATTCAAGAGTCTTAGAGTTAATGTTTTTAGAAGATCGATATTCTTAGAGTTGTTGAAGTATCGCATAATAAGCGATTTAGAGTTAATAATAAAAGTTATTCTTCTTAGATTTGTTAAGTAAATTCGCATACTTAATAAAGATTATTCGGTGTTTCATTGTTAATAACTTAGGATTTATCCGAGGTTGTTAAACCTTAAACAAGCTATTTAAGTTAGTTTGGTTGAAGTACATCGATCCAATGACGATATATCGAGTATGTCTCGGTTGTCTCGACTTGATACGGTCCTTCATCTATTGACTTGAGAATGTTGACTCCATTTTCTTTCCCAGACAAAGACAACCTAATTCGTTGAGCCCATGAGTCATAGTCGATTCACGAGCATAGGTGGGCCGAGTATCGATCCAATGTGAGGCGTCCTCGACAATGAAGAGATGATTGTAGGTATGTTGGTAGACATGGTTACGAATATCACGGATTTTAAAACTCGATGATTAAACCGGGAAATAGATTCTTTCACGGAGTTTTCTTGAATCGAGAAACCGTATGATGTAATCAAGAAAAACACTAAGTCACAAGAGACAAAATCGCTCAACAAGACAAATACTTACGGTCGACAAGTCGCTCAAAGTGACAAGTCGCATGTACTACCAAATCGCTTAAATCACAACAAGTCGCTTGATCAAGACAAATCGCTTAACCAAGACAAATCGCAAGCTTACAACTCGCTTCAATAAGCGAGTGGCTAAAATGACAAATCACTTAAATAGCACAAGTCATGGAAGATACACACTCAGCTTAAATAAGCAAGTCATTGAAAAGTGACAAGTCGCTTCTCGAATAATTCGCTTAAGTACACCCACTATCCAGGACAAATCGCTTAAACAAGTGATTTGAACCCGACACCAAATCGCTTCCAAAAGACAGGACAAATCGCTCACTGAAACACTTTACAGGAGACAAATCGCTTGATGAACATAAACAAAACGCCACTTTTAATCCAAAATCCAACCACGGTTGATTCAAGCCTTCAAATCACAACCTAAACACTTATGATGATCCTAAACACAAAAGTACTATCAAAATCAAACTTTAACACAAGAAATTGTCCAAATGATGCAAAACCACCCAACTTTTTCAAACCCAAAACCAATAAAAACCACTAGAAATCCAAGAATATGTAAGAGATGATCAAACCATGGCTCTTGATACCATTTGTAACATATTGGATTCATAAACACATCAAACCATGATCAATAAGAGGCGTACACTTGAAGGTTTTAGAGATAAATAGTTAGAGGTTTGGGAACTTGGTGAGAAAATGAAAGATTATTATGAAGCTCCAACCTCTACCTTTGGGAGGTAGAGGGTATTTATAATCTTACACAAATCGCCACCTACGGGTGTGGATCGGGCATCTGGGTGGGTAAAGACCGTCCGTCTCCTCCACGGTGTTACATAACTAAATACTACTTAACATTAAATAACTACGACTACGAGCATTCTAAGATTACATATACTTGAGGTGATCGACACTTTAATAACTGGATTTACTAAATCCTAACATTTTCTTCTGTTAAACTTTCTTTAATCTAGGTGTCAAGTACTTGTCAGTAAGAAATACTCTTATATGAAAGTTTTCTAACTCAAAATAGACATCATTATTAAGTGACATCCATAACAAAAGAAGATGATTGAACACGAGTCATGATTTTTGTTAATGGATGGTCATGTTATATATAACTCTCAGGTTAGCATTCACTTACGTTCCGTTGATTTCACAAAAAAATTCTACACAAATAGTTATGCCTTCGAACATGCAACAGTTTTTCGACGCATCTACTTAGATCCTTTAATCGCAATTAGCCATAGGGTTCTTAAGAGACTAAAATATGACTTATGAGTTCAATCTATATTTCTGACTAAATGTCGCTATAAACAAGTGTTCATTCTTGGTCGGTGTTTCTTAGATTGATTTGATTTTTTAATGCGTGTTTAGTTATCAATATTGTTTATAAAACGTGAATCGATCATAGTTATTCATTTTCTTTATCAAAAAAAAAACCATTTTCATTTCTTTAAATTAAATATATCAGCCCGTTAATTAACTACAGCGAAATTAATCATACCAATCGCGTGAAATTAAATCGTCTTTCTATAGAAGGACGACACATATCACTGACAATATAATATTTTTATTTTTATTTTTTAATTATAAATATCATTTATAGAAACTCAAAATATTATTATTATTATTATTATTATTAAGGCGTTTAATACATTAAAATATCACGTAATATTCACATTCACGGCACCACGTACTTTAAGTCGTTTATGCATTGTCATTAAAACTTGTGTTTGGGGATATATAAATATTGGTTGAGATATCAGGATATATAAAATATCTTATTATTATTATTATTTATTTTTATTTCTTCATATTTGTAAGAATGTAAAACCGAGGTAAAAAACGTGGAGGCCAAGGGTGCCAAAAGACAAAAAAACCACTCTTGAATTTTTAACCCAAGGTCAAAACCACTTATATAAACACCACCAAAACAACACTTTCATTTTCACCACCACCATCAAAAACAAATTCCGTTATCATATCAAACCAAAATTTCAATTCAATCAATTCACGTATCAAATCTCAAAATCAACACCAAATTCTTCAAATTCACATCTTCAATTTACGATCCACCTTTTCAATTT